>OX421448.1:53428721-53443721 GCA_949126865.1 Montipora capitata | reverse complement strand
AACGCGAATGGCGTTTTAGTGCATCTTTAAACAAAATGTACCCTTATGGAGCTCAAGAATGGAACGTCAATTGAATAAACAAGACAGGCGGTGAAAAATAAATATCTGGAATCGTTAAAGCCACGAGTAATGATCTTCGACAACAATTTCATTTTTCGCCGTTGGATTTCAAGTGAGCTTTGTTTCTAATATTTTACTAACTTGGTATTATATAAAACACTGAAATCAAATGGTAATCTTTTTATGGATTTAACAAACATTGAAGGAATCCAACGCCTTGAATGCATCACAGTGTTTACTGAAGTCGCATCTTAGTTGTCTGGCAATTTACATTTATTTTGTACTCAACTCTGCAAAGGTAAAAAAAAAATTGGAAATGTGACAGTGCATGCATGAAGAATTATTTGAATGAAAGCTTGTTGTCTCTTTTGTGCTTCATTATTTACGGTCAAGTTTCTTTCGAAAAGGGTTTGATGTGAACTGCCAGAAATTTTTTTAATTGCATATGCTTTGTGACACGGATTGTGTGTCTTGTTTGCACGCACGCGATTGAAATAGGAAGGGTTTTTTGCCTCTAATAGCAAATATGTTGTTTGCTTCAATACATTTTTCGCTGGAAAAGGCTTTTGTGATATTTCCAGCCTTTGTGAATTTTAATATCATGCTGTGTAATGTGCATACGCGTGTTGAAATGTGATACGGTAGGATTTTTGTGGTAGTGCTCTGTAAGCAGCACGTGCGTAAGTCACGAAAATAAACAGGTCTGTTGGAAGCGTGCTTGAGTTTTGTGACGCTGATGAATAAGAAAGTAGCTGCTATTTTCAAAACGATGGAATTACCTGCTGATAAATAACCTTGCCTTGGAGAGTAAATTTTTTACTTTGCGGAAAAAATGGTCAACCTCAAGAGTTGGGCGATTGTGATCTTTTGGTTGAATTCGCACATTTCGTGTCAAACTTTATAACACTTGAAAGAAAAAGAAAACTAACAAAAACAAAAAGCTTGTATCTTGCCACCATTTGACACAGATGCTTCACTGTTTCGCGAATAAACACACCGCGGTAACTTGATCACGGCGCCCGCTCAATTCCATGTCACTTTCGATTTTGCGATTTACCTGTGCAGCCAAAAGTACAATAACAAAATTAAACGTAGCAAAAATCTCCAAAAATGTTTGTCGCTGATGGTAACTTTTTATATTCGCGGTTCAAAATTAATGTTGTTTTCATGTCGTAAATTTTGTTGCTGATAGCAAAATATTTTATTCTCGATCGACCGTCCTGGAAACTTCCTTCTGCTCTTCCTAAAAACTGTGTATTAATATTTATTTACTTTTGCATCAATAATTGTTTTGCATAAAGCAAGCTAACAAAATCTGTACCTTGCTTAGTTGGCATTTTTGAGCGTTAAAATAGAATTTTCGGTCCTATGCTTCTGTTAAAAAGCAGTATATTTTTTTAGATCATCCATGCAGATACTAACCCCGCCGGAAAGGGCGTAACTTCAGTGAACTTTTGTATTACAAAGCTGTGAGAGTATCAGAGTGCACGCTTCACCTTGTGGTGAAAAGAAGTTGTGAGGGAACTTGAAAATGATCAACATGTCAGCCTAGAAGTCAATGTTTCTCGATTCCCTTTTATTTTCTTCGGACTTTCTGGGTTTAGTACTTTGCTAGTAGCCACATGTCTTCTCAGGGGGCTATTTACCTAAGACTTCTACCATGGCACTACCATGATATAAAATACCAAAACAATATCGTGCACTGTTAGAGCTACATATTTACGCAAAGACAACTTGAATCGCCTGGAAGACAAAACGCAGCTCAGTTGACAATATGGAATAAAGCGCTGTGTTACTGCACTACCACACGTACGCAATGCGTGCCTATTTTTCCTAAAGATGACAGGTTTTTTTTTCTTTCTGACAAATGATTAATAGGCTGGTAGCGAGGTTTTTAACAACAGAAAAAGATCTGTTTCGTTGTATGAAGGTGTGAGCCAAAGGGCCTCTGCTGGTACGACTTCTAGGTGACCCCTTAAATGGTCTTAATGACCCCCGAATTGAAAAAAATTGTTTGGAACGCTGCAGTGTAATACCACCCAACTCAGTCCCTTCTGTTTTTTTAGTAACACGTACCACAGGCAACCAGTGTACGCTCATGGAGCGTCTAGTTGTTTTTAGTGTTGCATTATTTACACCAATGACTGTAACTTTACGTGGGGTAAGGGCTAGGGGATTATTCAAAAAAATTAATAGCTGCTGAAAAATGTATTGTTGAGTAAGGAAAATTAATAGAAAGACTTGAAAAGGAGTATTAGAGTCTCAAAATGTATATATGCTTGGAATATCAGTCCATTTTGCATGAAAAAATAAACAGTGCGTGTTTCAAGAAAGCAACCATCCGTTTCATGTTTCAAGCCCATCAGATGTGCATAGTGACCTTCTTGACTGTACCCGTCCAGTCGTCGGAACGTTGTGGTTGTAGTCGCGGTCGTACGGAGCTGTTACAATTAAATCTTTTTGGATTGTGGAGACAAAGGTAAGTTGTTGACATTAAAACACTTTTTTTTTCTAATTTGTTTTACAAACAAACACTTTGCACGAGAGCGAGGATCGACATAAAAGGTCATGCAAACTGATCTCGATCAACAAGCCGGTCATCTCCTAGTGAATCCTTTCAGAACCTTGGAGCAGCTTTGAGAATTACTTTGGGCCAAACAGAAAAACTTATCCGACTTTTAGCAATCTGAGCTGTTCTTAGACTACTGTCATTGTCAGTATAGGCGTGCGACGAAGTGAAAATGGGGAATAGTTTCAACAATACAGGCTAGGAAAGGCTAGCCGTTGTCATGCAGTCTGTTTATTTTGGTGGCAAAGGAATTTCCTGAGTTAATTCGACTCGCAAATGACGTACAGACAAACCAAGGACCAGGAATTGTTGATCCAAGTAAACCTATTGCCGCACCATACAGTCAAGGTAATGTTGAAGTATTTGGTACGGCAAAATGCAAATGTCTCTGTCGGCACTTGTTTATAATTTCAGAAATCCAATAACCTCTTCAGCTGACTTGGTTCAAAATTATGAACATTGGGAATAATATGTATTCAGCTTTGTCACAATCATGCAAACTGAGGCTCCTACTGTTGCCAGATTTGCCTGTTATGGTTAACTTAAGTGACATTAACTATCAGTTGACTTGTAGTTAGAAAGTTATAGTGGTTTGTAAAATTGTGCACTTCCTACCATTGCAGACTTTCCTTATGTTATATCGCTGTTAGCTGCCTTTAATTCTTTGCTCATGGACAATTATACTGTAATTATCATGCATTTATTTTAACAGTTGACATTTACACAGTAGCAATATACTGTCTGCATAATGGCAGGTGTAAAGTTTTTGATTCTTGAAACAGAGATTTATTAGGTATGGGACACCCATTTGGAACATGTACTTTAATTGAAATAGATTCACTAATGAATTTGGAACGACATTTTCAGACTATATCTGATACAAATATCTGATACTTATCAGATTAAACGTGTTAACATTATTAAAATGCAAAGCAACAGTGGAAGCATTGTTCATTCAGTATATGTTCAAAACCAAACTTTTAGACGCTAGGAGCACTTTAAGGACGTTCGCACAAAAATTTTCTAACATTGATTTTTTTTCTGCAAATGTTACCATTGAAAGATGATGAGTTAATGATGTCAGATCATGTAAAAAGAAATGGGGGGTCACCGACTTCGTTTTGGAGAGAACTTGCCCGGAAGAACACTCTAAATCTGAAAAATCCGGCTTCTTTAGCGAATAAGCCAACAGTGTCTGTAAGCCCAAAAATATTGCAATTACATCTTTGAAGTGAAATGTTCTCTGCCAAACTTTGTTTAAGTGGACCCATCAAGTGAATTTAGTTAACTGTCAAGGTTCCTTAAAGAACAAGTTCGCGTTTAGCGACCATAGTTTCATGCGCCTTGCAGCCGCAAGATGGCAGGATTCCATGTCCCGAGGACAGAAATCTTGAATTTTACTAACTTCTCACATTGATTTTTTGTTCATTTTTGGACAATGTGGAGATAATTGTAAATACAATTTGTTTCTGAAAAGAAAAGTAGGGGTCACCGAACATCCAAGATCGTTAAATCCAAGCAAAGCTATAGCAATGGCCATCTGCCCTATCATTGTTCATTTTAGTACTTAGCACGCGCGCTCGAGGCATGACGCTGCATGTGAATTTGCGTGCGCTGTAAGGATGCGCAGTAACAATGGGCGCGAACGTCCTTAAATGATGTTTATCTTCGTTCTTGCAAAGTTCTGTTGTGTCATGTTATTCTATTTGTTTTTCCACCTTAAAGTCTTGTAACTATTGGACATCTCAAACAGTTGATAGTATCATTGAGAAAATGGAAGATCATTTTATCAGAAATTTTACTCGGGCAAATATGTTTTTATTTCTGATTTGCCAAAGAAATTAGACATAGGCACTGGCCATATAAAAGGTATTCATGGAGCAAGATGTCAGGGATATTTATCCCATAAATAAATGTGGTTCCCAGTAAACAACAGCTTAAAACTGCCATTTTAGATAATAAGGAAAGCAGCTCAGGCTTTTTGATGTGGATTTCTAGCTACTTGTTGGGTTCACATTAGACCACTAAGTTTGACTTAGTAATCTCTTAAGTCGACTTAGTGAAAATGACAGGTGTGAACCGCTAAGTCACAGAAGCGTGATTTCTGTCTTAGTGTCGGCAAACTCAAACAACCTAAGCACTTTTGTTTCAAACATGTTTCAAACATGACTTAAGGCTGTCTTAAGAAACTTGACAGCAAAAAAATGTCAAAATCGTGGGTTCGGCAAAGCCCGTCAAACGTTTCACGTTCCATTCGAAAGTTTGGTTTCCAAAGAACATTCAGCCGAGGTGATGCTAGCATTACATCAAACCAGTCCTGCGGTCTTGGCAAGGCCCACGCTCTTCTTCTTATGTGCCGAAAAGATGTGACAGGGAGTATTAAAAGAGATCAACTTTTACCTTGTGCAGTTCATAGGGGAAAGCGTGTTGCTCTCCTCCGTGATCTTGTGCAGGTAACAACACGAGACGAATTGTCATAATCGTTCTCATCACTTTCCTCCGCTTCCTCAGAGCTTGAAGAACCAATTTCTGCTAATATTAAGTCCACCTCCTCATCTTGATCCTCATCCTCTGATGAAAGAGTGGTTTCTATCAACTCTTTGTCAAACTGTTCCTGTTGCATTGCCGAGTTTGTTAAATTGCTTATTATGTTTCTTTGCTCTTCAATCAATTTATCTTTCTTCAAAGGATGAGTCTTCAGATGATGGTATTGTACGTATTTGTCCAACACAGCGCCTGTTTGCTTACTCAGAGTCCCATCATTGAGCATGCCAACCTTTAACAGACGACTTCTCCAGAGAAAGGCTTTCTCTTTTCCTTCTGTAGCTCCAACAATTTCAAGTGCTCCAAATATGTTTTCACACCGCATTCTTGTGATACAACAAACTTCTGTGCGAATTTTGAAATGCTGTCAAGATCTTCCAGCGAGCATTCACAAGAGTGATATGCTTTCTTTAACTGAGCTCGTGGTAAATAATCGTTAATGTGAGATGGATTAATTTATATTGTGTCAACATTTAATATGTGTTGATTGGTTGGTTCTCACAGAAAATCTTCAAGAACGTCTAGATATAAAATGTTTCGAATTATATGTATTAAGACCGCTTTTGTGCAACAGTTGACATACATGTAGGGTTGTTGGGTTGCTCAGGTTGATCATTATTAAAGTTTAAAATGCTTACTGTGCAAGGGACTTGTTTGTTAAATAATATATTTCATATGTGGTTTTAAAGTGAACAGCAATGTTTGCTAAAAATAGTATGGCCCTCCCCAAAGCCCAGCTTAAATTTTTTGTGACCCTCCCCTTTTTGGCTACATAAAATTTAATGACCCTCCCCACAGCTGCACCAGCAATCCCCGACCCCCCCCCCCCCCCCTCTAATAAATGACAGGTCCCTACCCAATGATATTCCCTCCAAATACATATTATTTAGCGCTCGTAAGAGTTGTGAAGAATAAGAAAATCCGAGAAACGTTCAGCTGTTTAGCGATCTTTTTATCCGTGACTGAGGTTGTGCGCCTACCGAGGCGTTACGCGAGCCAAATCTTGAATTTCGTCAGTTGCTCTGATTGGTTCAGTCGAAATTGTCACGCGCCTGCAGCGCGCGAAAAAATCCTGCTTTTCCTCAGCGGAAACAAATGGTACACTGGGCTGCACACGGGTTACCATTTGACATTGCTTGCGACAGCCATTGTTTATATGAGCATAAAGAGGCTTTCCCTGAGACAATTTTCACTTCTCCGAAGATGAAGCGATTGCGAGTCGGGAACGCTGATAGTGAAAAAAAGTTTGTTTTTCTCCGGCTTATTCATCGCGGTTGTACGAAAAATTTGTTTTCCGGCAAATGGTTTCATGTTGTTTGCATTCACGGCCAGGCTGTGATGCAATGAATCCACAAGTTCTAAAATTCTTGAGCTGGACATGCTGGCTTCATTCCATATCATGAATTCTGCCTTTCAAATTTAGTTTACCAGGCTTTCAATAGCGGTAGAACGTTGCAAGATCATATTTGCCGGCATTTCTGCACTTCCAAGTGCGTAGAACGAGTGTACGGTTGACGCCTTACCCCTGCCATACACAGTGCACGCTATTCCGCTTGAACACACAACAGCAACCTTCACATTCCGCTATTCGAAGTCGCTCAAAATACGTGTTACAAGCCTTTCCAACACCAGCCTGCTTAGTTATGAAAATGTTATGACCATCTGCTACAAACGTTAGCGCCTCCAGTTGTTCGGCGTTAAGAGCCATGTGTGGTTAGAATCACCGAGAAAATCTTGCGTATGTTGGAACAACCGCGATGAATAAGCCGGAGAAAAACAAAATTAACTTTTCTTTTTTTTCACTATCGGCATACCCGACTCGTTGTTATTCTCTCGCAATCGCTTCATCTTCGAAGAGGTGAAAACTGCAGCGAGAAAACAAAGAGAAAAGCAGCGAAGAAATCTCTCTACATTGTCTCAGTGGAAACCTCTTTCTTCTCATGTAAAGTTTGACGTGATTGGCTGTCGCAAGCAATGTCAAATGGTAGCCCGTTTGCAGCCCAGTGTGGCATTTGTTCCCGCTGGGGAAAAGCAGGATTTTTTGGTGCATTGCAGGCGCGTGATAATTTCGACTGAACCAATCAGAGCGGCTGAAGAAATTCAAGATTTGGCTCGCGTAACGCCTCAGTAGGCGCACAGCCTCAGTTACGGATAAAAAGATTGCTAAACAGCTGAACTTTTCTCGGATTTTCTTGTTCTTCCATGGGTGGATCAAGGGAGAGGGGGGGAGGGGGGGTTGATATGGGTGTTGATTGGGTGGTTAGCCACCCCCTCTTAGAGAAGCCCACCTAAAAAATGCACCTGATGCATAGTAAGACAAAGAAATGTTGTAAAGTGCGTGCCGCACGTGTTCCTGCACCTGGACAATTTTCTCTCCTTCAACCAATAATGCAGGTCGAATTTATACTTGAGATGAATAAGGAACCAAATTCGTCTTCGATATTGATTTCTCTGTCAGCACCTCTGTACGACGTGCTAACAGACCAGTAAGCTGAAGACGAATTTTGGTCCAAAATTAATCATCGGGAGTTGATTGTATAAAAAGTGAGTAAGACTTTTCACCCTTCGAAAACGTAGAGACAGAACAACATTCAAAAGTGACAATCATGACTTTTATCTCAAGTACTTTAATTGTTCACTAAAAGATTCTCTACGAAGCCCTAATATACATTTTTCAATAAATTATCGTTGTCGTTTATGGCTCCAAAATTTGTGTAAATGTATTTATAAATATATACCAATAAGAAAAAGTCCAATTTCTTCGTCTTTCTTCTCAATAGCAATCAGTGGGTAGTGTAACACTTGTACCGTCGCAGCATTGGGCGCGAATCATTATCGCCGGTCTTCCTCTACATCCGTTGTCATTTCTGCAAGTTACAGCAGTGTAGAATTTATTGCAAATACGAATAGCCACGGTGTTTTTAACACATTGGCCATTTGGTGGGCCTGAAGCGTTGTCAAGGAGACTTTTTACATTTCTCGCACAGCTACCTTCAACATCTCTAAGAAAGCCAAGAGCTAGAGTCAACAAAAGAGCGACTTTAACCTGAAAAGGAAAATATCATCGACATTTAGGCAAAATGATCATGATGCCACTCCATTGCAGGGTTACCCCCAGCATTAGATTTGCCGGTACCCTTTTATACACCTGGGCGGAGAGAGGCACCGTGAGAGTTAAGTGTCTTGCCATGCCTCCCGCGACAATAATAGTAATAATGATAACAAAATGTCGATATCCCAGCTTTTTTGCAGCTTGATGGAGTTTGTCGTGACTGACTTCTTCAGCCGAATCAATAACCTGGGCAACAAAGGCTCCACATAGGCAAGAGAAAACCTCTGGTCTGGCTTGCCTTTCAGTGCAATTTAATTTGCCTTAATTGGGTAGGAGCACGCCATTGTGTTGGTTTGATAAATTAAGTAGACCATGAGATTGGGGAAGTGCTACAGAGACTATATTAATATATATATGTCCTTTCAGACCTGTTCTTCCCCTGCTATTTGTTGGGCGAACTGCGAACTTCGTCAAGACAAGGCAGGTAATATAAGTTTGAAACTTAAAAAGAAAATTTACAATCTGCGTGTCCCAGTGAGTATATATGCCTGACAGTGGTTTCCTGGCGGGGATCTGGGCTCCACTATTGGGTTAGAAAATCTGTCTCCACTGGCCTTAAATGGTCAGTGTGATATCTCTAAGGATGACGATTGTAGTATCTCGATTTCGTGGAAAAAATTCCGCTATCGTGGAAATATATACCTGGTTAATGCAAATGAGAAAAATCTAGGTTTTCGCTCATTTGCATTTAGTTCGGCTCATGTGAAATGCGACGTTTAAAAAGGGCCTAACCGATAATGAAATGGTGGCACATCCTGACAAATCAGAAACTATGATGGTTGGATCTAAACACGCATTAAAGAAGGAGTGTCAAGTGAATATTTACTTGGATAAAACTAAGCTCGGGGATAGTAACATGTGACGTCACGCTAGAGATTTGGCTTGGTGTTCAAATGGAAACACAGGTATAACATCAAAATAAAAAGAAAACTCCACATAACAATAATAATAATAACAATAATAATAATAATAATAATAATAATAATAATAATAATAATAATAATAATAATAATAATAATAATAATAATAATAATAATAATAACATTGATTACTCCATTTTCTTAAAAAAAACTGAAAGATTACAACAATTCAAGCTTTGCCGTTCCAAAAAGACGTGGAAACAACTTACCAGTGTGAGAAAGTTGTTCATTGTGATTTCACTGAAGGTTCTTCCAAGTGAATACTAGTACCGTCTAAACCTGATCAACTGCGATCACTTATGATGAAGCTCTCCTCGCCATCAGCTTTTATAGCCAATCCAAGCTAAAAATAAGTTGAAAATGTTCCTGCTCCGCGTTGTAGTTAATTTTCTGGTTAGTTCTCTTTTCGTGTCAAACTGATGGAAGAACCTTGTCCATGCTTCACTTCTTAACAAAAGACCATTTCGCTTCCTTTGATACCTAGCTGCCCTAAAATTGTCGGTTGTAGTAGATTTTTTTCTGGTGTTTCGAACGCGAAACCAATCAAGGAGAATCATAGTTTAAAACGAGAATGATTAATTTTGGCCGAACACTAGTTTTAAAAGAACAATTCAAAATGAGAAATTCACTTCAACGTTGATAGCGTAGATAGGGTGGGTAGTACAAACTCCGTCAAAGATTTTTATTAGTGAGCGAAGGAAACGATTGCGTTGTCAAATACTTTCCATGGACATCGAGCAGCTCTAACTATCGAGCCTTTAGAAAGAACTCGCTGAAGCATTGAAAAGGAAGAAAAAAATCTTTAGTCATAGAAGACACAGCCAATTACACCCAAACAAAACTATATTTTGTTTTTAATCGCCAGCTTAATTTTTTTTTTAATTTGGGCTAAATCATATGTCAAGTGGAACAAAAATCGAGCGAGCATCTTCCATCAAGTTAAGACTACACGTTAAACTATTTGTTTGTACAAGCAGGTGATTCTTTTTCTTTTGTTATTGGATAAGGTTCACATAAGCATTATTTGAGAATCGAAAAGTTAATCTATTTACGAGTATCACCAGGTTGTTCGAACGTTTCTGGAAAAACTAAATCAAAGCTACTTTCAAAACTCACTCCCTCTTTTGTCGCTGAAACAAGTTGCTAAGTAGAGGAACTTTTAAGAGACCTGAAACCTTCAATAGGAAATCCGTCAGAATTGAGTTGATTTCCCTGTAAGATATTCGCTTCTAAAGAATAGTTTATTATGCGCTTAAAATGTCGAGGATTCATTCAAAGATTTATGCATCGTACGGCGGCAAACTGCAAAAGTCAAGAAAAAAATTGCGATTTGCCAAAAATAAAGAAACATGTTTGATATATTTCTTCCCTGATTTGCCGTTTCATGCCGCAAACAGCGAAGCTGAATCTCTCTACTCATGAAGAATTGTAAAACGGCTGAAGAGTATCTCATTTTTCCATTGCTTTGAACATTGCCCGTTTGGTTTCACTTGTAATTGAGTGACGCTGAAGATATCTTTTATTCGCAGATGAGGAAGAGGGGGAGGGGGGGGGGGGGGGGTCTGAGTGGAGTATGAGAAAAAATATTGCTGTAAGAACATGAAATACCGTGCTCGAGATAACGACTATAACGCCCTTTATGTGACAAAAATGACATTAAAATGAGCAAAGATCCCAAACGTTAAAATAAAGCGCTACACCGAGTTAATTGAAACGATTCAGGTTCAATTGATTGTAGTAAATTTGGTTCAGAAAATGTTAACAAATCAACGCGTTTAAGCCACTGGAACGAAGATGACTGTTTGTGTTCGGGTGTAATTGGCTGTGTCGTCACAGCTTGCAGATCTTTTCTCCCTTTTCAATGCTTCAGCGAGTTCTTTGTAAAGGCTCGATAGTTGTAGCTGTTCGATGTCCATGGGAAGTATTGACAACGCCATCATTTCCGCCGCTCACAAATAAAAAGACTTTGGCAGAGTTGTTTATATCATCCACTTTATCTAAATTATCAGCGTTTAAAATAATTTCTCATTTTAAATTGTTCATTTAAAACTAGTGTTCGGGCACACAATCCTAACCGGTCTTTTTTCCAGTGATGATTCTCCTTGATTGGTTCCGCGTTCGAAAAACCAGAAAAAGAAATCTACAACCGACTATTTTAGAGCATTTCTAACCAGCAAGGAAAGGAAACGAAAAGGTCTTTAGTTAATAAGTGAACCATGGCCAATTTTTTCCTTCAGCGCGACACGAGAAGAGAATTAAATAGAAAGTTAACTACAACACAGAGCAGGAACATTACAACTTATTTTTAGCTTGGATTGGCTAAAAAGTATAAATGCTGATGGCAAGGAGAGCTTCATCATGATTGATCGCAGTAGATCAGCTTTAGACGGTACGAATTCTCAGTGGAAGAACGCACAAAGAACTCATAATGAACAACTTTCTTAAACTGGTAAGTTAACAATCTCAAACTGATAAGTTGTTTCCAGATCTTTTTGGAAAGTTTGAATCATTGTAAGCTATTAGCGGTTTTTTAAGAAAATGGAGGAATCATCAGTTTTCTTGGTATTTTGGTGTTTATACCGGTTTTCCTATTTGAACACCAAGGCCCGGTGGAATTATGCATTAACCAAGGAGTTTATTTCTCTACTCCCAAAGGCTGTTCAACGCTGATATTCGGAAAAATTTTACATTAGACTGAGGAAGTCAATCTTAAAAAACAAAGATAAGCGAAACACTCTTTCACCAAAAAGTTGAAAACATGGAAGAAAATTTTTCGCTTTTCCGGGATGAAGTTAATCGGCTTTCTAACAAACGGGCCCAGGTCAAATCCCTGGCTTCACTTCAGGGGTTCAGCACCTTTCATTTAGGATCCTCGCCGTTCACCAATTTTGTCAATTATTTGTATTATTGTTAGAAGTGGTAGTAGTAGTAGCAGCAGCAGCAGCAGCAGCAGCAGTAGTAGTAGTAGTAGTAGTAGTAGTAGTAGTAGTGGTAGTAGTAGTAGTAGTAGTAGTAGTAGTAGTAGTAGTAGTAGTAGTAGTAGTAGTAGTATCATCATCATTATTATTCATTAAGATCCAATTAAGGCCAGTGGATAGGATTTTTAAGCCCAACAGTGGCACCCGTAAGGAAAGCCACTCTAAGGCATGCGTACTCACAGGGTCCAGAAGACATTAAAGTGTTTTTTTTTTGTTTTTTGTTTTTTTTCATTTTCAAAGTTAAATTATCTACCTTTTCTTGACGATGTGTGCCCACATCCAGCAGGGAACGAACAGAACCTGAGACGTCAATATTATTATAGCCCCGTAGCATTTCAGTCATCTCATGGTCTACTTAGACCCCGTTTACACGGGTCAGGAAGAAATTTTTACACGGACAAAAACTTGCATGGTTCCACTTCGCGTTCACATGGTACCGGTGGAACCGGACGAAGTTTTGAACGGCTAAGTGTGCAAGTTTGGGACCTGAAAAAAGCTGGTCAACTTTTTGACCGGCACGGTTCCACTATGCATACGGATTCGTGAAAACACCCGAACCGTGCAAGATTTGCACGGTTAGCGCGGTTAAGGCATGGAATCTACTTACGTTTTTTTCTAAGCAAAAATGTTGTTGACACAAAACAAATTAACAAAAGCACGATACAGACATGAGGAGACAAGCGGCAGTTGCATGCATCGGTTTTTGAGCCGGATTCGATGGGATACTGCAGTACACGTTGCTACAAATGGCCATCGTCTCCGATGTTCATCGATCGAGGCAACGTACACATTTGATTGAATTTCTTCGTAAGCATGTACAGCTCACAAAACAACTGGTCGTGGAAAAAGTCTCAGACCAGAAAGCCACGTTTGATTTGCCGCGTACCGCACCTCACTACAACGTGATTGGCTAAAAACATAAGCTTAACCAATCACAGCAGAGATTTTTAAAAAGCCATTCAAATGCCGCGACTGGTCTCAAAATTTGCGTGGACCCATGTAAACACCATTGCCATCTGTAACAGAATTTGCACGGTTCCATGTAAACAGGCGGTCCAGGTACAAAATTTGTCCGTGCCAAATTGTTCCAGACCCGTGTTAACGTAGCCTTAGCCGTTCAAAAATTCGTCCCGTTCCACCGGTCCTGTGTGAATGCAAGGTGGATCCGTGTAAGTTTTTCTCCGAGCACAAATTTGTCCGGATCCGTGTAAACGGGGTGTTAATATCTCTAACCAACACAATAGCGTGCTTCTAGCCAGTTAAAGCAAATTAAATTGTACCAAAAGGCAAGCCAGACCAGAGGTTTTCACTTGCCTAGCTGGAGGCCTCTTTTTTGCCCAGGTTATTAATTCGGCTAAAGGAGTCAGTCAGGACGAACTCCATCAAGCCGCAACTAAGCTGGGATATCGAACTTTTGTTATCTGCATTGTTATTGTTGTTGTTGTTGTCATCATCATCATTTTGCCTAAATGTCGACGGGTTTGTTTTTCTTTTTCAGGTTAAGTTCGCTCTTTTGTTGACTCTAGCTCTTGGCTTCCTTAGAGATGTTGAAGGTAACTGTGCCAGAAATGTAAAAAGTCTCCTTGACAACGCCTCAGGCCCACCAAGAAGCCAACACAGCCGATGTGTTAAAAACACCGTGGCTATTCGTATTTGCAATAAATTCTACACTGTGGTAACTTGCAGAAATGACAACGGATGTAGAGGAAGACCGGCGACAATGATTCGCGCCCAATGCTGCGACGGTACAAGCGTGACACTACCCACTGATTGCTACTGAGAAGAAAGACAAAGGAATTAGACTTCTTCTTGTTGGTATATATTTATAAATTATTTCAGACAAATATTGGAGCCATAACCAACGACGATAATTTATTGAAGAATATATATTAGGGCTTCGTAGAGAATCTTTTTGTCAACAATTAAAGTATTTGGAATCAAAAGCCATTAAACTCGCTTTTTAATGTTGTTCTGTCATCACGTGTTTGAAGGCCTGGGTGAATGGCGTTATATTACTCACTTTATATACAACCAACTCCTGATGGTTAATCCCTTCTTACTAACGTCAAAGACAAACGCGAACACAACGACACACCAGGAGCAGTTGATAAGACTGCCATTCCACTTGCATTGGTGTGGCCAGTAGGAAATTGAAAACACAAATGACTGAACACAACGGAGCAACTTAAAACGGTGATCTTAACAACATCATTGGTGAGCACCAATTATACTGAGAAACCACAAAAATGACTGTGCATATATAACTTTCTTTACATAGTACTGCCAACCTCTAACACCAGAAAGCTGATGTATCAAACTTCACTGACAGAGCCGACACCAGACAAATGACTCATTGACGAAACCGACAGAAGTGTTAAACAACGCTTCTACGGATCAAGATGTATCACCGACAGTCTTCCCAGCCAGCGACATCACGTTTGACTAGACCGACCAATAAGATCACATTTCTACTGCCAAAGACCAGAAAAAAAATGACGTCCTTTTTTTTTCTTCAGATTTTGAAAGTGTGTTTGCTTAACACCTGTCTGGCTTTTTGCTTTGAGTGAGAGTTTTAAATTTCACGGTCCGCAATGACATTCAAAACTGACCGAATGGACCTCAGAGGTTTGGATCCAGGAAAAAGTGCTGAACTCCCATGCTGCATATTTAATCTGCCGCGCACACGCGCATTGTATTCCTACTGAGTCTTTGACTTTATTTTCTCCTGGATCCAGCTCTCTCAAGAATGCTGGACCATTAAATAGGAAAATTCCAGATAACTTCGTGTTTAGATATCATAGTTTTGAAATCCAAAGA
>OX421448.1:53408477-53428521 GCA_949126865.1 Montipora capitata | reverse complement strand
ATATATATAATATATATATATATATATATAATATATATATATATATATATATATATATATATATATATATAAATATATATATATATATATATATATATATATATATATATATATATATATATATAGTGTGTTTTTTTAAACTAAAGCTATTGTTGTTTTCTTGTTTTGTTTTGTTTATATAACGATACCCTGTCGAGAGAGTAAGGAATCACTCGCCATGAAGGAGCTATTCAAAGTTATGAAAGACCACAGCAATGCGCTTATGCAAGATCTGGTAACATCATCCTACTAACACTGCTTCACAACGGAAGCTCGAAAGTTCTTAGAAGATCCAGATGACACAAACGACAGACGTAGAGGAATGCGGTACCGAGAACGTCGTCCGTGTGTGCCTCGTCCAGACTTCATTCAAGTCAGTTCTATTTAATGTTATGGATAAGCTTCAAGGGGCCAAACTTATTATTGACCGTTTTGATTTTGATGGAACGACACAAGGCACGTCTCTGGAAAAGCCAAGTGACGATGTAGAGCCCCGGCTTGGAGACAAACTGACGGTTGTTATCAATGGCATCTCTAACGCAATGAGGTAGTTGGAGAATGCCCTTTACAAGGGCACCATTTACAGAAAGTGCGACGTAAAGGCTTTTGTGAACAGCCTAGCGGCAAATGAGTCAGTTAAGGCAAGGCATCTAAAGGACATGAGGAAAGTGATCTATCTCCTAGCTGACCCGGACTGTGAAGTAATCCGGCCCATCACAGTGGACTACAACCTTATAGAAGTGAACGATGGGTACTGCTGGTCTGTCTCGGAGAGACGGTTCCTGAGAAATGCAATTCTCACGGAGAAAGTGGGGCCTTCTTACTCCAAGAACTTTCTCACGATATGACCCTCTAAAAGTCTCACAGACAGCTTATCGGAAGGTGACATTGCATTGTTTTGTGAAGATTTCTTTGAGGCTTCTTAATTTTAATAAGAAGAAAAACAAAGACAGAGTATCGTGTTTAGTCGGAGAAGCAGATAGTGGCAAGACGAGCCTTTTTCACCCAATACTTGGGCTGATACACCGCAGCAATGTCGCAACAGTCACCAAGCAGAAAGTCTTTAACAAGGCAATGATAAGCACGCACACCGAGGTCATCTTCATAGACGAAGCTTCTACATCAACTCTCGACGTAGACGACTGGAAAATCGTGACTCAAGGAGGATACACAGCTTGCGATGTCAAATTTAAAACTGCAAGGTCGTTCTTCAACCGATGTCCCATGTTTTTGACTGCCCAGAAAAAGATTGAATTCAAGCCAGAGGATCAGCAGGCAACGGATCGAAGGCTTAGGTACTGTTATTTAAAGGGCCTTCCAAATCCAAAACGGAGGGCCACGCAGTGGCTGCTAAGGCATCCAATGGAGTGCATCGCCTGGGCGGCATTGAAAGCCAGCGCGGCTAACCGACGAAGAGGAAAGCTCTGAACACGACGAAGTAGTTGAGAGAAATCCTCAGGATGACGAAGGTTCTCTCCCAGAGAGTGAAAAGGAGATTTTAAGAACTTTGGAGCTAGCAGACTTTATGACAAAAGCATCTGAAATCCAGCAGAACTACGAACCAGCACAAAATCAGGATGAGCAAGATCTTGACGATTCGGAAGATGACGAAGCCATAGCCGCGTTGAAGACCTCTTTGGAGCAGACCTCGCCAGGATCCCTTCGTCATCGCCACATCAGTCACATATTAGAAACTCGTCTGGAGGGAAAAGCACGACTGAAGCAACAACAGGAGCAAAATCTTCTTTCCAGAGGCGTATCAAAAGAGAACATATTGCTGCTACCGCGTGATAGCACCGAACCCTTCACACACCAATTAGAAATGATCTGGCCGCTTTCGAACAAGAGTGACTCAAGGCTGAGCTAAAGGAGAAAGGCTAAGGAGGTATTCCAGTCATTTTGCTTAAAAACCACAGAGAGGGAACTTAACGAGTGCATGGTCACTTTGAAAACTATTGCTGACCCAGAAATGAAAGCTTCAATGATGGCGCCCAAAGAATTATTTGAATACGAGTTGAAGAACCAACACAGAAACTTAGGCACCCTTGGATGCAAAGAGGCCCTGTCCGAACGAAAACGCCTCTGCATAGAACTCGGCCTGCTGCAAAAAGAAGACCAAGACATGGTTAAAAGCCTGTTCGAAGCGTTGCCGTTACTTTGTACACACCAAACTGTGGAAGATGATTATCAAGTGCTCAACTACAGACTTAAAACTCCATCTTATGTTTCACAAAACGACGTGGATCCGTTCTGGCCACGGTCGCCGTGCACCATCAAAGAAGCTTCAGACAGTTTAACGCTATTGGCTGTGCAGGCTACTCCTGCAAACGTGGACCGCAACGCACTCTCAGATGAATTGCTTGGACACAGCAGTACAAAGAGACAAAGAAATCCGCCGCTGAGCAAGGGCGTGTTAAGATACAAAAGAATGCACTCTTTAACTACTTTAGCACAACTCAAAAGTGAGACTGACCACAAGATTTCATGCACTTAGTGCTCTGATGGCGTAACTGGAAAATAACGTAAGTCTAATGTCAGTGTGAATGCTCCCCAATAAGTGATGAAAGTATTTCTTTTAAGATGATACAGTTAATGGTGGATTTTGTTGTTTCTGCTGCTTTTTCCAGGCTCAACTTCCCTTTTTTGCTAAGGTTTACATATCGAACTCAATTTTCTGGTTGCCAAAATAGTTAGTCACACAAAGAACAAAGAATATTTTTTACAGCAGACACAAAACAGAAAGAAATGTTTAATAATTTTCACATAAAATCGGAACTACTCGTGGCCTACCAGGGAACCGTGTTCCTAATTAACGTATAAAGTACCAGTATGATTTGGAGCAATGGTGTTCCTCTGTAACACTAATGGAAACTGATAGCAGGTAGATAGGAACAATCGCAAAGCAGAACACGCTTTATCGGAACAGTTGTTCCCTTTTGTGAAGGACAACGCGATTTTATGTTAAATAATAGGAACAAGGAGTTCTTCTTCGATTTTAGGGAATGATTAAAACCGGAACAACTGTTCTCTTTTGTTGTGGAAGAGAACAAGATGAAAAACGGACAGCACAAAAAAGGACCTATTGTTCCTTAAGAGACAAAAAAGGAACATGGAGTTCTTTTTCAATAAACTAATAGGAACTTTGAGTTCCGAATTGCTACGACGAGGAACTTTGGTTCCCAATTGAGCAGACTTGGGTTCCTAAGAACAAATTTCAAAAAAAAGTTCACTTGTTCCCATGTTGATTCCAGGAATAAAAGCAAAAACGGTATAATAAGTCGGTTCGAAGGCACTGAAATCATGCGAGCAAAGTAAGTTCATTTACATGCTAGCTTTAAGATGCCTACGACAAGATATCGGGCAAATATAAGTTATATAAGGCCAAATTTTTAGGTGTCATTAATTTTGGGAAACGTAGATGATGATGACGATGATGATGACTATGTTCATGACAACCAAGTACTTGGAGACAAGGCTAATGGTTTATTGTTACAAAGCCACCACTTTACTCTTAGTGATCTCAGAACCCTTGATAATGGTCTGGTTCAGGTAAATAACATGAGATCACTTACTTGGATACCGCAGCCGAGTTGTTTGTGTCCAAGCAAGGGAGTTGAGTGCAGCCACTTTTTCTCTCTAATTCTTTGTCATTTTTTCTATTAGTGCCTTTGCTGAGGCTGGTCAGAAACTTCATTACAACTTTGCAATCTAAAAACACAAAGTTTGGCATGTGAAGAAGGATCAGAAAAGAGTGGCTAGCAAGGGTGGGCTATGTTTGTGTCTTGGTTGACCTTGCGAGTGATTTGAACGACTTATCTCTTTGTCACTTAATAGAGTTCTCCCAAGAATTGACGCTTTATTGGCTGTACCTGCTTCCGGTCAAATCCGGTCTCATATGAACCCGTTTTTACCCACGTTAAAGTGGTGATCCTCGTTTTACCAAAGTTGAATAAGTAAAGCAGCTGTCAACTCCCAAAAAAGGATTTTAAATACCTATCCCGAATAGTGGATCCCGGATCCCGAGTCGTGGGTTCCGGATTCCAAACTGACGAGTTCCACCGAAATGGATCCTGGATTCCATCCAATGAATTCCGAATTCCACGCTTTGGATTTCGGATTCCAAAGCCTCACATTCAGGCTGGATCCCGGATTACGGATTCATTCACATCGGGCAACTAGTTGTTATGTCCTGTAAATGCACTCTTGTCAATCGATTGTAGAGTGTTTTCGTCATCGTTTAGATTAAAATACTTTTTATGCTACATCAGGCTTCGTCTTGATGAAAGAGGAAAAGACAGAGACTGGTTTTAGGTCGTTATGCTAGGAATACCTGTTTCATCCTTATTCGTGAGCCAATTCTGAATACCTGGTATTGCTTCTGGATGGATTACGTTTACCCAAGACTGTGAGGGTTAAAAGAGACTATTATTATCGGACCAATTTAGATCAATGAAAGAGTTTTTAAGTTCATCAGTATCGACAAGCTACCCGCCAGGAAAGCAACCGTCAGACATATGTCTTCACAGGGACCAGCAAATCGTAAATGATTTTTTTCACTTTCAAAGTTAAGATATCTATCTTCCTTGCATTGACTTTTTTCGCCCACAACTAGCAGAGCAGGAACAGAATCTCCAATATCATTTTCAGCCCCATGAGCACTTCTCTAATATCATTGTCGACTGAGCTCAAACCAACCCCATGGCGTGCTCCTAATCAGTCAAGACAAGTTCACTTGCTAACCTAATTACCCTCACCTTATTGTTGAAAATGGGTGTCAAATGCTTAGATTTAGAGTGCCCCCATGATTAAAAAATCACTTCCTTCTTTTCTTCAGATTTTGAAAGTGTCTTTGCTTAACACCTGACTGGCAAAATTGTGATCTTTGATTTTTATCCAAAGGCCGCTAACTTCAATTGTAAATTTTGGATTTCAAGGTCCGCCATTACTCACGTTACAAACTGACCGATTGGATCTCAGAGGTTTGGATCCAGGGGAAAGTGACGTCAAAGGCTCACTAGCTTAAAATTTCATTGTGTGAATGCAGCTTATTATATATGCAAAACGCGAGTTTAAAAGTCTGAAAGCCCAAACTCCCGTGCTGCATATTAATTATGCAGCGTACACACACATTGCTTTCTTAAACTAGTGAGTCTTTGACGTCATTTTCTCCTCGATTCAGCTCTCTCAAGATCTTAAAGTTAGTAATGGCAGACCATTAAATGAGAAAATTCCAGTTAAAATAAACAGGTGGCTTTTTGGAATCAAAGCTTAAAACTTTGGTAGCTTAGTGTTTGCTTAACATAATTGTGAAATCCAAAGAAAATAAGAATTGTTTTTTTTTGGTTACAGGGGTACTTTAAAGGGACACTTCGTGTTGCATGTCAAAATTGGGTTTGCATCTAATTAGGGCAATCCTGGACGTAAGTGATTTCAAGAGATTTTCATTGGCCAGAAGCCATGTCTTACCTCTTCCAAGTAACCGCGATCTCCAGCCTCGAAACAACTGTCAAGCAATATTTTTTCTAACGAGTACAAAAATTTACTTCATTTCAGTCAGTGATTCACGACTTTTTGGGTTCATACTAAGCCACTCTGTCAGTCATATTTGCTACTCAAGTTGATTTAATGGTTCCGTGCTACCATAGGTCTGTTCCTTTCTTAAATTGCGTTCGCTGGGCTGGCGAGCACGGCAAAAGGGTCAAAACTCACTGTGTTGAGCATGCGCGGCGGTTACTTAGCGGCCGAATCCTCAAGTGATACTTCATGTTCCGTGGGCTCACTTAACAACAGCAGGATTACTGTCAAGGAATGCGCGGGACGCAACGGGCTCAAGTCACAGTCAGGGCATGCGGTTTGAAGAGTGCCGTCCAAGGTTGTGGACGGCGTTCATTAGGGAGCTTGGTTAAGCATGCCACGTTTTTGGGACGCGGTCGACAACTGAAAATGAACATTTCACATGCCACGACAGTACTGTCTCCCAGATTTTTAAACTAATTATCTCTAATGGAGAAAAACTACTTAGCAATATGAATCTGGTTGGGGTATCGACTCTTGGGTTGTGTGTAGACAAGTTGAAAGGGGAAACTGCTCACTTCCGGTTGCCGTCCGCGTCTCAAAAAAGGCGCGTGCTTAAGCTCCCTATTCTCGTCCCCAGAATCCGCTTTTCTTTTGGTCAGCACCAAGAACACGGACCCTGGCCACAACCAAAAATATGCGCAGTCGCAATAATGGTATAAATTTCTGAGAATGCGAGGAAGAGCCGGAAGTCCGTGATTCGCGGACTTCCGTCTTTGGCTCGGGCCAGAGTCGTGTTCTTGGCGCTGACCAAAAGAGAGGCAGACTCTGGGGACGAGAATGGACGGCGGTTGCATCAAAGTTCGTTTCGACCAATGACAGAGGCTCTTTCCCCGTACAACGCAAAAAGAAAAAATATCTTTGCTGGCAGGGAAATTAAATGGGAACTAGAAACACCTACATCGTCCAATCGGAAACGCTTCACTGATGTCTGATAAGTGATAATGAGAAGGGCTGTCCATTTGAAAGCCAAACCAAGCGCAATGTAACAATACAAGTAATGAGCCTACTAGGTCGAGGTTACGACCAGGACGACTACAGCCTTGCCCGCCAATTAAAAAAAAATTCAGTAAAATGACCCTACAAGGCAGGGCATCCTGCCTTCGTCGCGTTTTCGTTATATGTGTGAACGTCACATTAGAGCAAATATGCGATGGGCTTTTGACCCGTAGCCCTTGCTGGCTACGAGTCTAATTGTTAATTAGTAGCCTGAGGGCAAATGATCATACACAAAGAAGCCGCGTCGCGACGTGCGCATGCGCTATATTTTGTGACAAATCTCACCATTTGACGGTCTTTTTTGAAGCAATGCTGCATATTTCTGTCCGGCATCTTTTGATATGCATAATGGAGGCATCGTGCACTGAACAGAAATAGTCATGATGAATGTGAGAATAAACATCTTGTACAGGTATTATATAGAAGACTTCTTATTTAATTTCTGAAGACGAAATGGTGATCATGATAATGATGACGATGATGATGCAAATACTCTTTTTTCTTAAAGTGTGGCTCTTCAATTTTACTTTTGTAAGGGAAAGTTCATTTAATATGACAAGTGGGGCTTGAAGATATTGAGGGGGGGGGGGGGGGCCTCCGAAAATTTTAGACACCCGAAGGGTGGGCTCTGAAAAAATTGTTGGGCTAGGAGGGGGGGCTCCGAAAATTTGTATACTTCAAAACCAACACATGACATCATCATACAGATCGGATGGTTTTCAACTCAACAATTTAATGACCTGTGCAACTCAGCTATATCACGTGGTTTACAGATATAACAAATGTAGTCTCAGTAATAGACCACTTTCATAAATGGCGACCTACTTTATATTCTTTTGTATTTATTTTAATTAGACCTACTGCCCTTGTTTTGAAACAAATATTTTTTTGAAATTTGCTCGTCGTAGCGAGGCTAGTAGGGCTTATTAGCATTAAAACAAAAGAATATTTTATTTGGCCGCCATTATGAAAGAGGTCTATTATTACACTCTTGTTCATCCCAAAAATGCTTTAGAAAATTTCAAAAATTAGAAATGCTCAAACTTTTTATAATAAAACCACATTGATTCAACAAGATTTCAAAATCTGCTAACGGGAACTATAACAACGATGACTGTTTGTTTCTCACTGGATGTCAGATCGAACGTACAAACTTACTACTTCGCAGCTCAATCAAGTATTGGTAGTTCTACAGTTAAGCCACTTCAGACCATCAAAACAGAGACAAGCCAGTTTTCCAGATCTGGCCGGAGGGTTGGGTCATGGATGAGCCGCTACATGAAAACTATGTGTGAAGCATCGGAGTAGAGGTAGGCACTCTGCGATAATAAATACTCGAGAGAATTCAACAGGGATCTCATCACAACTGGATCTCAAGTCTGTCATAGTATAAACCATTGAAGACAGTAACGGTAAGTATATTTAACACAGTCTAGTGATCATTTTTCAGGGGAGCAAAGGAATTGAAGGAGGAAGGGGGGCTCTGCCGCTAGCGAGGGGGGCTGCAAAATTTCAAGCTTCCAGTTTCAATATCTTCATTTACCCCCCCCCCCCCCCCTACTTGTCGTATTAAATGAACTTCCCTAATAGTTCATATGGGCCGACTTGCAAAGGATTCCCTTTTCACAGCAAGATTTTTTGCAATTTACACTTGATGACGAAACTTGGTAGGCTTAGATGCGCTAAGGATCTAAAGTCCATATGATTAAGATAAAAGTCAATATAGGCCAGTTTGGTGTTCTAAAAAAAGACTCGTACGGCGGACACATCACCATAAAAACAGAAATGATTTGCTTGTTGCTATCCCGAGGTAATTATGTGTTCTTTAAAACTCCAAACTCACTTACTGAACTTTCAAGCACAGTAATCAACACTGCCACACTCGCTTGTCGCGGAACGATAGACATCGTATAGTTTATCACTTACTCTAGAGTTAGTAGATGGTTCTTCTTCTTTTTTGAATTTTTCTTCAAAAACAGCGCGTTGAATGACCGTGGGCCCTATGAGCAATCATGGAAAACAAAAGACAGATAGTAAGACTGTTACTAAAACAACGAGAGCCTAACAAGAGTGAATGAAATGAGTGTTGTTATGGCAAGGGTGGGCTCCCCTGCACTGTCACAAATGAGTCTATTTTTCGAATACCCGTTCCCGCGAAAATCAGTTGTCATGTCCCTGAAAAAAAACATGGCAGAAGCAGTCACGCGTGAAATGGCTTCTTCTGATTGGTTAAAATTGGCGGCCCTTTGTTTGTTGCATGCGCAAAGTGCATTGTGACCATTTGTGACTGTGCTGGGGAAACACCGCAATGTGATGGTGGATCAACGCTCTTTTCTAATTCACTCTTGGAGCCTAAGCATTAAAATGCTTGCTATTTGCGGGAAGTTTTCTAAAATCGCTAAAACGAGGCTTACTTAGGAAAAGGCTTTCTAGCTTTCATAAATAAATTAATAACTAAATATAAATAAATTCAGTCAGTGATTATTTAAATATACAGTTGAGAAAAGGTTACACCAACTCAAACTTATAATTAGTGCATGATATGACGTAGGCAAATGATAGTATGTTATAAAAGAAACTTATGTATTTGAAGTGCGGGCTGTAGACGAAATAAAGAACTGATGATTCTCACACTTATCTGGAAAATTTTTAAGCAATTGTCTCTTATAGACATCTGAAAAAACGTGATTTGAACACACGGCCATTGCGGTGCCAGTGCAATGCTCTACCATCCGGAGCTATGAAGCCACACAGTTGGGATCAGGTCGATTTGTTGGGCTCATGTAAGGTAAGGTAAGGTAAGGTAACTTTATTTAAAGTCGCAAACGTAGGGAGAGGTTGCCCAAATCTCCCGAGCCAGTGTCTCATGTTAAAAACGCACGACTATTTACAATACCATAACTAATTGATATTTACATACAAAAAATAAAAATTCTAGAAGAATCCGGAACTGTATTAAAAGATAGTTTAAAAAGAAACTAGTGCAAACATTAAGATAAGAAAATAGCTAGCGTATACAGTTCATACACGGGCACCCTGCAAATTCAACACCGTTCAGACGAGAACGAAATTGAGCCAAAGTGGTCGAGGATTTTGTTATGGCTGATAATTGATTCCAAATGTGGGCAATCTGATACAGAAATGAGTTGATGTGTTCCCGTGAAAGGACGTAATGAAAGAATGAGTCCAACAAATTGACCTGCACCCAATGCTTTTTGCTCTTACATTGTTCAGGTAAGTGTGAGGATCATTTCTCTCTTTCGTTGATAGTTAGTTGGTAGATAGTTAATTAGTAATAAATTTATAATTCTGTGTAAACCACTTAAAAGCCAAATAACATACAAAGTTGCTGTTTATGCTGTCGTTGATTGCAGCGACGACTTCTTGTTCCCAGACGCAAATATGTTGGTGGGTAATGATGGTGGCAGCATGGACAAATCAAGAGACGCTATGATCCTCGCAGCCATGAACGCAATTTTAGCAATTGCGTAGAGAAACCTGCAGGGCCCAGTTCCTCAAAAGCCGATTAACGCTAATCTAAGATTAAAAATTAACCAAGCAGTTTATTTCTCTACTCCCAAATGCTGTTCAACGCAGATTTTCGGCAGAACTTTACATGAGAAGACGTCAATCTTGAAAAACAAAAATGAGCAAAAGAAACTTTCACCAAAAAGTTGAAAACGTGAAACAAAAGTTTACGCTAATCCTGGATGAAGTTAGTAATCGGCTTTCGAGGAACCGGGCCCTGGATAATTCAGGACTTCAAGGGGCTTGGAAAGCTCTAACCGACTGAGCTATGAAGCCACTGATTTGGGAGCTGGTCATTTGTGGGTTCAAATATTCCCGTGATGAATGGATCAATGAATCACATATATTGAAGTGCGGATATGAAAGCAAGTGAAGCTATGATCCGCGCAATTATAAACGCAATTTTAGCAATTGCGTAGGAAAGCCTGAAAAATTAAGGACTGCAACGGGGTTTGAACCCGTGACCTCGGGATTACCCGTGCGACGCTCTAACCAACTGAGCCATGAAACCACTGATAAATTCGCTGATCGTTGGCTGTCCATCGGACTACCGTGCGCAAGGTGGGCCTGACCAAGGGACAGAATCTTCAAGTAACCGAGGAGAATGTGCTGCTTTAGCAATCGCATACGAAAATGGTTAGAGACTTTCATTTTTTTCTGTGTTAAGTCTTTGTCGATTATTCCTTCACCTCGATTCCCGAAGAGTGTAGGGCAGAATCAATAAACCTACACTCATGAAGAAATCTCGCTCTGTTATGGCATCCTGGCCCCATTTGTTCAAAAGGTGGATAACGCTATCCACCGGATAAATCACTATCCATTGGATAGTGCAATTGGTTTCGCCAATACTTATCCAATGGATAGTGATTTATCCGGTGGATAGCGCTATCCATCGTTTGAACAACTGGGGCCAGGTGAAACGCAAATTACTTCCTTGTTCGGAACCAGTCTTTTTCCTAGGCATTGAAAAGCCGAGTGCGGACTCTTGGTAGCAGAAACGCAGTGATGTGTCCACTGCAGTGATTTAGTATTTGAGATAATTGCTTTTTGCAATCACTTGCTCGGCAATTGCTGCTTATTGGATACTCCCTTATCATGTTGTGGTATGAACAGCCGCTCATAATATAGATATATTCAGCAAAGTCTCAAAGTGAGCACATTTTCTGAGAAAAATATATACTTTATTCTTCTTCCACGATATAGTTCAAATTACTCTTTGCTTTTACTTTTAAAACGCAATAATTGGCCTATTAATCACCTCTAGAAATGGCCCGCTAAATTTTGATCGCCGATATAACAACTATACTAACTCCCTTTCTCAGTTTGCTAAACATTACAACTCTAGTACTAACTTTGCCTTCATAAGTTTTTTTTTACTTCGACATATTGCCCATCAGCTTTGCATGCGAGGCTTAAAATCACAGGCCGTAACTTATGGTACGGTCATTAAAATGGGTTACAAATAATTATCCTTACTTGCTGGGTAACGACTTGTCAATGAGCTGGTGTGTAGGCAGAGTTTACACTTGTCAGCATCTATGTCTAGAAATGATAACCATAATTTACAGTAAAATCCAGACGATTAACTTGATGCACAACAACACAAATAATTCAAGGCATACTTACAAGGTCTCCCTACATAGTCATCATAAAACCGCTGTCTAGTCGCTAAGTTTGATAAATTCCAAAATTCTCTGATGGCGTCATTGGATTTTTGATCATACACTGGCTTTGACGCAATTCTCCAAATTAGAAATTTCTGCAAAAGGAAAAGTTTCACGAGTACTAAACAAAATGGAATATGATATAGATATATTTACGTAACTTAAGCGGCCCTCCTCAATTATTATTTATTTATGCTTTTGTTCTCAGATATTTTTACAAACTAGACTGCTTATCATGCGACCAGACCCGCCTTCACATCACCATAAATATGTCTACTTTTCGTGCTCTGCCTTGCGATTTTCTCCGTTTCCCGTATCGTTATTCACACTGTGTTCACCTCGTGTTCACGCTTATCTTTTCTTCGGCTGCTCGTCACTATAATGTCTTCTCTTTATTGGGCTCTTTCTTGCCCTTTCCCTCTTTGGTTGTCTCTGATATTTCACTTATTTTCTCGTACTCTCAGTTGCTCACTTTCACGCTTGCTCGAAGCCTGATATTTGGTTTCTCCCTCTTTCTGTCCTTTCCTCTTTGTACGACATAGTAAAAAAGATTTACCTTGGTCTTCAAAACTCTTGCTATGCAACGTCCCGCCAAAAACCGCGGGTTCCATCAGTACGACATTTCACGTATTGGTTTACATGAAAAGTACGATGACGTCATAACCAAAACCCAAATTGATCGGTGTTGCCATATTTTCTTAGCCATGGTGCTCCGCGCGCCGAAGACAAGCGGAACACCTTGGCGTAGACTCCGCTAAAAGGTGGCTAATGCCCGAAAAACGCGTTTTATTGCATTGAATGACTTTTTCAACGAAAAGGTTAGTGGACTGTATGTGCATGGACAAGGCATCCATCTAGAATTACCATGCAGTAGGCTTGCCCCGATTGCGCTAGGAAATTTGCAAAATAGTGCTTCAAAAATGGCAAAAAAAAGTTGCTCAAAGTGATCGAATTATAAAAGGAGTGTTCAAATGTTTCTAAAACTCAGTTTTTAACATTCCCTTGGAGATTTTCATCGGTGTGCCAATTTTTTCAAAAGAATTAGCCTTCCGGAGTTCATAAATGTTCAGAGAAGTAAAATATCAATGCTTATCGAACAAAAGTATTTCAGTAATATCTGTTTTGAAGATTGAAATGGTTTCGAATTGCTTTACTTCAAATACGACACTCAGGGCGCTTTCGATTGACCCTATTCAGGAATAAGAATACGTGGAGTGATGATTACAACGGTATGTTTGGCCCGTTTCAAAGCAGCAAGGATAATAAAAATATGTTTAAAATAGCATTTCAGCAGATGTTTGACAATTGTCATGTGAATCTCCGTAAAAACGAAGGATTTCTAACTTATATTCCATGTATTCCTATTCCGGAATACGGTCAATCGAACGCACCCTTAGTCAAGCTCGTTTCAACTTGCAAGGCGTTTAACTTTTTGATTTAACCATTCAATTTCACGATCCAACCGATAAAAGAAACTCGATTTGCTGAAGACCGTTCCTAAAGACAAAATGTTGCTCTGAAGTAGCCCAGAAGACGAGAAACTAGCCAAAGATCTCCCAAAATGTGAAAAAAAGTGTTCACATTTTGCGAAAATTTAAAGTTCTCAAGAAATGACAAATTAAAATTAAATTAATGTTCCAAAATCGCAAAAAATTGGTCATCATAAGTTCCCAGCGCAATCGGGGCAGGCCGTACCTAACTGCCAAACCTGCTTTGCACGGACTATGCATATAATAACAATCTCGTCTCCAGAATCTGAGGACGGACTCTGAGGACGAGATTGTGAATATAACAGCTGCTGTAGCCTTGGCTGGAGCTCGATTGTCACATACATGGTGGGGTTCTCTAAGTCTGTCTGTAAGGTACACTCGTGAGAGATATACTTTCAGCACTCGAAGATAAAATTCGTATTCCCGCGCGGCCGTGTAATATCCTCTTTTTATGAGATTAGAGTCAAAAAGAACAATAATTCGAGAATGGTTGATTTTGAAAAAATTCATTAACTCATTAACTACACAAAGTTATGCTTTTGCTTAAATAAAATGAATTGTTTTTGGTCCACTTTACATTTCTGAAACATTTCAGAAAGTAACTGATTTTCCGATCCGTTGAGCAAACATTGCAGTCTATTTTTGTTTGCAACATCACGGAAAGAGATTGGGTCATTGAAGCAGAAAAAAGCAGATCGTGTATTCAAAACGAGACAATTTTGGAGATTTAGAAAATAAAATTCCACACGGATCAAGTTCCTCACCTCGGATGGGTGCGGCCGATTTCGTCTTGTCACTGAGCAAGGTCTGGGCAATGCTGGTTTCCCTTCTTTACGGGCGAAATCAATCGAGTAGGAAGTTGTCTCAAACGAGCTAATATTTTGCTGTCTTGCGATATTTAAAGCATCATTTGTCGTGTACTTCGGGTAAATATGTTCTGATGACTCGTGAATCTTTTTACGTTCACGAGCTAATGAGCGTCCAGGGAATTTTATCAAACCCGTTTCCATTTTGAGTTCGGGATATGCTTACTTTTTGGCTGGAATCCACTTTCTTTTCAATTAACTCTGACAATACACTTATCTCTATGGATACCATGCGTGACGCGCGTGCGCGAGTCGAACTTAATTGTTGTAGCGATAATTAACAAAATATCCACCTCGGATATATTGAGCTTCTAGTTTTCTAATTGGCTCGCACAGTCTTGACTCTAGAGGTTTGCACATAAAACGTGGTGTGACCTTATATGGAAACTAACTGCGCCAATCGTTTTGTAGAATTGAAACAACTTGCGGTCGATTTGTAAAATTGAGACAATTAAGAGTTGAATAAAACTTTCGCTTGTTGATGTCTCACCTCGTTGGCAAATATCTAACGTGCGCTCATAGAATAATTGTTATTCGAGAGCTTTGATCTACGGTCTGGATCTTGCCACTTCCAATTCTGATCACCATGCTCGCTTCCAGAAAGGTTTGACGTCAAGGTCTCATGCGCGTGCTGTGTAAGGTTTCCATACAAACTCTTCGTCGTTCTCGTAGTTCATTCTAACTGACCCTATTTATTCAAAGAGCGCGTGTCTGGCACCATCTGTTTGGTAACTAGCCGAGATGGCTATGAGTTTTTCTTGTATCAAGAGTGCTCTACTGAATGGACTAATTGTTGTCGATAAATACAACAAAAAAATAAATTGTCAGTTTTGTCATGATTATGGGTTGGCCCACCGGTGACTGATTATGAGTTGATTGAGCATCGGGCTGCCATGCGGGAGGTCGCAGGTCGAACCCTGGCAATATCTTCCATGTTTATAAGTTTCCTGTGGGACGTTAAGGAACCCACACACTACTCGAGAAGAGCGAGGAGTTTTCGGAGTTGTGGCTGTCCATTGTGAGGCAGCGTTTACACGAACGCGGTTTCACATCGACACGGTTTCACAAATTCGAAACCGCGTCAAAATCGATGCGGTTTGGACTTGTGTTTACACGGAACCGTTTTCGCCAGAAAATCAAAGTCGTAATGATATAAACGATAGCTGCACTACGTGATAAATTCACCATTTTGAATCGAACAATGCAAACTTGCGCCAAAATAGTAATCGTATTCAAATCGATGCAGTTTCGCTGTTTACACGACAGATAAAAGCGTGTCATTTTGAAAAGGCTCCACTTTTGGCACCGGTTTTAAATCGACACGTTTTTGAGAGTTTTCAAAACGATGCGGTTTCATCTGTTGTGTAAACACAATTTGAATACGGTTACTAGTTTGGCGCAAAATTTGCATTATTCGATTCAAAATAGTGAATTTAGCTCGTAGTGCGGCGCTCGCTTATACCATCACGACTTGGATTTTCTGGCGAAAACGGTTCGGTGTAAACACTTCCAAACGGCATCGATTTTGACGCGGTTTCGAAGTCATGAAACCGTGTCGATGTGAAACTGCGTTCGTGTAAACGCTGCCTGAGGTAAGTGTGGGTAAGTATAGCAGGTTCACATCAGCTGAATAGCTGCGAAAACTTCGACCTGCTCAAACAAATAAATAAATAAATAAATTAATTAATTAATTAATAACAAAACTGGTTCTTAGCATGCTCGAAACATAATTGTAAAAACGGTCAAACGGTGCGAACAAAATGTTAGCTTTTTTTTATTATTCACATTCCCCTATTTTCTCGTTCGATCGTTCGCTGAGATCGCCTTCGGTCATCAAAACAAAGGTGACGGCAGTTAGCAGTGTCGACAACTCAACCGAGCAGTAGTAAACTGTGAACAGTCGATCCAGCTTTCATACGCATTTTTTTTTACAATTACTATTGTCGGTTAATTGACCTCTTTAGCTTGTCCCATTTCAAACCACGTGATATTCTCAAGGGTATTTTTCTTTTGTTTTTTCAAAATTTTTTCGTACATAAGCACGTGCATAAGACGACGTTTGAAAGAAACTGTTCTCTAGAGTAACATCGCATGGTCTGAAATGGGAAAACAAAACGTACAAGCTAAAGAGGTCGATTTCTTTAATACAATAGAAACGTATACGTACCTCAAAATAAAATCATATAGATTTCATTGCAAAGACCTGTTTTAATTTGAGAGATTGCGCATCATGAAGAAATTATCAATATGAACGCAAGGTGTAAAGCGGTGCAGGTTGCAGGTCATTGCTTTATTGTACTATAACTGAAACAACCCAAACCTTTACAAAAATCATAGTTACCTAATAGAGGGGAATGGTTTTGAAGCTCGGCAAACATAAAAGGAACAAACATGTACAAAGATGCCAAGATTTAGGTTGGAAAGTCCATGACCGTGCACAATCTTTTGTTTTGCACTCATACACTATGCATAAATTACGTAACCAACACGTTACTATTGGTTAGTTCCTCAGTACGGAGTAAACAACTACTGTGTTTTGTGCACGGTAAAGGCACGGTCAAGAAAGAGAACAAAAACATACAACAAAGAAATTTGTCAGGTTTCATAACCATTCCCCTCTATTAACTTTGCAAAAATGCTAACCTTAGGCTTAAACATTATTTTTTAGGCCTAATGTTAGCAATAACATTGGGGGTAACCACGCATTTTTCAAAGATAATTGATGAATAATGTTTGTAAAAAGCTTTAAAATACAAAGCAATGTATGGCGTTCTTTCTCAAATTGAAGCTTAATTATCTGTCAAAAATGCAAGGTTACCCCCAATTTTCTTTTTAGATACCGAGAGTACTTACTAAGATCTACTTTCTCCGGATAGTTTTAAACAGCGCAAAAATAGCACTGTATTGGTAAGCATCACCGATAGGAAACCCGAGTATCTCGAGATGCGCAGAACGTATGCGCAATAACAATAGTTTTCACGTGTGCCAGCCTGCTGATTGCCTCTTTCTATACACCTTATTCCAAAATGGCCTCCATTTAAATATTCTTTTGTTTTTATTCAAATTAGCACTTGATGCCTCGTTCTTAAGCTTAAAATTCAAAAGAATATTTTATCTTGAACGAGGCAACAAGGGGCAATTTGTATGCGCATAAATCAGCGGCCTTTTTGGAATAAGGCACTTGGTATCTCGACCGCTCGGAACTATGGGAATTTGATTTTCTTCGAAGGCTAGCGCCGGGCCGTTTGGATAAATTTTCGATCGAGAACTACGAGAAGAAGGGTGAATCTTTCGGCAATTCTGCTGCGAAGTTTGCAGTCGCCCGGCACTGGAGCCGTTCAAAAAATTAGTGATTACACAAACAGATTCTAAGGGCTCCCTGCGGATAAACATATTTCGTACATCGCGGCTTTCCTTTCGTTACTGCTTCTAAAATTAAATCTTATCAATAATTAATCTATAAATCTAAAATCTGCACAGTATTATCTGTATGGAAACACATGATTGCCGTAGAACAATGAAAATTGCACAGTTTTAGATCATTACTTCAAGATTGGGGTACTATTTTCAAACATAACAGCACTTTTGTTTTCAGCACACTCTCATGTGACGATATCGTTAAGCAGTGACCGAACATGGCTCTTAATTAAAACTGTTGAGTCATGTGAGCGTGTCAAGTCCCTGCACATCCTTCCTGGCATAAAACACAACAAATAATATCTATTTTCTTCATTATGCTCTTTAATAAAATCAAATCTACGTTGAATCGTCTCTTGCTCAAAATATTTAGCTTCTCAACTTGTAATTACGTCGGTCTTCGTTGGATCAGTCGCTTGATCTGATTGTCCACTAACTCTATCAAACACGCCCGCGTGCACATAAAGTCAGCAGTATTCTTCATCACGATAAACAATATTTCCAAGATGGATGCCCTCAAGGCAGCCACGAATGACATTGCTAAAATGAGTGTTTTTTCAGAATTCTCGGTAAGTGTTGACTTGAAAGCGATAGTTTAGTTACTATGTACAGCCCATCATTTTTGGCATGAAATTATCGTCGAATATGGCTTATTTTAGTTGGGCAATTTGGTCGCTGCGAAAAGCGAAACGACTATGAGGTTTTTCATCAAACTGATCATTAATTCTTTGGTGTTAATAAAATTACTAATTTGGCTTTTAGGTGAACCTTATCATAGGCACTGTGTTCATCATATTCGTTTTTATGGCTTTGTATGTTTTGAGGAGGTCATTCCGCAAAAAGGGTAAGCTCAATTTAAACATTTTCATTTTTGATGTGACCTTTGCTTCGATATTACCATAATGTACATTTTAAAGTTCTCTGTTTTTAGCAGACATAGTTGAAGTTCCAAATGAAGCTCCCGTATCTCCAAAGCCGAGGTTTCGGAAACGTGATAAAATGATATTTTATGGAAAGAAATATCTTCGAAAGGCGAGTTTTATTTATTAGTTATTTTAGTACGTAGTACTGTTACATTCATAACACTCACGGAGTTGTTTGGTAAATAATAATTAAGCTTATGTTACTTACATTGCCCTTTAATGAAACGACTTTTGGTGGACTTCTTACATTGGAAATTTATATGCTAACTTTACTGTTAAAAAGATAGTAAGGATGTCAATGTAATACTTCTTAACCTGTGGAATCTCTTTTCATTTCACTGCCAACATACATGTAGGCCTTTTTTGAACTGAGCGTCACATATTTGTGTTGATGTGTTTGTTTGCCCGCAAAATTAAGTTCAAAGTTCTCCTCCACCAATAATTACCTGATGTTTGGCTTTAAATGACTCCCTTGTTTGGAATCCCTGATAGCTGCTTATATTAAACACAAATGAATATATCCAGAGAGAAAGTATTGTTCATTGCAGTTGATGAACCAACTTAAAGAAGCCTGAAAAAATGAAATCTTCAAGGAGATTATAGGCGGTGCAAATTCCCTGTACACTCTATAATTGAGCTAAGAAGCCATCTAGAAACTCATTCTTTTTTCATTGAGAATTTTGTGGTGTAATTTGCCTGGATAATGTAACCTCATTTATTGTGGGGTTTAGTTAACCAATTTTCTTAATAATATTCTATCTATGGTGTGTGGTTCTTATGTTTTGAATATTAGTGAATACCCTACACGTACAAGTTGAAAGTACAATAGTTAGAATATAATATATGAAAGGTGACACTGTAACTTTGTATGCAAGATGATTTTCTGAGTAATAACATTCATTAACCCATTGAATCCTCAGTCACCCTAGGATTCTCCCAGTTGAAAAGCAAAATATTTTATTTTTCACTCCAAGGAGTCAGTGAGTTAAGCAGTTGTGAAGAAAAGAAAGATGAAAACAATCAAGACTTTCAGTTGTCCCCTTTATTAAATACATATACAGCTACAGTAAACGTCCATGTATAAGCCGCATCCGTAGATAAGCCGCACCCTGAATTTAGAAGCTCAGATTTTGGAAAAAAATGTAATACAATAAAGTTTGAAGTTCCAGTAACGTTCTATTGCTCATAACCAACAAGGACAAACAATCAAGGTTTCACCATAAAGTTGAAATTCCTTCGATATTGAAACAAAACGAACGAGTGCTTAGTAGCCAAGCTTTAAATGTGGGGAGGAGTCTGGGCCAGGGCCTGGGTATCATGGCCACTTCTATAAAGATGTACCCGCAATAGGCGAAAAAATTCATGCAGAACAGGAGCTTGATAATGCAGTCGACAAATTTGCTGAGAAGGTGGTCAAGGACAACGAAACAGTCGGCCATTTACCTCGCGAGTACTTGCGAATTTTGTGGTATTTTATCGCACGTGGTGGAAAGATATGCGTGGAAGTGACTGGTCGAAGACGTAACTGCAAACAGCTGTGCGTA
>OX421448.1:53385977-53405977 GCA_949126865.1 Montipora capitata | reverse complement strand
CTAGCCCTTCACATTACACTCTATTCAGTTAACTACCATTTAGTTTGTCTCATGTGAAGTTCGACATTTGGCTTGGGCCTTAAATGGTTATATAAGTTGTGATCCTTTGTGACACATTACGCCAAGCTGGCCACATTTGCTGGTTAAAATAGGACAGACCACGACACTCAGGAAACTCAGTGGCTCCTTCTTTGTGAATAGTGTGTTGCTTCTGCTACATGTAGGTGTAGACAGAGTCTACACTCACCTGTTTATTAAAAACCACAGGATAATACTGAAATTCAACCCATTTCAATCTTTTTCATTATTGTCCTTCCATTAACTTTTTTTTTTTTTGCATTTAATTTGTTAATGTCATTCTACAGCTACTGCAGCGACGAGTGGTTATTTCAATCTTCCGTTGGGCATTTGGGGTGTATAGGAATTAACAAGGGTTTTAAGATCTGGGCCATGATAAATAAATATTTGTCTACTATTTGTAGACTTAAATTTGAGGGCAAGAGATAAATCTACATATAAGACTTCCACATTCTACTCACTAGTCCCTTTACTTTACTTACTGAGTACATAATAAATTGATGATCATTGTAGACCTTCTATCCTTGTGTTTGACATTGCTTTGAAAAATTTGGCTGGCTCTTATTTTGTACAATTAATACCTGAACAGTGGTTTCATGATAAAGAAGTATTGGTAAAAGTTAAGAATCCGATCCCACCAACGCGTCGGTCAACACGTCGGCCAACGCGTTGGCCGATGTTTAATCTTATAACCTATAAGATGCGTCGGTGGTGCGTCTTACATGACTGTGTGAAAACGTGAAGTAACTACTCGTAAAAGATTAGGCTAGTACGGTGTAATTTTCTTTTTAAAATACTGGATCCGATGTGGTAAAACCTCTGAAAGTACCACCATTTCACCACTTTCTCATGCAAGTAAAGGTGGCAAAATAAAGCGATAAAGGAGTAAGCAAACTCATGGATTAATAAGTAATTGGTGGTTTCATTAAGACCCGAGTATCAATGAATTCTTTGACAAATTAAATTTTGATCTCCTTGTAAGGCTTCTAAGGAACCTGAATAGTTGTCAACAATAGGCCTCTTTTAGTGTAAAAATTGATAACCACTCCCCACTCTCCTGACAAAAAAAACTCCTAAACTGACTGATTGACATACATGCACAGTACGAATGTAGGTTGTGTCGCCCCATCGCCTTGTCGCCCCAAGTTACGTCCCCCCAACCCTAACCCTTGACTTAAGTTGGGGCGACGTAACTTGGGGCGACAAGGCGATGGGGCGACACAACCTGACACCATGTACGATCATGCAGGGCTCGACACTAACGCTAGTGAAATTTCAGTTTTGGCTAGTAGATTTTGAGCTTCCACTAGCCATTGGGGCAAGTAAATATTGTAAAGCAGTGGAGTTCTGGACGAAAACAAAAATGAAAGTTATTTCTTATGGATACTGAGACAAAAGGAGGGAATAGAAACTAACAACAGAAACTGTGAGCGGATTGTATGGAATTTACTGCCTTAGAAAATGATAAGTTGAAAAAAAAAAAAAAATGAAGAGGAAACCAACGCGGATAACAGTTTCCCCACGCCACGTTAGGAACGATTAATCACGTGTGAAATCATGCGGAACTTCTCAGCTGCTGTTTCCATATGCGCGTAACTCCGTCGCAAACAATCACAAACACCTTCCGAGAGCTGGATCACAAACAGTTTGCGTAAATAGAAACACCTTTTACGTTCATCCCTGACCAATCGCCGATAATCGCCGATGATCGCAAACAAGACGCAAGAGATAGAAAATTTTCTATCGTTACGTCTTGTTGGCGACAAGTGGCAATGCAAAGGCGGGAAACAACGGTAGGGAAGAAACACAATCGTCAACTGTTTCTGATTGTTTGCGATCAATCGGCGATATTTTTGTGCACGTGATTCGTTTTGACGAATTAGAGGCAAGTATAAGAAATGAAAGTGGCGTTCGAGTACGATAGTGGCAATGAGGATACTCCTCAAAACAGTGAGAATTTAATGAATATCGTAAGGGAATACCCCGCTAGATATACCTGTAATAAAGTTCTTGATCGCAAAGAGCCAGTTCCTACAGTATAATTTGATACTGGCTATGCTGCAGCCCGTTGCTACTCCTCGAAAATGTATCGGACCTAGCATCGGTGACGTCTCTTGACACTTCCTCTCTGCCTTCTTCTTCGCAACCACTCCAACATAAGAAGTTGAACACGACGCAAAAGCTAAGTCTGCTTTTATTTTTGCGCCCTTTTCTTCCGATGTCACGAGATCAATTTGAGTAAATCAATCACGCATATGGAAAACAGGATCGCAAACACAAACGCCAAAAGTGACAGTGTTTGCGATCGAGCCAACGCAAACTGTTTGCGACGTACTTGTTTAGAAATTGAATCCAAATATAGTTCATTTCAAAGTAAAAAAAAAAGAAACAGATAACATGGAGTGACTTATCTCGTTTACTAGGAATGGTGAATCTCACATAAAAAGAGAGAAAACTTGCTCCGAAAACCATTCAAGCATAAAACGCACGGATTGCTGTTTGAAAGTAATAAAAAGATAATCTTAAATGAGAGCAAGTCTGTCCTTTCGAATAGCTCAAATCAAAGGAACAGCCTTTCCACAGACTTCCGAACGAGCAGTTTAGTTTTATGCACGGTTTATTTTTTTAATTTACTTTAATCCGCGTTTTCCATATTCCAGTGCATTTGTCAGTTGTAAAGTTCTGTGAGAATTGGCCTCAAAAACTTTACCTCCGTGAGAAAATACGAGAGGCCGTACATTCCATCATATTTGTGCCACTGTTGCCAGGATGGATATGAAAATATGAGAACATTTACTAAAAGCGCGAGTTGTGTTTGCAAATGTGGAACGTTTTTCGTGATAGTTTTTACAAATGAATGAAACTGCGCATGACCAGACTGGCTAGTGCAAATTTAGATTTGGCTAGTGAAATCAGACCTGAACTAGGCTAGTGAGCTAAAAAGTTAGTCTCGAGCCCTGTACGATGTACAGGGGAACCTCCATTCAAGGGACACTCTCGGGACTAGGCGAGGTGTCCCCTGAATAGAGGTTGTGTTGGATCCAGAGATTAGTATTCATGAACATTTTTCCAGGACCAAATTCCCTGAATGGAGTTTTCCCAAAGCAGAGGTTCCACTGTAACAATCAGCAATATTGCCAACTTTCTTTCTATGAAATCATAGTTTGTTGAAGAGAAAAATAATGACTTGTGGGATATATATACAGACTTTGTTGATAAAATAAATTTACCTTCCCCCATCAAACCTAACGACTCCAGAGAACTCGGTTACATCCTTATTTTTGGTCGGTTTATTTTCACTTCGACTTTTTTTTTCGTTTGACTTGTTATTACTGTTTGAAATAATTAAATGATTATCTTTTCTTGGTTAATGTCCATGTGCTGAATAGGATTATTCAGTGATATTTTAGAGCAATCTATTCTGGAAACATGATTTAAAGTTTCCTTTTGAAAGTCTTAGTCATCTTTAGTTTAGATATCTTTCATGCTTTGAAACACTACGCAAGCTTTTATAGGGATAGCAATTTCCTGATAATGATACTGTACTTTTGATGAATTAAAAAGCTACAAAAGACAGTTAAACACTCAACTTAATATTCTAATTCCTTGTTACCTGTTCTGAACAATGTGCCACCTGTTAATATTTTTACAAACTGGCCTTTATATGTGCAAAAATGTAGGTGTAAATGCAGTTAATAATTAATATACCTTCCAAGTGCAGAATATTGAGAGATTCTTTTTTCATGCTGAAAATCGGAGCTGCTTTGCTATAGAAGTCAGCTATTCTATTTTGTCACTTTGGAGCATTATGAATAATTGCTTTGGTGGAGGGCCTTATGAGAGAAAGTGGATTTACAAATAATTAATGCATCTCACTCGACAGAGGATTTTAAACCAAGCTTTATATCCATGGAATCAATTCCAGATTTTACTTGGGATGTATTCCATACCTGTTTGGATTTTGATATTTTTGAAAACTGTTTTTCTTGGCCTTTCAGGTATGTATTGGTACTGCAAAATTTTCCCTGTCTTTTCGCGTCATTCTCTCGTAACTCTGTAGTCAATTGTTTGGAAATTAATGCCTCAAGCTAAGTATACTGTAGTTTGACTTTATAGAACATTAATGTCTCTGACATATACATACTGTGGAATGTTTTGCTGTACGAAACTGGCATTTATTTCCTTGCAGTAAGCTTTGTCGCATTACATACTTATCCTTTTTGTAAACAACGATATTGTTTGCATTGATATGATTTTGAATGGATACAAATGACATGGTTTTCAATTGAGTTAAAATAATGGCACGTTCCTGAAGAGCATTTCTTCTATAAAAATGGTTTTTGCAAAACAATTACAGTTCATTTCTTATGGGCCTAATTAGCATTTTATTTTACATCTTGTAAGAAATGCTCTGACTTTTCTTTGTGTGCTAAACAATAATAATAGCAGTTACTATTTGTTTGATTTTAATCACTGTCTGAAATCTGATTTTTGTGTGGATGGGTGCGTTCATTGATTGTTCTTCATCACAATTTTTTACAGTCGCCTTAAACACTCAGAACTTTCAACAGTGGAAGTAGTTTTCCTACTTTTGCTTACTCAAGGAGCACCTCAATATCGAAGGGCTTAGGTTTTTTGTTATAACAAACCTTCCAAAAAGCGCTGTGGTCAGTTGAATATTTACTCATTCGTATCATTTTACAAAACATACTTGCTCGCAAAACCTCGCCTATATTTGTTTGTAATTTAAACAAACTTGGTTGTAAATTCCGCCATCAACACTGCCTATGGAAAACAAAAATCTCCATAGGTTTGGTCTCAGAAACAGAACGACCATGAAATCTTATGTGCTCATCATTACATTCTAATTGTCTATTTGATTTAGTTTGAAAGTTCGGCCGAAGCTAAGTTTCTTGCTGAATAGCGGTTTGTACATGTAAGGCTGAATGGTTTTCGAAGCAATTACTTTACATACACGTTATTGAATGGTTTAACATATAATACGCGCGGATATTTTGCGAGTTCCGAAATACGAGCAATGAGCAAATATCCGCACGTATTATGTTCAACTATTCAATAAGGGATTTATTATTCCACTATTACTCCATTTTCTAGTATTTTGGCTTCTTCCTGCACTGACGGAGAATCGCATGGATTGCATTATAGGTCGCGTGCGAATGTCTAAAACACACACGAAACCATTCAAATATCCTTTATTTGATTGGATGAACGAAATGACGAGTAACAACCGATGACAAGCAAAATTCTCAGGCTTTGCTACAAGTTGAAAACAATTTCTCTCACTGAAAAACTCCTGATCCTTCCGAATTTGCTCTGTTCTAAACCGGTCAAACCGGGACACTACAGTGTATTACCGTCTTGGATGAGAGCAACTCGCAGAATGGCGCTTTTAGTTCTCCTGATTCTTTAGCTCACACAACGAAAGACTTGTAGAGCTTTGCGGTACATTGTATTGAGGTATATTAGGAGACAAAAAAGTAGTAATTACTTTACAGTTGTGTAATTATTTTACATTCGTCGCACGCGTTTCTCTACATCAGAGACCCTTCGTATTCTTTTTGACGATTTTAACGCTCGAAGCGTTGAATCACTGCTCTTTTTGCCTTAGTTTTTGCCTTTGTTTGTAAAATCGAAACAGTTTTGAGCTTGATTCCTTTTAAGAAACGGTAATTTTGGTTGGATATTTAACAGTTATCCTGCCAAATCGCGCGGAATATCGCTCGATACTTGGCCGACGAGGCCGTAGGCCGAATTGGCTCAAGACTGAGCAGGATAATTGTTTTATTATTCAACACATTGATGACAAAGCACAACTTTCTACGTTTCTTGCAAAAAAAAAAAAGCTGGAAAAACTACCATTTTTCTCCGCGACACATAAAATTAGGAATATCGCAGGATATACGTTGAGTACGCATGACGAATATTGAGCGCGCTATGACCATACTTGGACATTGTCACAATGTGTTGAATAATAAGAGCTCATATTATCCGAAGCGCGCTCACGGAATAATAATTGTTGAATAATCGCGAAATGATTTTAATAACGAAAAGAGAGATGTCTCTTAGTTTTATCATTTTAATATGTAAGGTTGTGGCGTAGTTCTTTACGGTATGAAACGCTAAAACGCGTTGAAATACTGCCCTGTCTGTTTTCATAGAGATTGAAGTGCGTTTTGACGGACACACGAAGGCCCTTGAGCGTGTCCGTGCTTCCGTGATTTGAAGACATGCTATTTTTGAGCTTTTGAAGCCTGTAAATGCCATTTTGGCAGCGGAATGCTGGTATCGACGTCAGTCCAACCGTTTGGAGTTCAGCCTTGATAACCACAGCGTCGGCCGATAAGAGGCAAAAGCAAAATCGACTGTGACTTGCTCGCTTGCGTTCCCTGCGCATTTTCCCGGGCAGCATCTGTTTGGTTTGCGTCACGATTTTCTCCTTTGGGTAACTCTCTGCGTCTGCTGTGATTGGTCGAAGTGGTTGCTCATTTGTTTCGTCTTTTTTACGGTTAACCCATTCAGCCCGGAAGCGGGCCCCATGGACGAGTGGAATCGTCTAGCGTTAGACAGAGTGAAATCTATACGCCTCAATCTCAGGCCTGAAAGGGTTTACCGTTAATTTCGCTCCACTAATAATTTATTTTTGTATTTATAGGCTGTTAAGATTTGATGACAATGAACCAGAGAGACTGCTCAAACATCCTCCCGCTGCCTTCCTTGAAGCTGATTCGGCGGAGGTAAAGCTCTTTTATTGGAAAGTTTACTTCTTGATCTGCTTCCACGTATATAATTTAATCTCCTACTTCTTACGTTGGAAACCATTTTGCTCATGTCCATTGAGTGTTGACAAACAGGTCTGACTTTCATCAAATTATTCGGCGGTGAAAATGTGTAATACTTGCATCTTTGGTGCGCGGATGATTCTCAAAAGGCCTTGAATTATGGTATGCTGCATGAAATTTTCATTACATCCTACCAAAGTGGTTTCTTCACCTTACTCATTTTTGTGCATCTTCTGCACACAGTGTTTTGCAATAAGGTTTTGTATATTAAAAGCGGCCGGGCTACAGAGATATCTGTTCAGATTCTTCATCGGAAAATGTAAAGTAACAGAAAAGGGACTGAAACTCATGCGCCAAATTCTGTTTCATGCAAAATGTGGACATATTTGGCTTTTGAAATGAACAAGGAATTAACTCGTTCCAGGTGGTATTTCACTGAAAACTACAGTCATGTACCTTCCAGGAAAATCTTGTGTCCTTCGTACTACTTTTACGGAGGTTATTTGCTGCATGGTCCCCTTTGACTTGAACATTTTCTTCATTACAACAAATACAACAAACTAGTAATTTGTGTGGACGTCCTTGTAGCAGTCGTCGTCTGTGCTCAGTAAACTAATTGTCGTGGATGGGAACAATTCCGTCATACTCTAACCATCCCATCCATTTATTTGAGCTGTCGGCCGTTACATGCCATGTAGCTTTAGCACCATATACAGTACTATAAAAGTCATAATGTTCCATTCAATGCTTGTCTGTACACTTGAAAGATATCACGCCTAGCGATTTTCTCCAGATATTCAGTGGCGCATACTAATCTTCGAGGTTTCTTGGATCTCTCGAACAGTAGTATCTTGATAATTTGGTTATTACTACGTCTAACCGTATGGGAGTACCAGTTGATTTGTTGGCTCGTAATGAAACTCATGCGCCTTCTTTAAACAGTGCTTCGTTAAATACCTGTGGTTTCTCTAGGTTGACATCAACGAGCCCCGCCTTCCACCTGAGGTTGTGTACATGTTAAAGAGTGTAAGGTGAGTGAACCCACATGCAAGGTTCCCCCTCCCCCAAGGAGAAGCGTTGTCCTTCAGGGAAGGGGTACGGTTACACGTTGCTTAGAGGCGATTTTCATCTCTACCACCTGCTGTTTTTCTGGTTCTCTTTTTATGTCTTTTCTACTCACGCACGTGTCGCTGTTTTCATTTTCAGGGTGTTTGGACATTTTGAAAAGCCTCTTTTCTTTGAGCTTTGCAAATACATCCAGACAAAGTTTGTACCAGCCAACGCCCTACTTTTTCGACCAGGACAAGTAAGTTGTTACCTTTTCTCGATCCGGCTTGTCCATTTAATTAGAAAATGTGTGGCAGGTCGTCCAGAACGAGAGGCCCAATCATGGGCGGTGCTTCTGTTATTAAGGAAGATTTCATTTTGAGGCCTTTAAATGGGCAACCTTTCGAAAGTCGACTTAAAAGAAAAAAAATGAAGCAGCTCTTTGGAATAGACCTCTTTACAGTTGTGTGCTTAGTTACCTGGCCTTTAAATGAAAGTGTGGCTAGTGTTGACCTTGTTATGATACAGATCTCCGTCCTTTTCTTATGTTAATGATGTTGTTGTCATGCTAATTAGTAAGAATTTACATAACAAAAGCAGTGAGGTTTCTACCAAAACAAGGTAAACTCCAGCCTCCCTTTCATCCATAGGCCAGGTAACTAAGTACAGAACTGTAAAATGGTCTATTGAAGCCCCCCCCCCCCCCCCCACCTCTTCACCAGAGGGCTTGTGTAGAGCAATTTGTTTGCTACACGGACAGCCTAATTTTAGTATGTGATCTCACAGTAACAAGAAAAATATTAGGCCAGATATTAAGATTTTGAACAGAACCGACCATCGTTATCCATTGTCTAGCCAACTTTCGTCTTCATGAATATTTTCACTTTATTTACTTCTTTGATCGTGAGCGGTATCTTGAGAATCCAGAAATCTGATTGGTTGCGGGAGCGGACAGAATTTTCCTATCTCTGATCATGGTTACGGAACCCAAGGACGCTAACTGTCGAGCGACGCTGCGAATTTAAGGAGCGAAGTTTCAATTTGTCGTAATCGTTTTTTGCCCATAATTATATTAAGAGCAGTGGTATTGTTGTAACAATTTCAAAAGCAAACTTCGTTAATGAAAAGAAGTTTTGAAAACACTACTTTAATGGCGTGATTTGCGATGTGGAAACCCTGATGTGAACGAAAACATTTGACTTCATTTTCTGGCGACACCATGTTTTAAAAAAGTAACCTCTGTTTTGAGCTAGCGATGGCGGGTTACCACGTCTTTTTGTAAGCTCACTGTGCCATTTTTTTTTTATCTCTGTGCCAGACTGATGATAGTATTTACGTGGTACAGAGTGGGAAACTTTGTGTCTCTATCATTGAAAAGGTCAGTATAAGTTTTTTGATGTGCTGGATTCGAAATTTTCAATGGGCCATTAACCCGGACAAAAACCCCTCGGAGCTGAGTAGAGAACCAACAACTCAACCGAAATATTGCACGGATTCTTGGAATCCCGAATCGAACCCGGGACAAATTCGTGTTCGGAGGGGAAGGGGTGGGGTGGGGTGGGGTGTCAACTGCTCTTACCAATGCGCAAACTCGCCACACCTACTGAAGTGCCAGGAAAATACAAAGCATTTTGTGTGATTAAAAAAGGAAAACATAAAAACAGCGTCACAGGAACTGGGTGAGTAAAGCGTCGTATATCTTTTTATACAGGATGGCACAGAGATTTGCATGAAGGAAGTACCACAAGGAGAGAGCATTTACAGCGTGCTGAGTATACTGGATATTCTTGCGGTAATTTTTCAATCACTCTTTTCGTGCATTTAGGGAGGGCGGGTGCAAGTAGGAGGAGGGAAATTAATGTCAAAGAACAATAGATTTTATTGAGAAAACAGCTCATGCCACAGCTCATGCCCCAGCTCATGCCCGTGGCTTTTACATTTTGGTAGATTTCTTTGCTATTTTGATCTCAAAGTGAGACTATGATTAAAAAACCAAATCCTTTTTTTTCTTTGGGTAACTAAACATCAAGAAACCCAAGTTTTAAGCCTTAATTTCAAAAAGACACTTCCTATTTAATGGTCCGCCATTACTAAGTTTAGAATCTTGAGATAGCTGGATCGAGGGGGAAATGACGTCAAAGACTCACTAGTTCAAGAATGCAATGCGTTTGCTTTCAGATTTTTAAACTCGTGTTTTGAATACATAATAAACTGCGTTTATACGCTGAAATTTTAAGCTTTAAAGTGTGAAACATCTTTTCTTGTATGACTGCAAAATGCTCATAAAGGCGAATCAATCTTTTTTAACCTAAACATCTTTTCATGTATGACATTAAGAAATGAAGAATATGTATCTCGTATTTTCACATTTCATTGAATGGTGCGTAATAGTCTCTCATACTGCAATGAACATGCTGTATCTTTTCTTTAGGGCTACCCTATGGCCATACCACAAATATGCTGTCGAGCGGTCGTGGACACACATGTTCTTAGGCAAGTACAGAAATGAACGAGGCCAAAAGGGCCAATTTACAATCAAACAAAAGGATACTGAAATGGCGATCATTTTGGAATGGTCATCACTTCTTTCCATCCCTCAAACTGACATTTCCCTTTTTATTCAACTTATACGACGTACAGTCTACGTTAGACTTCAAATCTACTTCAACGAAACAAAGATTTTAAACAAGCTGAGAAGATTCACAATAGTCGAGGCAGTTTCCGATATCCACTAGACTAACGATACAACTTCCCGGAAAATTGAATTTTTTAGAGTATTGAAATAGTAGTACCCAGCAAAACAATTGAAAGTTAACCGCCTTCAACGGGGTTTTTAGACCAAAATACTGTAGATCAGCGCGGCATAGCTTAGAAACTCTATTTCTTGTTGAACTAAAGCTGTAATTGTGCCTGTTTTCATTACTGGGTTGCCAAACCCAGTCGGAATCTCGTTCCGTGTCGGGAAAAGTCTTGCCTGTCACTCCCCTGCTAAGTGGTGTCTTTGTGCATAGAGTCTTCTGCGCGTATTTTGTTAGGTTTGAGGGGGCTGGGGTAATGCGTCGATTTTCCTGGTGCACACAGTAGAACATTTAATTATTAAACCTGCAATGGCGTCGAAAGTCATTGTAACACGCGTGGCGTTTCAGTGCATATTTAAACAAAATATACCCTTACGGAGCGCAAGAATGGAACTTCAATTGGATAAACAAGACAAATTCATCTGGAATCTTAAAAGCGGCGAGTAATGGACTTCGACAATAATCTATCGCCCGTCGAGCCGAAATCAAAGTGAGCTGTATTTCTAATATATTTTACCAAGTGTGCTGTTATGTAAAACACTGAAACCAAATGGAAAATCCACTGGTAACTTATGGGTAGCAAAGACAGAGAAGGAATTGAACAACTTGGATCTGCACAGTCTTCCGGTAACAATTGGAAATTTCACTAATTCTTTTAGTCAAAAATTATTTGAAGGAAAGCTTGTTGCCCATTTTGGCTTGATAATTCAAGTAAAGGGCTTTTCAGTAAAGGATTTGATGCTGAACACTGGTGAGAAATTTCTTAATTGCGTTTTTGACATGGAGTGTAATTTGACACGATTGAGTTTCTTGTCTTACGCACGTAATGAAATTGCCTCTAATAGCAAATATGTTGTTTGTTTCAAAAAATATTTCGCTGGAAAAGGTGGCCTTTATGAATTCATCATGTTGTGTAATATGCGAGCTTAACTGGTTAGTTTTCATGGCATTAGTAAAGCATTTTCGTGTCAAAATGCGGTAAGCGTCTTTCTGTTACTTAATTAAATGTAAATATCAACCATGGCTTTACTCTTTCGATACTCTTGTCTGCCGTAAACTTGATTTCCACTCTCAAAATTACCTCCAGAACCTACTTTTTGCGTAGAATAAGCTTTTAGAATGATGTTCTTGTCTTCTGTGGTGATACTTGACGATTCGGGAACATTTTGTGAAAAAATATTTATAACGTGTCACACGCTTAACTTGATCGCCCGAACTTGCCCGATTATGCATAACAACCACTTGGCCTTTTGACATCCCATTGAAAAAAACATTCATTATTAAACCTGCAATGTCGTTGAAATTGTAACGTGAAGGGCGTTTTAGTGGAATATGGAGATCAAGAATGGAACGTCAACAGGCGGGGAAAATAAATATCTGGAATCTTAAAAGCGACGAGAAATGATCTTCGACAACAATTGCGGTCGGATATGAGAAGTGTGCGTTGTTTCTAATCTTATTTTATGAACTGTGCTGTTATGTAGAACACTGACAGCAAGTGGGAAATTCAGTATGGGTGAAAAAAGAAACGAACGTCTTGATTGTATCACAGTGTTTACCGAAGTCACATCTCAGTTGTCTGAGATGAAGCAATTTGATTTATTTTGTAGTCAAGCTGTACAGTTTTCAGGTAAAAAATAAATGAAAATGTGACAGTGAAGAATTAATGGAAAGAAAGCGTGTTGTCTATTTTGTGCTTTGGAAAAGGTTCTTCAGAAAAGAGTTACAATTACAACAAAACAACGAAAGTCTCCCAAAATGTTTTTCGCTGATGGTAACTTTTTATATTCGTGGTTCTAAATTAATGTTGTTTTCATGTCGTAAATTTTGTTACCGATGGCAAAATATTTTATTCTCGATCGACCGTCCTGAAACTTCCTTCTGCTCTTCTTAAAAACTGTGTATCCATATTTATTTACTTTTACATCAATAATTTTTTTGCATAAAGCAGGCTAACAAAATCTATATCTTGCTTGGTTCGCATTTGATAGCATTGCTAGAGCGGTAAGCATGTCAATATTAACAAGGGATATTGCGTCGTGTAATTGTAACGAAATGTCCAATGTCAGTTTGAGGAATGGAAATTAGTGTTGACCCAATATAAGGTGTAACTGACCTTTCGACTACCTGACCGGAAGTTATCTTCAGAGTCTGAGGATAATTTCCGCTCAGTTTGTCTAAACGGCAGTCACACGTGACAATAACTTCCGGGACTGCGCTCATCCAGACGATCTAGGTAATTCAAGTTCTGTGGTCTTTTTCTGTCATCTGTGACATTTGTCATCTTCATTTGCAGGCTTCCAGGAAAAGCCTTTCAAACAGTGTTTGAACAGCACCCAGACTCTTTGGTCAGAGTTGTCCAGGTTTGAGACTGATCCTTTTGATCAACTTGATTTACCTTTTACAGTCAAAACTGCTCAAGCTTCATTATTGCAAACTTTATTTCAAGAATCATTTCAATAATCTGGTCGTCGGATGAATAATGCAAAATTCAAATCAAGCCTCAGTTGAAAACACGAATTTTGATTGGATTATTGCTCGCTTCCGGTGCCAGACTGGCGTGAGAATTTGACAGGTGTAGCAATTTGCATAATCTGCTAAGGTCGTAACAAGCGTGATTGCCCTTTTAAAATTCATTTCTCTGTCCAGTCTTTGGAACTCGAAAATATAGTGTCTCAAGTTTGAGGATACTGGTAAGATTACAGAATGGTAATGTTGCTAGAGTGAAATGACCGTTGTTTGACAGATTATGACAGATTACACAAATCAGTAAACCTGTGAAATTCTCACGTCGGTCTGGCACCGGAAGCCAGCAATATTCGAATCAAAAGTCGAGTTTTGAACTGAGGCTTAATTTGAATTTTGCATTATTCATCCGACTAACAGATTATTGAAATGATTGCTGAAATCAAATTTGCAATAACGAACTCATTAATCCGCTTGTCAGAGAAACGCTTGAGTTGTTTTGACTGTAATTTGATTTCGAGTTCTTTTTGTCCAAATGACGGTGGTTTTCTCAAACCTAGCATGGTCCAAAATTCATAGATAAGTAGAAAATCCCCAAAAACTCTGTTGATACAGTTAGTCGTTGAATTCTTTCAGTATTTTAGTAGCTAGTAACATCGAATAAGATGAAGGGATTTATTTATCGATGTTGATTCGGGAATACCCGGAAAAAATCCGACTGCTCCTATGCAGCAGTCGAACAAACGACCTTCCAATTACTACTTCGGATGCTCTACCACTGAGCTATAGGAGACTCGTGGGAGCTAGGACTCGGGGATACTCGGAAACAAATCCGAGTGCTCCTTTGCAGAAGTCGAACGCACGATCTTCCTTCCGATTACTAGTTCGGATGTTCTACCACTGAGCTACAGGCGACTCGTGGGAGCTAGTACTCGGATTTGCTCGGAAAAAATCCGAGTGCTGCTTTGCAGGAATCGAACCTACGACTTTCCGATTACTGGTCCGGATGCTAGTTTCCCGAGTCATAAATCTCTTTATTTCATTAACCGAGGTCAACATATAATTTGTCTTTTAGTACAATCGGATAAGATGTTGGGGGTTGTGAGGGAAACGTTTTTCACCCATATACTTCTCTTAAAGAACTTTGTGATGATTCCCGGCCGGAAGATCGTCCCTCGTCTCTCATGCCAGCGAAAGGACCATCTCGAGGGAATTCTGACTGTGTGAAGGCATGCGCGCTTTTGCCATTTTTGTATCATCCGTGACATTTGACACCGAAGGGGTCCTTTTCATGAAGCAGCACAACAAGAAGAGAGTTTAGATACACCTAACCAGTGTAGGGAACCGGCGGAATCAGGAAGAAAAAACAATAGATCCATTGCACAATAGATCACTTGTACAGGAGAAGACACTAAGGTGCAAATAGGGGTAGACTGCAAAACGGTCGTTTTCTTCCATTTTCGGAAGGCGCGAAGCGCCGTAAGCGTGACCCTCGCGTGTGAAGCGCGCGAGCCTCACACGATGACCTTTCGTTTGAATATTTACCGCGTTGCTTTTCTTTGCATATTTATCGCGTTGCTTGCGTTCGCAAAAAATACGACTGTTTTGCAGTCTAAAATAGGGGTCTCGCGTTTAATATCGTGTCCTTCTTCTTCTTCTTCTTCTTGAACGAATATTGAGTTTATTCTGTCTCAGTGCATCTCATGTCTTGTTTTTCGTTAGATAATCATGGTACGCCTTCAGCAAGTTACATTTATGGCCCTTCACAACTTCCTGGGACTGAGTTATGAGCTGATAGCCAGTGTAAGTAGTGAACTAATAGAATTTAAGCTCGCGACGCATTTTAGCATGAAACGGCAACCGGAAAAGATATTTTCCCTTCATTTTTTTCTTGACACTAAGGCATTTAAATTGCTAAGTAAAATCTCTCTATTAGAGACGCTTAGTTTGAAAATCTAGGAGAGACTGTCGGAGAGACTGCTGTCCTGGCATTCGAACCTTGCACTTCCGGTTTCCATCCGTGGTTTCAAAATCGTCGTTTGCTTAACCCTTTAATTCCCAGTATCAGCATGTGTATTCTCCTTATACTTCTCGATCATTTCGTACGTTACATGCGGGGAGAATTTGCATCGGCTTTGACTTAATTAATCCCATGTGATCATTTCCTGTATTCTCATGCCCATTGACAAACTAGTGACATGTTAAGGAGAAGTTAGATGCTAGTCATTGATGGGATGTAGAGGTTTAAACTTTCTAATGTGACTGTTACTGCCGACGTGCTCAAATGCCATCGAAGAGCATCATTTGAAGTCCAATAAAGAGTCGAGCATTCTTTATGCCTTGTTCTATGAATTTGCGTCCAAGCTTTTCATTCGCTACGCGAAAAGAAGCGCATTAAGATGGCTGCGACCTGTTGCAAGGTCATGAGACTGCCGTGCGTGAAGTTGAAAGTTCAAACCAAGTATGGTATTTAGAGTAGACTGTCTTTGTAATTGCAAATGCGAAGGAAATGGTTCGAGTTAGCACATGTAGTCTTCTTGTATGAGAAGGATAAATCTTAAGCCTTCCTTCCAATCATTCCTCATTCCAAGCATAAGCAACAAACGCTAGCTCCTCAGCGTATCGATCTTTAAGTACCTTTTCGTGACGCAAAAAGTACTAATAAATTCTTAACGACATGATGGTGCGTTCGCGCATGTTGCTTGTTTTTAGGCATTTGGCAATTGTGAAAAGCAGTGTTCAGGTCCTTTAGGTGTTGCATAACCCTCACTCACAGTGGGGACCTTAAGATCTACGACGGTGAGGCCGACGAAAGCGTTACCTCAAAATGTAACTTTGCCTTATCATAAGTCTTTTGGGATTATTCATTCTCATTCACGTCCTACGATATGGGAAGAGTATCCTAAAAATAGATTGCTACGAGCGGTTTCAGACTGAAAATAGGAAACGAAAGATTCACTGTCGCTTTGCTCACGTAGTCGTCAAAAGCTCAAATTTAGTGATTTCACGTCGTCGTTATGAAGAGGACAGCAAAAAGATGCGCTAAAATGCGTGCTGCACGTGCACCGCGATTATTTTTCCTCTTTTAAACAATGATATCATTGCTTTGTGGCGTTCTCGTTGCCGTCGCTGTCGTCGTTTTTTAAGGCGATTCCCTTGTTTTGCACCACGCATCTCATACTGCGCATAACATTGCGACTTCGGAGATGGCGGGGTTTCACGCCAGCCATCTGAAGAGAGGCAATAAATGCCGCTTTTGGTACACGGAAAACAAATTTCTTTTAGGAGAAAAAAAGTTGAATAGTGGAAGTTGTAGTATTTACCAAAAAATGACGTGAAACTGCATTTGGAGCCTGACACTTAGTGCAAGGTGACACAATTTGCTTACATTTCTTTGCAAGATTGAGCAATTTGAAATCACTTTACTTTAAGATTATAGCCCGGACAAACAAGCAGGTTCAAGTTTTCAGGGATATTCAGTAGCTTTTGCTACATAACAACAATAAACCATTTTCGAATTCTCACAGCTGGACTGGATCTAGCATGAAACGGAGGCTAATGTGGGCAAATTAATTTGCGCATTAGCCTCCATTTCATGCTAGTTCCAGTCCAGCCGTGTGAATTCAAAAATGGTTTATTCTTTCGGTTGATCTAGTTTCAAACACTTCTCGCGAAATGCGGTAAAAACACTTAGAATAAAGGGAATGCAGTGCGAAAGCAAGCACGGTGACCCCATCTTTTTATTGCATTTTTCAAACGAGGAAGAAAATAGTTAAATGCCCCCAATGCCAGTTTTCAACTGCATCACCTTTATCGCTGTTGTTGCTTTCAAATCCGTTTATTTCTGGTCCACCTTTAGATCCAACAGGCAAACATTCCCTGTGATTGTATTTAAGTTTTTGTTTTTTCATATTGGGTACAACTGTTTGGTAAAAGTCAACTTTACTTCCTAACTTCGTGAATGCATGGCCAGACTCCCTGCAAACATTTGTATATCTTGATAAGCACAGCTTTAAACGTTTCATAAATTTTGGTCGTGGTTTGCTACGCTGAGCAACTATCAAAGAGTACCTTTTTCTTCCCACCTCGTCGAAGTATCAGAGGTGTGATCTACTCGAAGCCGCTTTCGCCCTTTTGGTCTGCTCCCTGAAATCGTTTTGTGATTGGTTCATTGGGCTGGTCTTGTCTTATTTGATTGGCAAGTGTCAATCACTTTGTTCATAGTTTTCTGACACTTTAAGTGGTATACTATGATAAAAAAATCGTCTCCTTTTTTTTTTATTCAGATTTTGGCAGCGTGTTCGCTTAACACCTGACGGGCAAAATTTTGAGCTTTGATTTTTATCCAAAGGCTGTTTATTCTGAGTGTAAGTTTTGGATTTCACGGTCCGCCATTACTCACGTTCAAAACTGACCGATTGGACTTCAGAGGGTTGGATCTAGGAAAAGTGACGTCATTCACTCATTAGCTTAAAATTTCAGCGTGTAATATGGAAAATATTTGACCTTCGGTCATGGCGTACGGACCTCGCTGCGCTCGGTCCGTGCGGCATGACCGAGGGCCAAATATTTTCCTGTCCGGGCCGACCTAAACTCAGTCAATAAGCATTTTATCATATGGGCTCTTTACACTATTTATGAGCACTCAGAAGATGAAGTTAGGACAAAATAAAAAACAAAAATATGCGCAGAAAATTTATCTAATATGTTGTTTGCATTTGCTTTTCTGGCTGTAAATTTCTTGGATGTTAAAAGCAACAAAATCCCCTGAAATTGTATCGCACGGAGCAGCACGTGTTCCTAGTAGGGCCGTACGGCTTTTTCCGGCCCTGCTCGCGCTAAGGCATACGGCCCTCATACGGGGATTTTCCCAGTAGCTTTGCAATAAAAGCGCGCGCGGGGCCGTACGGGCCATATGATAAACGCAACTTATTTTATATGCAAAACACGAGTTTAAAAATCTGAAAACCCGCAACTCCCGTGCTGCATTATAATTCAGCTGCGTACACACGGACTGCATTCTGAAACTAGTGAGTCTTTGACGTCATTTTATCCTCGACCCAGCTCTCTCATAATTTTAAAGTTAGTAATGTCGGACCAATAAATAAGAAAATTCCAGTTGAAATAAACAGGTGTCTTTTTTTAAAATCAGAGCTTAAAGCTTGGGTCACTTAGTGTTTAGTTAACATAGTTTTGAAATTCAAAGAAAAAAAAGAATTGTTTGTTTGGTCGTAGTACCGCTTTAAGAGTGCCATAATCTGTGTGTTTTGGTTGCGTGTGTGCAGAATCCTGGTTCTCATCGCCGACCATCAATCTATGGTATCACAAGCAATACAATGAAAGGGAAAAGGTGTGAACCGGCGGAGGATCAAGCGAAAACACAAAACAACGTTCTGATGCAGGATACTGGTGGCGTTAAGGATGCTGTGAAGACTCAACCTTTAACTTCTGAATCAGCCGTTGGTATCTCAAAGGATAAAGTGGATAACACAGGTAAGGAAATCATTCCTTGTCGCAGCAATATCCCTTACTACTGTCAAAAATGGCTTTGCACCCTTGAAGTCAATAACATAATGAAAGGTTTCTGAAAGAAATGTATATATTTGAAGCTCGGGGTATAGAGGAAAGAGAGAAATGATCCTTGCACTTAGCTGAGCAATTTAAGAAATTGTCTCTTCTGGCTGAGACACCCTAGACACCTCAAAAATAGCTTAAAGGGCCACCGACAACCAGTGTCCTTTGGGCGCCTTTGTTGTTGTTATTATCCGGGCAATCGAATCGGCCGTGAAGAAGAACTTCTGCGAATTCGCTGTTCGATTTGTTTTTTAATCCAAACGCCTTCCTCCTTTCGTTCCATAATCTTAAGGTTGAAGTAGTGAGCCAAATAACATGGCGCTTTTCCTTCCTCGGCGAACGACCTTTCTTCACAGTTTTTATTTCGCTTTTAACACGAACACAACACCCAAATAACGCCAAAAATACAATATTTAAACATTAAGGAAAATATTAACAAAGTTTGAAGCTACTGGGCATCCAAAACACGACGATGTGAGGCGATGGAATTTGACTTTTCGAGAAATACTAGTTTCTGTATTACAGAAAATGGCGCCGATAGCTTGCACGCCCGCAAAGACTTGTGGTTGTCGGTGCCCCTTTAATTGGTAGAGCATTGCATAAGCATCGATCGCAGTGGTCATGGGTTTGAAGCCCGTTGGAGCTACCTGATTTTTTACCACAATTGCTTGTAATCTCGCAATCTGATTGTCTTATTTGCAGTTGTCGATAAGAGTCTAGACAACGCTGTACGCGTCATGCTCGCGTCATTTTGTCACGCAATGTAATAGCCAATCAGGAACGCCCATTTTGGGAAATAAACCAATCATATTGGGAGAAAGTTATAGACAACGCTTGCTCTTTCTTCGTGTGATTTTGGTCACGCTGTGAAATAAAACTTTCTTTGGCGTTGAATATTGTGGCTGCTCCTCGTGAGTCCACAACATTTTGACCACTGTGATGACGTATATCGTTGTCGATAAGTGTACAGACCACGCTTAACCACTTTCGATCTGTTAATTTCCAGGTGTGTATAAGGGACAATTACTTAATTGATCCAAGCTGATTAATAAATCAACCATGAAATGATCATTTGATCGTTGATTCATCACGGGAACATTTGAACCCACAAATGACCAGCTCCCAACATCAGTGGCTTTCTAGCTCAGTTAGTTAGAGCGTCGCACCGGTATCGCGAGGTCACGGGTTCAAACCCCGTTGAAGTCCTGAAATTTTTTCAGGCTTCTCCATTCAATTT
>OX421448.1:53348477-53360977 GCA_949126865.1 Montipora capitata | reverse complement strand
TGTCTGGATTGCTTCATTCGCGTTTGGTTTGTCGCGCGTGTTCGTTAAAGACCCTGCCACTTTTCCGAAATTGTGGTTGAGTGTCGCGATCACAACAATTCTCCTGCCTATGGTTTTAATCACTTTCTGTTACATCCGCATCTTCGTTCTTGCGAGGAAACAATCCAGGAGTATTTCAATGCAAATCTCTCATCTCCAAACATTTCCGCTTGTTGCCGAGGCAGTTCGAAACCGGAAAACTGCCAAAACAGTGAGTCTGGTCATAGGTCTCTTTTTGATATCCTGGTCTCCCAGCTTGGTGACATCTTTCATTCACTTTACAGCGAAAGGCATCTGCACGAAGATAAACATGCGTTTAGTTTGGCTTTGGGTTGAGCTGCTAGCGTTCGCATCTTCTGGAGTGAACCCGTGGCTGTACTCAATGAGAAACAACGAGTTCAGAAATGAGATGATGCGCGTTTTCGGGCTAAGACGCTTCTTATCCCGAAGGATGGCTGTGCGCATAAGGCCGAGAGCTTTCACTCTATCGAGTAGCGCTAACGTATGAATTTGACACGCTCTTGACATTAAGGAAAGCTGAAGGTTTTGATCGTGGTTTGTTTGGTTCCAAAGAAGAAAAGAAAAAACGTTTGACAACTTAAAGCCCCGCCAGCGTTCCAATGGTGTCGACTAACATTCATCGAACAAAAAAATATTAACGTCAACCAACTCAAAATGCAGAGCTTCCCAACTTGCTGACAGAATCTGTGGGCGTTTAAAATGGATTTACTGCGGGGACCTACTTCAAAAATTCCTAGTCATTTTTTTTAAATTCATGTATTACTGAGTTAGCTTTCTAATAGTTGCTGTTGAGGATCAGCTGACAAACTCTGTGAATTTTATCTTACAAGTCTTCCTCTTCTGTCGATTACTGTTTCAATCTCGCTCCGGTCGTGTTCAATCGCAATAAAAACTGGAATGAAAACTGTGTAAATACATTGTTTGAACAGCATCCCAAATACAAAATAAACAATGCTTTGTTGTCTTTTTTTCCGGTTGTCTTTTTTTTCATTTCTTGAATTGGTCTTGATTGGTCAAAGATTTGTTGATATGATTCGAAGCTTTGTGCCAATTGAACCTGTATAATAATGCTTTCACCAATCGAAGTCTCAGACGCCGACACTTGAAGCGAAGGAAACCCTTCTTCTTCTTTGAAATGGAGTCTAAGAAACGCTATTACTTAATAAAATTATTTTTCTTCTACTCATAATCAAGTTAAATGTCAAAACAATAATAAGCTCTTGGAATTGCTTTGAAGAAGGCAATGAAGTGAACTTGTCAAAAGTCTACGGGGGGCATTCTTTGTTTTGTATTTTTGCATCATTTGCATCGATCCGCCGTTTTTATATCTTTCAGCTTAGAAATAAGCACTGAATTGAAGATTTAGCTATCTCTAAAATTTGAAGCCGATGTATCAGAGGGCCTTTTGCAGTTTCTGAGTAGAAATTTCTTCATGTTAATTCGACCTGCAATAAGATCTGCAAAAACAACTGGTGATAGAGTTTTCTCTGTGGCCGCCCCAGCGCTTTGGAATACTTAACCACCTTCCCTTAGGGCAGAGGACAATATGAACATCTTTAAGAGAGAACTGAAAACTTATCTTTTTGAACAGGCCTATTTCTCTTAAATTTGACATATATTTTTATAGACGTTATTATTATTATTATTTTTCTGCTTTTTCCTTTAATATATATGATATAAATAATGTATATATATGCATATTTTTACCATAAAATATTTAGCTTATATTTACATAGTTATATTTTATATTTATATTTAGTTGTATTTGTAAAGCGCATTAGATCATATATTGTAAGGCATTTTGCGCCATAAAAGCATTAAATTATTATTATTATTATTATTATTATTATTATTATTATTATTATTAACTTTTTCAAATAATCCTTGCGCTCATTCGCGCCCAAGTTCTGAAGTAGTGAAAAGCATGACACCTTCTATAGGCAGAAATTCGTAAATTGTGCAGAATATCATCAGCAAAGATTTCTCGTATCGTCAAATTTAGCTGGTTTTTTTTTTCGGACTTGTCTTGCCAATCCGGTTGAGCTCTTGATTGCCAGTTTCCAGTCGCTGAATTTGTTTAAATTATATGGCACAGCCCCTTTAACGCGAATTTTAAAAAAAATCGCGTTAATTTAATGCATCTTAATTTACGTTGTTGTTAAACGAAATCACACCATTTTACATCATTGTTGTTTTACAGCACCTCATAACTGCACTATCAACTCCTCGGAGTCACTATCTGACACTTCTTCTTTATATAGTATAGTTCAAAATGTCTTTCGACTTGTCTTCTTATCGCTCCATTTTCCCGCTTGAGGAGATAGCTAACTTCTTCATTCTGTGTCCTTAAAATGTCCATGGTCCGTTCGTCCTCCCACTGCACAGTCACCTCTATGGGGATTCGAAGCCGACTTGAACCAGTAGAGTCGGTTTGTATTTTGTAGATTTCACTTTGCCTCTTATGTCAGCTACACTCATCATACCAGATATATCGGCTCAGTTCTATGGGAATGTGCACGACAGTGAAAGGAAATAAAACTCCTGGTCGAATTGTTTGTCCAGAGACTGTAAACCGGTCTTGTTTGTTATCTTTTTCTTGCGTAAATGGGAGTTTTTTGCTTCATGAAAGGCTTCCAGCTTGTGCGATACACGTGATTTATACCAGTGACGAGTTTCACGCGCTATTTCATGGCTTACCTCACACACGTGCACGTGGCGCGGGTAATCGTACTTTGAAAACCAACACTGCTTTCTATGCGTCTGAACACAGAATCATTTTGAAGCAGCTGCATAGTTACTAATTTTTGGCAAGAAACAAGCACATCCTGAAACTTTTGCCTTGTGAAATGGCAGAAGTGAAAAAGACAACTGGATGCATTTAAATATGTACTGTCCGAAGAGCTGGATACAAAACTCCGCAAGTTCAGTATGAGTGCAAGGACCTCAGGAAGGACTGTCAACAAACACGTTATTTATGTACGACAAAAAAAAGGCAAGGTGACACAAACACCAACCGGGTGTGGCCAACAGATCACGCATGCGCACAACCATTTCACCCGGTCAAGTAGCAGCCATGGGCAGCTGTTTCGGCCTTGCTGGGCCTCATCAGCATGGCTTAGCTAACATACCAGCATGTGTAGCTTAGAGGGGTGCCTAAAACACCCACCTGGTATGTTAGCTACGCCATGCTGATGAGGCCCAGCAAGGCCGAAACAGCTGTCCGTGGCTGCTAATTGACCCGGTGAAATGGTTGTGCGCATGCGTGATGTGTTGGCCACACCCGTTTGGTGTTTAAGTCACCTTGGGTTTTTCGTTGTACGTTATTTATGGCATTTTGATGGGGCTCATAATACTTAAGTGATGTCGGCCGGTTCGGACGCTATTTAAACTTTGCCATAACTAATTCCTGGAGGCAATTTCTTTACAGATAAATGGGCTTGTCTCGAAGGGTAGTAACAACATGAAGGCCTGCAATCACCAAAGCGGCATGGCTTCAGATTAAAGGGGCCATGTCACGTTATTTTGGGGTGTTTAGGGGAAATCTTTTGTTAATCACGAGTTTAAGACTCGAAAATGGTAATGTGGAATTATTTTACAGATAAAATTATCGTTACATCACAAAAAAGATGACTCTAAGCAAAAACGACCTTTATCCAGGCGATTTGACATAATTTTGAAAAACGTTGGGCCGATTGTTTTCAAGTATCTCAAATGCAATCCGTTTCAGTCTTGACAAATTGTGTCCATCCATACTTCTCTTTTCTTCTGCTATACGATTTATTGTATGTTGTTCAACAGTTTTAAGCGGTTATTGCGGTCTTTCATTCTACTCTTTTCAACGACTTAGTGTCTTCTGTAGTCGAAGATGAAATTCCCTATGAACTCATAACAAACGTTAACCAGACGCCGTCTAGTTCGTAACGACAAATAACGTCACAATGGCAGAGAGGATTTCAAAGCGCGTATTTAGGAAAGGCAGTAATGACAGACGTGGGGTTATTGTTGCTTTGGCGGAAACACCTATCGGACATATATTGCCCTTTAAACTTTCCACGCTCAAACTAATCCATGCCAAAGTACTTATGGATATTTACGACTTCCTAAGAAGTGAGAAGGGAAAGAAAATTGTCCTCAAAGGCTAGAAAAGCTCGGGCAAAACTGAGGCACTAGAAAATGCCAGGATCCAAGGATATGTTCCATCTCTTGATCCATTCGATGAGCTAAAACTGCTCTTTTTCTTTAGAGATATATTTTTTGAGATGTTTGCATTGCAACAAATTTGCGTTAATTGAACTTTGCGCGCACACTGTTTTCGGAAATTTCGCGTTAATTTAAGGTATGTAGACCTAACTTTTGGAAAATTCACATACCGTAAATTATCATATGGTCCTTACTGCCCCGCGCGCGCTTTCATTGCGCAACTATTGGGAAAATCCCCGTATGAGGGCCGTACGCATAAGCGCGAGCAGGGCCGGAAAAAGCCGTACGGCCCTGCTAGGAACACGTACTGCTCCGTGCGATGCAATTTTAGGGGATTTCGTTGCTTTTAAACAACCTAGTAATTTACAGCCAGAAAAGCAAATGCAAACAGCATATTTTAGATAAACTTTCTGTGCAGATTTTTGTTTTTTATTTTGTCCTAACGTCATCTTCTGAATGCTAATAAATAGTGTAAAGAGCCCATGTGATAAAATTCTTATTGACTGAGTTTAGGTCGGGCTGGACAGGAAAATATTTGGACCTCGGTCATGGCGCACGGACCTCGCTGCGCTCGGTCCGTACGACAAGACCTCGGGCCAAATATTTTCCCGTCCGGGCCTCCCACTCAGTCTATAAGTACATATTTTCTTGCGTTGTCAACGTGCATCATTAATTTTCTATGATAAAGTACTGATTGTTTCGTTTGTTAACTGATTATTTGATTAACAAGCATTTTGTCTTCTTTTCCAGTGTAATTCGTCAAAAGCCCAGAGTTGTGTTGAACGTGGCTCACTCGCTTACTTGCCATCTTTCTCCCTTTCTGAGACAAATCGACTATGCACTGGATTGGATGCATGTAGAAGCTGGAAGAGCTGTGTACAGGTGCGTTAGTATTAGTATTCATTGTTAAATTGTTCCGTGTCATTTTTTTTACTTAAAACCGAATCACCGCCCGCTGAATTGCCCCCAAGTTGAGATTCAGTATGATGCGAAAAATTGTTGGAAATCGAGAAGATCTTGTGTAACCCGAAATGCATCCAATACTTTGGCTAAAATAGCGTGACGCTGTGGAAGACGCGAGTACCCGAAAAAAAAAAAATTCTATTTTCCGTCCAAAGAACCACACGGTTCCTACTAATTTTATTCCTGGAATGCTGATACACGCTTTTTATGCCATAGGACTTGGACTGCTCGCTAAATTATTGCAATAACGGGAAATTACATTTTTAGACAACGTTCTCGTAGCCAACGTGGCGCAAGCTTCCCACTGTCCTAACAAGTTTGTCCAGGATTGTAGGTCTTTTTAGACATTGGAACGACTGAAGAGTGGCTTATCTTCTTGACAAAGGTTTTCATTAACTTTTGAATTATTGTGGCTGGGTTAAAATTTACTTTCGAAGAAATTAAAGGCTAGGGTAGTAATGGCAATGTCATTCTATCTCAGTCTTATTCTGAAAGACTAAACAGCGTCATAACATTTTGTAGTAATGGAGACCAAAGTTTCTTTTGCAAAGAACCACGTTGCCCTGAAGGTATTTCGTGTTGCCTACCGCCAAGGGTGGACAATATGGAAAGGACTGAAATATACATTGAAAGAAGTGGCACATTTTTATTTTTTGTAATTTGAAGCTGAAAATTTTTATATTAACGTGAAAAGCTCATGCTGCTTTACTCTCTTTGGTCTTTCGAGAGTGTTGGCTTTAAGTGTGAGATTAACTATGCCAGTACCAAATTTGAGAATAACCAGCCCTATATGCTGTATTACGAGGTCTGCCGTGCAGTGTCGACGTTCGAAAATGGTGAGAACTATTAAAAATGGAAATAAGTATTTTCACTTCGCTTTGGTTTTTTTCTTCGTGTTGCAGACAAGGTGAACAGTCGAATTGTATCTACATTGTGCTAAATGGTCGCTTGCGTTCAGTCGTTACGCTAAGCAATGGAAAAAAAGAACTGGACCGCGAAGCTGGCCGTGGGGAACTCGTGGGTGTTGTAAGTGTACTACTTCTCAATTCTTGGCCTTAATTTCAATATGTTTGGCTTGGCTTGGCAATCTGAGTGACAATGTCTCAGCTCCGACTTAAACTTTAGTTTAGCTTATTAACCAGGCCCCAGTTGTTCGAAGGGTGGATAGCGCTACCCATTGGATAAATCACTATCCAACGCGGGATAACTCAATTGTTGTTGCTATTTTTTATCCGCTGGAGGGCGTTATCCATCTTTTGAAAAACTGGGTCCAGGTCAGAAGAACCTTCAGCAATCTTAAAGTGGCGGCCATATGGTGTTTCCGCGAGGGTTAAAACGCCCACGAAGTCTTTGTCAGTGATACACGCTTCTGAATTGCTGAAATTTGCAGCATATTGTTTTGGTGATAACTTTCTAGTCTCATAAACCAAAGATCTTTTGATTATTTCTTTATCAATTTGGCAGGTAGAAGTTCTTACCCAAGCACCAAGAGCAACTACTGTTCACGCCATAAGGTTTGTTTTTAGGCGCAGTTACCTTTAGTTCGTTGGTTGGTTTTTTTTTTGTGATTGATCCCGTGACACATAGGTGAAAGGTTACTGAGCAACCACTGCGTCAAATTTAGAAGTTCACGTTGCTTTGATCTTCTATCGCCGATTCCTAGTTCAGGATATAAAATTCTTAGCGACTGTCCAGGAATTTGACTGGTATAAACGGCATGTTGGTGTAAAGAGAAAATTTATCGTCGGCTGCGCACCTTCCTTCACGTATCGAAACATTTGGTTATCTAACATCGTAAGAGAGATTATCATCAAAACAGTTAAATTAATCTGAAGTGTGATTCTCAGTAATCGCTCGAGTCTTTCAAATGTCCTGGTTCTAGCCTCGTTTCTTCAGTAGGTCAAAAGGAAATACGCGCTCATTGGGATATTTGACGGGATCTATAGGATACTATTTATGTTATCGTAGCATGCAGCTAAAACAATCTCTATTTTTCTACAGAGACACAGAGTTGGCCGTCCTTCCTGACGGATTACTCAATACAATAAAGAGACACTTCCCGCAGGTAACCTTTCCTTGAACGAGGAAAATCTTTTAAACCAACAACCAAGCAAAGTATATATACGTAGTGATATATTCACTTATCATATGGTCCTTACGGCCCCGCGTGCGCTTTCATTGTAAAACTATTTGGAAAATCTCCGTATGAGGGCCGTGCGCATTAGCGCGAGCAGGGCCGGAAAAAGCCGTACGGCCCAGCTAGGAACACGAACTGCTCCGTGCGATGCGATTTTAGAGGATTTCGTCGCTTTTAAACATACAAATTATTTACAGCCAGAAATGCAAATGTAAACAACATAGATGAATTTTCTGTGCAAATTTTTGTTACTTATTTTGTCCAAACTTCATATTTTGAGTGCTCATGAATAGTGTTAAGAGCCCATGTGATAAAATGCTTATTGACTGAGTTTAGGTCGGGAAGGCAGGAAAATATTTGGCCCGAGGTCACGGCGCACGGACCTCGCTGCTTGGTCCGTACGCCCTGACCTCTGGTCAAATATATTCCCGTCCGGACCTCCCACTCAGTCAATAAGTTCTTAGTAATGGGGAGGAACAAAGATATGCCAATGGCTCTTCCTTAAAAAGGCCTTCGTTTTAAAGATGCTGAAAGAAAGGTGGCACACGAATGATGAGGAGCAATCGTGTACCGCACGAGGTTTTTGGACTATTGTAGCTTTGCCTTCAAAGCCTTGAGCTTAATCTCTGCTTTGCTAATTTTCTTCCATGTGTTTCAATCGTTTAGGTTGTTACGCGTTTAATTCACCTGCTTGGCGAACGACTGCTGGGGCAGTACAGACGCAGTTACACGAGAAGCGAAACATTGCTCGGTATGATTCACTTTAACTACTGACCAATGCTTTTTGCGCCTTACTGACGCGCTCGTTGCTTGATGATCGAAAAGGACCTACGTCACTTCGGGGCCCAAAAAAGGCCCATAAAATTCTTGGTTTTCACATGACATCGCGACCGCAATGTTGATGTCCCCACCCAATCGTCTGGGAACTGAACTCTATTATCATGCAAACGTTTACTTTTGTAATCGTTAAAAACATGGCTGTTGATCACGTGAGTGAAAACCAAAAACAGTCTGCAACATCGCTATGATCCTGACCTTCAGCATTAGTCCCAAATGAAAAAGGTGAAGGAAAAACCAATTACATGCGAAATGAGATGTGTGAAAGGCAGCATGGGTATGTTAAAGTATTAACGTAAGCGTACGAAGGAAAAACACTTGTTGCGAAAGCAAAAGGAAAAGAAGAGGGTAAGATGGGTTAAAGGCGAAGGAGCGAAATTTGCGGTGAAAATTAAGGTAATTCCCTGGTTTTGCATTGCGCAATCCTACTTCGCATAATTTCTTGCTTCATTGGCGCGCGCATTAGCTCGCGCACGTCGATAAAATGGCGGATTTTCACTGACGCCGAGCTTAATCTGTCAAGGAGTGGTTATTTTCTCCTGAACGAGCACGGTAACCCCCTCTTTTTAATGTTATGTACTCGTAATAGGTACACGGAAAACATATTTTTACATATATTATGCGCTCGGTCCGTATTCCCCAGTACGGCCCTCACGCTCGGTTAGTAAGCGGTTAACACTCCACTGTGATTAGAACCAAGTTCAGTGTGCTAACTTCCAGGAGCCAATGATAAGAAAAGAGCATTGTTTAAACTTTGAATGAGAAGGGCATCCAAAGCACGCCATGACAGTTCACACAGGATGGATTTGCTTCTCTTTACTTTGTTGCTCGTCCTGTGCATACTCTCAAGTAACATACCGAAATCAGTGCGGTTTTCCTGGTAAAGGAACACAATGCCCTCTGTTTAAATAATTTTCCGAGTCTTCATTGACAAATTTCTTCGTCTTTGTTTTTTGTTTCGTAGAAAATCACTTGCCCGTGGATAATCAGATTTTCGGCGGATCCAATCTGGGCACAGTTGCTATTATACCCGCTTCTGAGGATGTCCCTTTATCGAATTTCTCATTTGAACTCAGTTTAGCGCTTCATTCTATAGGTAAGTCACAGGAATGCTTACAAACAAGAAATCAAACAATTTGCTGAATTGTTGAATAGTCAAGAGACTCAGGGTGGACTCTCATTTTGTCCACATAAATGCACAAAGTGTTATTCTTTTCAAAATAATAGCATTAACAATGAGAACAACAACAACAACAATAATAATAATAATAATAATAATAATAATAATAATAATAATAATAATAATAATAATAACAACTAATCCTCCGGGAATTGAGTTCTATTATCATGCGAACGTTTTCTTTTGTTTCGGTGGAAATGCAAGGTTGCTGATCACGTTAGTGAAAACACTCTATAGGAAATCGTATGAACGCGAGAGCGTTTGGTGATATATAGGCACGAGTCATGTTTTAAAAGGTTCTCAAAATTGCACGAGTCGTATGCAGATGCAATTTGAGAACTTTCAGTCACGATTTTTCATTTATTATATGCTCAACAAAATTATTCCATCGCAGTTTCCATAGCAACTTTCATATTGCATTTTATAACCTATTTATGCATTCGTCATTGCCTATATTGCGCGAAAGAATTTCATTCAGTAAATGACGAAAAAAAAATGAAGTGAGTGTAATGTGTTGGAAAATCGTGAAGAGACCGGCAAAATCAAGATGAAAATGAGCTGATTGAGCTGATGGCGAATCTTTACCCCCAGGCCTTACGGGTAAAGGAAAAAATTAAACAACGAAAATACTGGAAGCACTTAAAATAAACCCAATAATAGTCCAGCGTTAACTGACGAGTAATAAATAACCTGATTCATGGACTGTATTCCAGTTGTGATGATTCCTTTATAAAATTCATTTCTAGGTCCCACTCTTCTGTTAACGAGTTCTTTGGTACATAGCAGGCTTGGCAACTCAGCACTTGACAGGTAACTGAAAGTCCTAGACTTGGACGTCCCCGTGATATAGACTTGTCCCCAGCTTTAATTTTTAAATCAATTGTAATGAAAATCATGTTCACACCTGGAAAGTTGACACTTTCTTTTTCTTTATTCATTGTCGCAAATTGCCGATCTGCGGCTAGCCTGCAGTGCAGGCGTTATTTTGGCGCGGAACGCTAGATAAATCAGGTTTTCGATGCCGCCATCTTGGATTGTGATTAGATGCTTGACCGGGAGAGGGGTGGGGCACTCCTTCCCCTCCCCCTCCCCCTTCCCCATTTTTCCACTTAACGCCTACTCCCTCAGCAAATATTTCCTCGCCCCAGTCTTCCACAGTTACCAAATCTAAGATGGTGGCCTAATACGAAAATGTGCACTCGCGCGCCCAAAATACGCCTGCACTGCAGGCTAATCTGCGGCCGTAACTCTTAAGGATCATTTCAAACTTTTGCATTGCTCAATTGAAAGCTTAGTTTCCAACAGTTTGGTTTTGAGACTGCACTTAAATGCAGGGCGTCGAAAAGAAACAAATAATTCAAATAAGTACAACGGTTTAAGAAACTAAGAGGGCAACCAGTTGGCTAATTTTTGATACCCGGTGGAGATGAATTTGAACCACTGGAGGCTCTTTCCGATTGTGAGCTTAAAATGGTTTCATGCCCAGGCTTTGCAAGACAGGAGATTTTGCTCAATAGACCTTTTTGCAGACACGGCGGCCAATTTGAATTATATTGTTTGAAAAGATATTATGGGATGCTCAGGAGACAAATTAATATGTATTTTCCCTCTGGGCATCACATAATAGCTATTTGAAACAATAGAATTCAAAATGGCCGCCGTGTCTGCGAAAAGGTCTATTTGAAATAAACGTCGTGGAGTGTTTCGTTTAGTCTGAGCGTCAACTACGTATATACGGCAATAGAGTTAATGTTAGCGTTCGTACGGGGTGCAGGGATGGCGCAGTAGTGAGAGCACTCGCTTCCCACCAATGTGGCTCCGGGTTCCATTCCCAGATCCGGCGTCATATGTGGGTTGAGTTTGTTGGTTCTCTACTCTGCACCGAGAGGTTTTCTCCGGGTACTCCGGTTTCCCCTCTCCTCAAATCAGTGTTACAGTTTGTGTTACAGTTTACAGTGTCCCCAATTAGTGCTTCAGCGCTAGAACGATTAGACACTTTTTTCCTGTCCGCCTTTTTTCGTGTTATTTTCAAGTTATTGTTTCGTACGTAAATGTTTATGGTTCCTTGAGAAGTGGAATTATGGGGACACTGTGACGTTTATTCCTTTATTTCAACACAAGTGGCAGTAAGTTGAGGAGAAAGGTATGGAGAAACCTACTTAGCACGCCATGACAGTGTGCATCTGCCGTCGTGGACATATCTCAAGTGAGAATAAGAAGTCAGTGTGGTTGTTTTAGTAAGGGAACACAGTGCTTACTGTTTAAATAATTTGGTATACCTGTTTCGTCTTGATAGCATGAACGAGTACCGTTTATCTAGCTGGTTGGGGCAGCAAGAAGACCTTCATCGCATCGTTTTGTATCAAGCAGACACTTTCATGTCTGCTTGGACCAAGCGTTGCATCAGACAGGTGAGAATATTAGCATGATCAGTTTTCAAACTTGTGTTTTGTAGTTTTTGTGCTGGTGTTTTTTCCCTTTGGGGGGATAAAGGAGTCAAAGAAAACTACACAATGCTGTTCTTCTCGGAATCGTGTCAAGAATATTCTTTCCAACCCCTCCACCTTACCCCAGTTTGGATTGTTCCTCCATGTTTTTTCTGATTTAAATCCTCAAGAGAGAGGTCCCTGTCTAAAGTGTTGAGTAATTTTATTTCTGTCTCTTTTAGGCGGACATTATCGTTATTGTGGGTGTCGCAGACAACACGCCCACAGTTGGCGAGGTATTGAGAAACGTTTTGCTCTTTTTTTATACCGTTTTCTGAGGTTACCGATTTCTTCTTTCGTACTGGCGTAAAAGTTGGAAAAACTTGGAGTAATTTGATCCCAAAGAACTGAGCCAGAGAGATGAAAAGTTGGCTTGCAATACTGAAATTCTTTGAAACAGGATTAAGAAAAGCAAAGCGGTTTGTTTTGCCCTGTTGGGAGTGTATATACTCATTTCCTCTAAATTGCATTGGCGTGGCTCATATGACAACAGCTTAAGTTACTCAACCTACTTAAAGTTAACTGATCTGGTAGAAAAAAAACTGTTGCAAAGTACGTTTTGTGGCGAGGACGTTTTAATTTGACCCTTTTTGATTTGATTTGTTCTGATTTAAGTTGAATTGTAGTCTCCCCAATT
>OX421448.1:53328477-53343477 GCA_949126865.1 Montipora capitata | reverse complement strand
GTGAATAGCGATGTTTCTCGTGACGTCACCCATTGTTATTAGTATGCCAACCAGAACCTAATTGGCTGTTGAAACAATGACTTCTTTTGTTCCGTGGTTGAAAAATTCGAGTATCAAAAGAAATGTGACGTCAATGTTTGAAAACAAGAAATATGGCTATACCATGATGCCTTCTGTCACCAAACGCCTATGCTAATGAGACAAAATGTATACAATGACGTCAGCAAAGATTCGCCAAAAACGCTGGGCAGCAACAATAACGTCTTGTGAGAAAAACAATGGTTTGCAAGTGCGTCTTAAGTTCTTTGAAAAAAAATTCTATTGCTTTACAAATCTAGCACGTCAAATGACCAGATCTCATGTTCTGCTGTAAACGTGAGCGTACAACCTGAAATTTTAATGTTCTTTTTTTGTTTGGAGACCATTCCAAGATTTAAGTGCGGAAAAGCCTAGAAACTAGAAATGTAAACTTGCTAGTTTATTTTGTCGTCGCCGTCGTAGATCTTTAAGTCTTTATCTATGACCCCCACCCCAAATGGCATTGAGAATAGTCACTCGTACAACCCGAATCTTATTTAAGAACTCGTCTAAAAATCTTAATCAGTGAAAATGCCGTCTCCTGGTTCCAGTCAGTCTCAGACATAATTACTTGGGACACTTCATGCCAACATCCTCTATTCCCTTCTCGTGCGTTACCTGCCCCTCTCAATGTTGTTTGTCGCAGTTCAGTCACTAAATCTTTCACAGCAAGATTGCGAGGGAAGGAGGAGGCAGAAGTGTCCCAACAATTATGTCTGGGACTGTAGTATTGAAGTTGTAGTCTCCTGGTTCCAGAAAAACAGTGAACAATAAAACAAGAGCTGTCGGTGAGGCGAAAAGTGTGAAGTCAAGCAAACCGTTCTCAAGAAAGAGTACGGCCCGCTTTAGTTCTTAAAACCGAATCATATCCCGGAATTATTTGAGGGAAGAATGAAATATGTTTCTCTAGCCTTTCAAAAATTCCGTTGTTTGTTTTACTTCATTTATTTTTGTCGCCGTTTTTAGGACATGACGTCTCTTTTTAAGAAGATCTTGGACTTGACGTATCCATTCACCTCCATGTTTTCTGGTACGTTTTTTCTCTTGCAATGGAATGTTTTTTTTCCCGCATGTTTAGTCTATTAATTTCTTTGTTACTGAGTAATAACCGTGTCGATATATTTTGCTATTTTTGCAGGAAGTGGATTTAATGCGAGCATTAGAAGTACGTTCGGGGAGCGACAAATTGAGGTATTTTACAATTCTGTTTGTCATCAGTAAAGTCATCATAATATAAATGATTCTCAAGGAAGCGAAACAATGTTGAAGTGTAGCCTATAGTTTGGTTCTTTATTTGAAACCCGTCGCAAGTAGACAAATTTGGGCCTCTTTTTTGAGCGAGTTTCACACGATAATAGGGAATTTAAGATCTACGACGGCGACGGTCGACGAAAACGTCACCTCAAAATATAACTTAGCTCTATCATAAGTCTTTCGCGATTATTCAGTCTCGTTCGCGCCCTACAATGTGGGCGAAGTATCCTAAAAATAAATTGGTACCAGCGGTTTCAAAGTTAAAACAGAGAATGAAAGATTCTCTGTTGCATGCTTACGTTGTCGTCAAAACCTCAAATTTGGTGATTTCACGTCGTCGTTATGGAGAGGACCGCAAAGATACTTGCTAAAATCCGTGCTGCACGTGTAACACGATTATTTATGCTCTTTTAACCAATGATATTATTCCTTTGTGGCGTTGTCGTAGTCGTAGCCGTCGCCGTTTCTTAAATTCCCTAATCTTGAATAATACGGTTGAAACCTTATTTTGCTTTTCGATATCTATGTATCTCTTCTATACTTCATTAAAGAAGTGCTGTTGTGATGTTTATGCAGGATTTTTTTGCTTTCGCAAACCTCATGTCAATCCGTTCAAATAAGATTCTGCGTAAATATCGCACACTACCACTTTCCATAAAAAAATCCATAATTTTTTGCAGGATATGTTATTGCCTTACTATTGCATCACAACCGATATCACGTCATCAAGAATGAGAGTGCATACAGATGGTGGGTTATTTCTTTAAATGGCGATCACTTTTTCATTCTTTTGTATTCATGTTAATTAGACCTAGTGCCCTCATTTTGAAACAAATATTCTTTTGAAATTTGCTCGTACGGTAGCGAGGCTAGAAACGCTTACTAGCATTAAAACCAATGAATATTTTTTTGGCCACCGTTATGAAAGAGATCCATTGTCCTTCCGAGTTTACCAAGACCGCTGGATAATAGGTTGAAAAATGTACTTAATACAAAGTCGTTCAGAAGGCACCAGAAAGCAGTTGAAGTTGGACATCTTTTAACATTTTCTTTACACTTAAATAAACTAAATGCATATGTCCTGTCCTTGTTACAAGATGCATTTGCGTAGGTCCTTTCCCAAGAGCGGAAGGACGGTCTTAGGATGTGATGTGAGAATTGATGGAACTCTACATGCCTTCCGTTTTAGGGTGTCTGTGGCGTTATGTGCGTGCTAGCATGTCTCTGTCAGGCTATCTGCCTCCACTCTGTGACCCAAAGGATGGACATTTGCTACTTGACGGAGGATACGTTAATAATTTACCCGGTTTGTTGTCTGATTATTCGCTGTGAATGGCGTCTGTAATTCGCGTCAAAAACTGATCAGTTTGTAGGCTTTTCGGTCTTAGCTCTTCAGCCCGGGGAATGAATGTTGCAAACCTTTGTTTCAGAGAAGTAGGTCAAAAAATAGCATAGTTAGGGAGGAGAGACGGGTTTCTATGGTGTGGAGACGGACTTATGGTTTGGGGAAGAAAAGACGTTGTTTATAGGGAACGATTAAAGTTGTCATGAAATTTTTTCTTGTGTTGTTGTTTTACCAAGATTGATAAACGACAGGCGTTATCGCACGAGCGTTAAAATTAAGCAATTAGCTATGTCTGCACTTTGATGATCCCCCCATTTTAATTAGGCCTCTTCCTAGGTGTTGTTTGAATAAGTTGACAACAACTGACCCCCTACCCCTAAGTGCCACGCGCCAAAAATGGCTGAAAGGTAACACAGCGTGGCTGTGTTATCGGTTTTATCGCCTGTCAAAGCTTGGCGTGGTGGGCTATCTGAACGTGACAGAATGTAATGGTAGTCTTCATAGATGCATTTAGCTGCCAATACTTGAGTCGTCTTTTAATTACCAAGGAAGTGTTCTTTTGGAATGTCATCTGCAAATGGTTGGACTGATCTTTAGTTTTCACGGATGAGGGGGGCGAAAGTCCTCTTTTCAAAAACTGGGGGAAGTCAAAGAGCCCATTCTTTACAAAGAGGAGACTAAAGCGGCCTTCACACGGCAAACTCAAGTTGGTGTGTGTGAAAGACACAACAACAGTTGCCAAACATGTTGGCAAACTATTGGTGAGAAGTGAGTTTGCAAACTCAAGTTTGCCGTCTGAAGGCCGCTTAACTTCCTGGCGGCGTGCGCTGCCTTATTACACGAAGGTTGTAAAACGCATTTCATATGTTCACATGTAAATGCATTGAAAATACGACTTAATTGCTATATAGTGTCATCTGTAATCACTTTTATTTTAGCCGATGTCATGAAAACCATGGGTGCTCAGACGATCATCGCCATCGATGTAGGATCGGAGGATCCCGACGACCTGACGAACTACGGCGATCAATTGTCGGGCTGGTGGCTGTTGTGGAACAAGTGGAATCCTTTTGCCGAAACCGTAAAGGTAACGAAATTTAGGCAAAACCATGTGTGCTTTTATCCCTTCTCATCTCGAGGCCGTTCGTATTTTTCCCTCCTGGCCTCTTTTGTTCAAAGACCACTTAATTATGTTCATTGAACAGAGTCGGAGAATAATAAACACACTGTGAATTTATTATGAAGATATAAACAAATCACTTGGCAGTGCTTTAATTTAGTTATTTTATTGAGTAACTTACCATACTAAAAACCGTTTCCTTTCTTCGTGTCTTTAAATTTCAAGAGATATTGTTTGTTAGCCGGGATTGTTTTTTTGTGATAATTACTTTCTCCGAGATATATACTATCAAACCAAACGACGTCAATCGTGGTAAACGGATTAAATTATCGAAACAAAGATCGTCTTTCCTCTCCATTTGTATTCTCGTTCTTAGGGATTGTCGACAAATAAGTTTTCGACAACGTATCATGCGTTTCAAATTCTGAAAAAAGGACTTTCCGAGTTTGAAATTTTTTTCGGTCAACGAAGAACGACTGAAAGGTTCTTCTTTTTGCGTGTTGTATTTTTGAGATTAATGGATTTAGGTTGCCAACATAAATGCAAAAAATTACTGAAATATTCTTGACAATTCTCTGCTTTCAACTTTCACATAGGAAGACTGGAGCATCAGGACTGAGACTTTTGTAATTGCTTTTTTAAAATTTTAATTTTGGTAACCTAAAGTAACGACGTTAATGGGTAGAATCTCGAATTCGGGAGGGTCTTATTATTATAACATTGTAAATAACAAGAAAACAATCCTGTCTCATTTTAGATTCCTGACATGGCGGAGATCCAGTCCCGTCTGGCGTATGTGTCGTGTGTCAGACAGTTGGCGGAGGTGAAGGAGAGTAGTTACTGCGAGTATATCAGACCACCCATTGATAGGTATGAACATATTTGATTGATTGGCAGACAAACATAGAGACAGACAGGTTCAACATTTGACCAACATTCGTTAAACAAAAGTTGAACGGATGTTGGGCAAATGTTGGACGCGAAAACAAAGTTGTGCGGAGGCCGATCAAACGGTTCCAACATTGCGTCAACAAAAGTACCAACATTTTCGTGAAATTTGATTGCGAGGAACTAAGAACTAGAAACCAGACTCTCTCGTCCAGATAAACTGCGTGTCGCCATATTGATTTGGCAATCATGGAGCATGCGTGTGTTCTACAATTGTTTAACAGAGTATTCAAACGGCGTCAACACTATTCAACATTTTCGAGAACAAAGAAAAAGTTGAATCTATGTTGAACGAAGCTTTAAACCGATTTAAATTTGATTCAACACTCTTTCAGCATTTTTACGCTTTCAACGATGTTGGACGACCTGTTCAAATGCACTGCACATTTGTTTCAACAAAGTGTTGAATGCTTGTTGAAGCAAATGTAGAAACCGTTCAAACGGGCCTTTTAAGACAGGCTCGCTGGTCGATCTAATAGTCTTTGTCCTTCGGTCGATTGATTAGTTGATTGAAGTTCAATGATAAATAATTAAAATTTATGCGTTTTCCACGTTAAAGTAATATGGTGGATTGATTCTTATTCAATTTACAGGTTCAAGACTTTGGAGTTTGGACGCTTCGATGAGATAGTTGTAAGTTGCAAGTGTAAAAAAGTCGAGATACAAGTAATACTCAATGATAAATTAACACGACCTACATCAATCAGTGGCTGGAATTGTTTATGGGCTTTCATTTAGTAAACTAAAGCCTCTGTTATTTAACAATTAGACCTGTAGCCCGCAAGGGCTACGGGTCAATAGCCCGTGAGGCGAAGCCGAATGGGCTATTGACCCGTGGTCCTTGAGGGCGAAGGGTATAATTGTTTTAGTATCACTCAACTAGTCGGACAGAAAAGGCAATAATAAAGTTAGCAAATGCAAGTTGAAAATATATCTATTTGGGAATAAAACGAAAGAAAGCGTCACGCTTTTCGCTACTCGAGGACTATTACTAACAGTCTTCTAGTAGCGTAGCCACTCAAAATGCAGCATTTGCATTAGTCCACTAGTTGGGTGATACTAATTATACTTATGATTTTCCTAGAAAAAAAGCCTTAGAAAATGCGCTTAACAGTTACAAAACCCTGTACTCAACATTTAACAGACTTGGATCATGAGTCAGCCCATAGATGATGCAAACAATAGGAACAAAGGCGCGGCATGTTCTATTAGGTTAAACAAACAACTGCGCATGATTCACTTTTTTTTACAAACAAAGCATCTAACCCTACTTTTTTCTCGCCCTTCGCCTTCGGCGTGACACAGTCACTGAAAAAAAAAAAGACTAATTTCTTTTGCATTTGCCGAAAACGTGGTTCTTTTGACCTTACAACTGAGTGAGGGATATTGTGTTGGTAGAGTAGCAAGTAAGTAGTAAGTTCTATTTATTCCAATATACATTAATTAATACGGCGAGGTTATGTCGTTTAAGGTCCGAGCAAAAGGCTTCAATATCCGTTCGATTCTGTTGAACGATGCTGACTGATGGGGTGGGAAAACGGTCTCAATATATTCTACATTTGATTCAACAACCTGGAATTCTGCAGCCTGGAGCATGGATACGTCATTGAGAGACCGATCATTGCGCACGCCCACACCCAGCAATGTTGAAAGAGGGTGGGCAAAGGGCCTCATTTTCATTCAGCATTCGCGCAAACAAAAGAAATGTTGAATGGTTGTTGAAGCAAAGTTTAAACGCTTTTAAACTCATTCAACATCGATTCAACTTCGTTTCAACATGTTTCAACATGGTTGAAGAGGCAAGGGGAGGGGGTGGGTACAAACGGTTTCAACATCGCTGTTCAACAAAATCGAACGGATATTGAAGCAAATGTTGATGTGTTGAAACCGTTTGCCCACCCCGGCAGTCAACATTGTTCAACATTGTTCAACATCGTTCAACATTGTTCAATAAAATCGAACGGATATTGAAGCAAATGTTGATGTGTTGAAACCGTTTGCCCACCCCGGCAGTCAACATTGTTCAACATTGTTCAATAAAATCGAACGGATATTGAAGCAAATGTTGATGTGTTGAAACCGTTTGCCGGCAGTCAACATTGTTCAACATTGTTCAACATCGTTCAACATCGTTCAACATCGTTCAACATCGCACAACATTGCTCAACAAAATCGAACGGATGTTGAAGCAAATGTTGATGTGTTGAAACCGTTTGCCGGCAGTCAACATTGTTCAACATTGTTCAACATCGTTCAACATCGTTCAACATCGCACAACATTGCTCAACAAAATCGAACGGATGTTGAATCAAATGTTGATGATGTGTGGAAACCGTTTGCCCACCCCGGCAGTCAACATCGTTCAACATCATTCAACAAAATCGAACAGATGTTGAAGCAAATGTTGAAGCCGTTTACCCGGACCATTACTATTTGTGTTACTCGAGGGATAAATAAATGGAAACACTTAATGATGTTAACCGTTTGAAAGTAATCTTGAGCCGTAATTACTATACTATAACCTCCCCAGGACGTTGGTTATCACCACGGCAAAACAGTGTTCAGCGGCTGGATCAAGGGAAACAGATTACCCGAAATTCTAAGGGAGCACCCGTCTAGGAGTCACATGACCCATGCGTACGCCGCTACTGCACAACCTCCTGCGAAGGTTAGTTTATCTTCCAACACTTGACGTCGATGCCAGGTTCTTTCTGTGATCAGCTAAGCTTCAGCTGTCCTTTTCATACGAACAAATGTATTCTTTGACGCAGTTTTTGAGTTCCAAATATTGTATATGTTAAGACATTGTAGATAATGAAAACGCATCAAAAGCATTTCCTAGGCGCGAACTATTTCGCTCTTTCAGTTGTTTTGCAGATTTCTTTCTGACGGCCTCTGCCGTTCAGCTTGACTCATCGCGGAATTTAAGGGGGCTCAACATCCACGTGGGGCGTTCTTAAAGGAAACCTCCACTAAAACAGGAAAATAACTTTAAACCACAGAACATAATGTTTACAATCAAAATTGTTCAAACTTTTTCCAATGAAAGCGTTTGTATCCGAATGAAATGAATTTTGTTTTAAAATTTGGCTTTACAATTTCCCGGGCGCTGCCATCTTGAATAATTGTGACGTGTCGTGGTTGCCCTGTTGTTCTGACACAAAGAGCGACTGTTCTAGAACAATAGGGCAACCACGACACGACGCTGCGCCCGGGAAATTTGAAAGCCAAAACAAGCGTTTTTGACTTTCATTTTCTTTGGGTACAAAAGCCTTCATTGGAAAAAGTTTGAACAATTTGGATTGTTAACATTATGTTCTGTGGTTTAAAGTTGTTTTCTTGTTTAAGTGGAGGTTCCCTTTAACATTAGAGTCAAACAGAGCTAGTGGTTATCTTTCAATCAACATTTAATACGTCAACTTTTCAAAGAGTCAGCCCGCCGACGTTGGCGCAAGTTAGTTACTATTGTTTTTGTTTTCTTATATATTTGTCCCATACTCTTGGAAAAATCCTGCCTTCTTCGAGAATGTTGTTATAATCAATCGAGTAAACTCTCAATGCCATTAACGGTTGCAAGTTTCGAATTTAACTTCTCTTTCCTTGCTTTTAGATGACCTCCAGCACTACCTTTACCAACTTGGCGGAGCAGATATCCCGTATCGAGCCTCCCCACCCTCATGACTGGTTACCATACTCGTCATCAGAAGGCATGCTCAGTAATGGTTCTTCTATTGGTCACCATATGTTCTCGGCCTCCGAAGATGACGATGAAGACGAAGATGTCGAGGCAATAGTGCGAATGAGACCGAGGACAGGATCGCTCTCTGAGCACGAAGATTTGTTGGCCCTGAAGGCGCGAGCGCGAGCGCAAGCGGTTATCCGACACCAATTGCAAGAAGCTGGCTATGACGTAAGTGTATAACAATTGCGTTACGCTAGGGCTTCCTTGATTCAAATAGACTTTTCCAATTTCTCGATTCAGACCTGCGAGCGGAATTTCTGGCGGCAGATTTCTTGTTTCTTGTTGCATCAAATCTGAGTGAGTGCTTAAAATGCTTGAAAAGAAAGAACATTTTATAAATTGCTTCTTTCTTAACCCATTCATCCCTGAAGCGACTCCCATTGACGAGTAAAGTCGTCTGGCGTTTGACAGAGTAAACTCTGTAAGTCTTGCTCGCAGGGTTGACGTACGAGACACTTGAATCCGACTGCGTGGAAACGTTTTTCTGTAATATATATATTAAGACAAGATTCCCATAAAATCCGCGTGACCTGTCCAAAAATTAATCGGCTTTTTCGGCAAGTTTTCTTTGGTAGGCAAAATCGTCATTCAGCAATGTATTCTAACCTAATTTCTCTCACTAAAAAATAGTAAGGATGCTAAATGATAATTTTTTTAGAGTAGCGAAATCATGGAACTCTTTGCCTTTACATCTAAAATAAGCTGAATCTTTAAAAGAATTTAAGGATCGATTACAATCCTATCTACACCAGAAGGATATTTTTACTTTCTCTTAATTTATATTTCTTACTAGTTTATTATTGTACGTAATTTCCAGTTGCCTATGAATTTATGATTTTATCTGTTTAATTCTTACTTACTGTAACTTGAGGTAGCATGTAAATACTTGTAGTCTTTTGTATTGCTTAGGCCATCCCTTTTTTTTTTGTTCGTTTACCATCGAATGAAAGGCCCAAAATAAAATCATAAGCACTCTCGGAATCGGAGGCCTGGTTCCCCAGCATCATAGCTGTGGAGCCAGGAAAATAACGAGACGTGAACCCAAAATCAATATGGCGGAAAAGTTTGTGGATGTTGTTGCAAAATTAAGACAGCGTGGGAAAAAGGAAACTCCTAACCTTTTTTTTTTTTTTTTTTGGAAAATGCCAAAAATTTTGGTCGGTCGGACGACGCTAAACGGAGAAAAAGGGGATGGCCGTAATTGTAAAAGAAGAAAGGTACCTTACGAAGGAAACGTTCGGCGATATCAATGTTAGCTTCATAATGACTTTTTGGTTTCTTTTGCAGTCGGACGACACCCATCTGCGGAGAAGGATGCAGCCACTTGGAGTGCACAGTGAACCGTAGAATGTGTTGGAACACCCTTATATTTGTGATGTTCTGGTCGACTTCAGTAGGGGAATGGGGCTCCAATCAGAGCCGAGGTAGATAAAGAGCTTTCGGAGTCATTGGACTCTAGCCTACGCCACCAAGGGCTTTCCTTGTCGCGACTGAATGGGTTCAAGGCTAACAGTGCCACAGCCCCATGAGTAAGACAGCCGATTCCAGTGTGTGATATAAATATTAAAATCGCTCAAAATGCACTGAGATGTCGTTAAACGATTTTGGCATGCGTAAGGGGTGAACTTAACAATAAAAAAATACTGTATCTTAATATAAATTGGAAAAAAACATAAGGTGAATCAGGATCTTGGGTCATGATATTGTAAGCCTTAAGCATATAGGTATTCTAATGCGAAGTGGAACATTTAAAGTAAATTGTTCAAAGTGTGAAGTTCCAAGACAGGCGTTTGCGTGCATTGTGTGCCAAAAAAACGAAACAAAACATGAAAAATAATGTATTTTTATAGTGAGAAAGTTGCAAGTGAGCTGTGCCTTGTTTAATTTCGATTGGAAATGATGTAAAGGGTTTGGGAATATAAAGCGTCGCGGGGCGTCTGTGTTTGGAAAGGAAGCGCCGGAAAGGGTGATATTTAAGGACTTTTTCCCTCTTGGCTCCAAATAAAGTGACTGGAAAAATCCAAAGCGCTTTCATTTTACACTAAATCATCCCCTTCATCGGGGGAGCTTACCATTCAGCCAAAAATCTCGGAAATTGCCAAATTGAAAAGTCATTTTGCGGAAAACCCGTTTGGGAAATTATGGAATGCCTCCGAAGGTACTCCTGATTTTCCGATCGGAACGGAATTTCGGAAATTCCTGCACACATTTTACCGATTGTCGCCTTTCCAGATCCTGTTTCGTGCGGAATCGAGTGATGAGCGAAAAGGTTTGAAAATTGAACATTTTAATAATAAGTGGAATTTCGTCCGGTTGGTCGGTATAGAGTGTTTTCACTCCTGTGATCAGTAACCTTGTTTTTCCACCGAAACAAAAGAAAACGTTTGCGTGATAACAGAACTCAATTCCCGGGGGATTGGCTAGGAACACCATCATGGCCGCCGTTCCATTGTTTGGGAACATCAACATGGCCGCCGTGGCGTCACGTGAAAACAAAAAACCTGAAATAACAGGTTTTCTGAGCCCGCGAGACTGAGCACCCCAGCAAACCATTGTTTTAACGAAAACCGCTGGTCAGCAACCTGGTTCTGGTCATTGCTGTCGAAGGTCTTCCCGTGAAAACACTCTATACTTGTAAAATCGCTTACCATTTCCGACAAATGGAGAGCACCGCAGGTGTACAGAAACTAGAACAATAGCAAACTAATCATTCGCAAGCACCAACACTACATTAACAGAATTATTTTTTTTTTGAGCAAGCGTCGATTACGAATGTCGATTATTTCTGGTATTCGTGTTAAAGCATCGCCATTAGTCAAGTTATCATGTGATAGAGGAGGGAAGATATTTTCGCACACATAAATAATAATAAATTCGAAAAATAAGTTACGTTCAGGAAAAAAAGAAGCGATTATTTTCGTAAAGCCAATCATTTTGATGGTGGATGGTGTATGTATTTAAGCTAAAATGTAGATTGTAATTTTGTGTTCAATGGTATTCCACGAGGCAAATCTTGTTGGAATTGGGAGCTTACGCGAGGACGAAGACTGACCGTTGTCTAAGAATATTATCTCCCGTTATTGTAATAATTTCGCGATTACTTCAAGTCGTTCGGTGCAGAAAGTGTGCATCAACATTCCAGGAATAAAAGTTGTTAAAAACGGTGCGGTTGTTTGGATAGAAAATTGAAATTTTATTGTCGAGTGCTTGCGTCTTCCGCAACACCTCAAATTTGGTCAGTGGAAGAACAGCAACGAAATGTACTAAAATGCGATACGCACGCGCGGGGCGTTGTTTTCGTTCATGATTTTAAACCTTCTTTCTTGTGGCTTTCTCTTTGCCGTTGCCCTTGCTTAAGCTCCCTAATTACGACCTCGAATCAGAAGTTCCGCGAACTAAAACAACTTGGTCGCCTACGGTTCCAAAAATTACTCATTAACCATGGCTGCGCTGCATATTTTGGAACCAGCCAATAGCATTGCTGCTTCTGTGATGAGAATGATGTTCGCTGGATATTAATTCGGTGCCATTCATTTCTGCTCATTTCGTTTTGCGAGAAAAGAACAATTTTTTTTTCCTTAGTAGAGTACGACATTTGCCCCGTGGATTCACGAACATTTACTAATATATTTAAATCAGGTGTTGTAAACTTTCCACTTTAACTCTTGCATCTTATTGTGTTCTGGTTTCGGCCACATAGTGATCATATGTACGTTCAGCCCAATATATGAAGATATCAAGCACGAAATACAACTGATAAATTGATCGCTCGTAATAAATCGGAGACGATACGCAAAGAATGAAATGAAAGCCAAGTATATACATCTTAGTTTCAGATATTTCTAGATGAAAACCAAAGGCTCCTGTCAATAAGTTCGACCCGTTCAGTTTCGCCACTACCATATTTCGATTTGACTGCTTCCGTCGTTTCCAATGACCAAACTGTTGACATAGAGGTCTCAAAACTTGGAAATACAATTCAGCTCTTTAGCTTCATTTATGATTACTTTTATTGTTAACGTAAAGAAATGTTCATTTTTGAGAACTTAGAAAACTTTCGAATTGCGCGAGACAAATCGAAGGGGTCGAACTCGCGAAGGACCAAAAGCGATATTTTTTTATATATCTAAACTGAGAGGAGATATCTGAATTGGTTGATCACTCTTTCTGTTCTCCCTTCTTACGAACTCGGTTATATATTACATTTATCGTGAGAAATTACATAACTGAAAGATGTGGAATCAAGGAGTCTGGTGTGTGATGTAAATTGGAAATAAATGGGGTAATTTGCTGTGGGCGGGGTTTATAGCTAAACAATGTAGTCGTAACATGATTTGTAAATGAATAATTTTGGAATAAAGTTCTTGCTGGTGATTAAAGTTGGCTTGTCGACTTTGGTTTTTAGGATACGCATTTATAGCTTGGGTTTCTTAAGTTTCACAGTAAGGCCACACCATAAGAAGAAGTAAATTTCCGTTTGGCTTGTAATCTCGGCATTTTTTTTTTTTTTTCAACAACTGCCTGTCTAACAAGTTTAAATAACATTCTCCGCGTTTAAATAAATGTTTAATATCTACAGCTGAGCTATAGTTTATATTTTCGCAACTGACGCACCCATACACAATTAACCGACTGTTTCTTACGAAATCATACAACCATAAAGTATAAGGGATTGAAACCTACAATGTAACTTAATTTGAAAAGGGCCTGAGTATATACTCCAAAAAATTAGCGATCTTTACATTGGAATTTTAAACTTTATCTCTTGAGCTCTGAGCACAAGCGCTGTTACGATTTTAGCCAAGTGCACATGTTCAGAAAGAAAAACCTGTCTCGTACAACAATTTTACAAAACCTCACCTTTCGTCCACAACTAATAGTGTCATTTAACTTGAAAAAACGTTTAAAAGGGACCGGAAACTGAGCGCCCTTTTCACATCTGGAGGTGGCCGTCATCGTGTTCAAAGGGCCTGGTTTCACCTATCCGCAGTAAAAACGATACGATTTCAAAACGGTCCACTTTCGAAAGACTCCGTTTTTATCAGCGTTTTTGGGCGTTTCAGTATGCATGACAGGAGAAAACGCATCACCTACACCATTCAGTGTGGATGGGGCCTTAATAACCAGCTTTTCTCCTCAGGGTACCCACGTATATCCAAAGAGAAAACACCCCTTGTGGGTAGGGGTGAATGTGTACAGCAAGAGCGAATTCAACATCCGGGTCTTCAATTGTGTGTACGCCAGTGCTGTAAACGGCTTCCGATACAGGAGGCACTTCAGTGAAAGACATGTTAATTGGAAAACCAGACAACTGAAAAGAAAACACGTGCGTGATCAAAAAATGTTCATTACCGTCGAGTGTACGAGACTAATCGGTTAAATAGCACAGCATATTTCATTTTACGAATGAGAGAAGTGATCCTCGACCGTTCTTCTATAAGCCGCACTTCAAATATACATTTCATTTCATATTTCAATTTAGTTCATGTACGCTACTGGTTTCGCTCTCCAAGAAAAACCCAACGTGGCGGAATGAGTGGTGACCCCCATCCAATATAAATCCCGAGCATTACGTACTGTATAAAAAACGAGCAGCATTGTTTCATCGGGTTTAAAAATACAAGGCGTAGCCGCGTGCTCTTAGATGCGACCAAACACGTGCTGCAATTTTTTTTGAACGGCTTCACAAACATTCCACAAGAAGCGTACGTGTCCCTCGGGAGTCCGAACAAAGGTTCAAAATGTGAGGGGCAGATATTTAGCATGCAAGAAAAACAAGGCGGGCCTCATTACTGTTCTTTATGTAAAGAATTTTAATGAGGAGAGTTTTATCGGATTAAAGCTCACGCACGTGACGTGTTATCGACGTTTTGATAGGCTGTTAGGCTGATGAATTATTAATCAGTCTTTGAAGCAATATATCGACATAAAGATGAACCTTGTAGGAAGTGAGAATCTGATCCAGCTCAGCGGCGTGATTAACTGCAGTGGCCTGGCTCACACTCTGTTCCATGCTAAATTCAAAGAAGGAAAAATGGATGGTATACAATTACGGAAACTTCTAAGATAAATTGTCAGTTGAAGGAAAATGTATGAATAAGGGAGCTAAAATGGTGTTCTCCCATACTGCCTCCAATTTTTTCTTTCATTGCTACATTGAAATGGGGACTGGATCAAGTTGCCAGTCAGTGGAATGATAGAAGCTCTTTGACAAAAAAATAATAACAAGTTGAAGTAATTAGGCAATAGTCTTTGAAAATGAAACAGGATCAATTCTCTATTTTCGAATTCCCCATAATACACTTTGTTTGCTCCCCAAATTTTGCATAAACTATTGTTTTAAAATGCTCTTGGGGACACTGCATATTCCCAAGAGCATTTGAAAACAATGGTTTATGCAAAATTTGGGGGGCAAACAAAGTGTATTATGGGGAATTCGAAAATAGAGAATAAGGAAAGGACCTTTCAAAAGATATAACCGTTCTTTCGAATTCCGAATTCTTCATCTAAGGC
>OX421448.1:53320977-53323477 GCA_949126865.1 Montipora capitata | reverse complement strand
GAAGAGCCATAGTAATCCTGCCTCTAAGGTGAAGCTAAATAAACGAAAGTGGATCTTACAACTCTTACATTTTCGTGGTTGACGATACATCCGATGCTCTTTAGAGGACAGTTTGCGTCTTGCACATCATATTTGTGACCAGTGTGAGCATTCCACAATCGCGGCGAGCCATCTAATGTCAGAACGTAAGCTGTAGAACCTTAAACACATCAAATCAGTCAAATCAGAAAGGAAATTGAAATTGGCTGCCTATTTTAAATTTTGAATGAATAGTTCAGTCTGTACCCCTTTGCTCCGCTTAGGACACGAATCACGCAAAATGACGGTTTAGATTGCGACACTGAAAACTCTCCCAGATGAGCGCATTCAAAACGATGCATTTTCAGGTCTCCACTTTGACCCCTGTTTCACTGCATTTCTTAAAATATTTTTTTAGAGTTGGGGATAGAAGGCGAAAACTCATACTGAACACGAGTTTCAAACTTCATCAAGGATAGTGGAGCCTACTCAGGACAAAAGAAGATATTAAAGGATAATTAACGCGATGAATTTGACGGGGAAAAATAAAGATTCTCTCTAGGAAATCTTCAGATACGAAACGAAAAAGCTTTGAATAATATTTAGGCCATTTCCAGGAATATTGGGAAAATGACTTTTCAATGTTCTTAGGACAAATCACGGTCCAGATATTGATATTGAAGGCTTTTGAAAGACTACGCAAACAATGCTAACCTTCTGGTATTCCTCTTCCCAAAACAACATATGCCTTCTTGCCAATATGAAGAAAATAATTACACAGTAACACCGCATGCTCCTCCTCGTCTCCCGCAAGCATACGAAGGAATTCCTGTACGGGGCAAAAACACAACTTAATACCATCAAATCGCACATAATTACGATGAAGTGGTTTTCTAAGAAAAGTATAAAGTACAGTTGCAATCGAAATCAACCTTCAACACCACGCCAAGCTAACCTCCTTCGCCGACACTCTTTTGCTTTGTCACGCAATCTTTCCTTGGGACGAAGTGACGAGCCAATGCAATGTCATAGCAGGCGGCTACAAGGCTGGCCCCCTTCGCGTGGTATGGAAATGGGCCAGTACTGCCTTATTCCTTTTTTCTTTCTTTTCTTTTTCAACGCCCTTTGAAACCTCCAAAATAACCTTTCAAAGCAGTCTTCATACTCACCTCAGATGTGGCCCAGATATCACAGAGGTCAGGGAAGGCAGCCGAATCCGAGAGAAAAGGAATCATAGACACATACCGAGCAATGCGTTCCTAGAAATGTTAAAAATTGAAAAGAAAGAGTAAGGGCTTCAAAAGAAGTTTGAAAGAGCATTACTTAAAGAACTCTCTTTGTGCCACAAGACATGTTCTTGTGGGTGTCTGCCACAGTGCCAAGGAAGTCACTAGAGTGTCGCTACGAAGTGTTTGTCCGGAGGAAACAAGAGAAAGGAATCGAGAAGCAAGCAACTCGTCTAAATGTGAAAATCAGCAATTCCAATTGAAACAGGTTTTACAGCAGTGACATTTTTTCCTAACCATTTTGTATTGTGACTCTTCAAGAAGCTCATCAGGAGGATTCTGTGATCTGATGAATCGGGTTAAGAACACCTTCTTTCCTGCCAGGTTTGTAGCCAACGCCTGTGAGAAAAGGAATAGTCCACTATGAATAGTTTACAATTAGTTTAGATTCATTTGAGTGGTTCTCGTCAACCCTGGCTCCTTTTTGTGCTCAAGAAACATGTGTAGTGTATCCGATACACTGGACATGTTACGGAGTAACTAGATACACGTCTGACAAAATGTTAAAGTACTTGTTTTATAAAAGTGCCAGTGCTTTTTGGCAAAGCAATTTTATGGTCGAGTTGTTCCACACAAAGACTGCACACGAAGATGATAACGAATGGTTAAGTAGACTGAATCTGAAGGCGCAGCTTTGTAAGTTCTGCTTTTTTTATTGCCATTCTTTATCAAAAGATTAGACGTTTTAGCATTAAAACTGGTGTGGCGTGTTAAAGAAGCAAGTCAAATAATATCAATAATTTGTTAACATCAAAATTACAGATCCGAAACTCATAGTCTACAACAAGAAGTTGAAGTATTTAAGAATCGTTTTGTTCCTCTTCCAATCATACTCTTTTCATGTCTCCTTCGCACTGTTTTTGGAAATAACAACTAATCCACTTAACTCACCTTGTATTCTCGTTTGGGGAACCTCTTTCGAAGCCCTTGAAGCCATAGTTGAGCATTATGTAGAAGCTTATCTTCCTCATTGCTTTCAAACTAGGAGGAAACAACAAGTTTAAGTTTGAGGTCCACACAACATACTGAAGATTACAAACAAATGTTTTGTGATAGGCCAATTTGTACGAACACCGAAATGGTGCTCGGCGCGCGCGCGGAGCACCATTGGTAAGAAAATATCGTGATTTTTTCATGGTAATCATGGCTAGCGGTATTGTTCGTGGGCTTGTACGCACCACGAAGTTGTCCAAGAA
>OX421448.1:53310977-53315977 GCA_949126865.1 Montipora capitata | reverse complement strand
CATAGGCTCTCTCAGCCACTGATCTAAAAAATGACTAGCTCGAGCATCTATTGTTTGAAGTGAAGCACAACAAAATCGCGCCGTCGGCCATCTTATTGGCACCATCTTTGAGACATCAGCTTAAGAGTTAATAGTGAGAGGATAGCATAACTCACGGCCTATACAAAGCTTAAGCACGAAAACTGTCCCAACAAGAACGCGCCGCGGGCTTCAGTCTTGGCAGGGTGAAAACGGCAGGTGGCTCAATTCTTTCTTTTAGTCCTTTCACGTCAACACAAACTCCTCCAACGCTCGTTTTGATGAGAGAATATTCCTCCCTTAGTTTTCACTGGAAAGACGTGGTAAAATTTAATTTTTCTTTTGGTTTGAAAACCCCCCTTGAGAAAATATTCCACTTATTTCTTTGTCTTCGCGTCTAGTTACTGGCTTATATGAGCACAAGTGCCAAGTTGTCTTGGCATGCACCTTACTTGCAGAATATTGAAGACAACTTCATCGAACAGATTGAGATACACCACATCATTGACAGTTTGAAGAGTTTCAGGAGAGTAATCGTTATTAGGTGCCCTGTGAAACAAGAAAGCAAGACAACAATTAAAGCTAATAATGACGCACTCATTTTAAGTCAACAGGGATACCGCAAAACTGTTGAAGTGGCACGTTGCGGTTACAACAAACATAAGCAAACTCAGCGTTTTGATCAGTGGTATTTTTCGCTGGAACGAGAAACTAGTTAGCATGAACTCAATGCGTCTGTGTATGATGGTTGAGCTTATATACGATTGCGTCTTTAGAGTGAACCACTCCTTAGGCTCGAAGTTGGCACTGGGGTTACCGTAACTGAGTTCAGTTCATGGATAATATCTTTATTTACCCTCGGGTTTTCGAGTAGCTTGGTGTAGCTAGTATCTCCGAGCATTTACCTTCCCAATCATGATACACCACAGAGGACAGACCACAACAACACCCATGCCCTACTCTTTGCGACAAGTGCGCAGGTTCTTTTACGTCCAACAGGATTATGAACATTGAAGGGTTTTGAGACGGGCCCTACAGTTTATAGCCCTTATCTAGAGAGTCTACCCATTTGCAGATGTCATTACAAAGGCAGCACTTCCTCCTCATTTATGTTAAGACCCTGAGTGTTGGTCCGGCCGGAGTTGAACTCACGACCTCCCGAATGGCATCCCGGCGCTCAACCAACTGAGCCACCGGTGTGCGGTTATCTGCTTAACTGCTTATGTCGAGCTGACGAGTGGCAGGTCTACTTCCTGACTGGCGGGTCTCCTTGAGTTGCCAGGACACCGAAGTAGCCTTTATCATCTCTGTTTCAGATATTTAACAATTATTCCATGAGTGCGAGTTGGATATGAGATGGTAAATAGCCAACGAGGCGCGTAGCGCCGAGTTGGCTATAACCAGTCTCATATCCAACAAGCGCGAATGGAATAATTGTTTTGTTAAATTCCTTACACTACAAAAGTTTGGAAGTACGAAATACGAGCGCAAAAATGGAGAAAATCGTAGCGAAATCGAAAAAACTTCAAGAAAATGTGATGTTGGGCAATACCTCGTGGTCAGACAGACGCAGGCTCATCACAAAAACGTCTCTTACCTTTTCGCGTACTTCTAAGATTCAGAATTGATCCACAATTTTCACACTTTTTTTTTTTTTTGCTTTATACGGAGAGAAATTTCGCTTTCCGGCGAAAAAAACTTTAGTTTACCAACGCAAAGCGCAATCGTTTACCATATGAGGTCAAACTGTGTAATAAGGTATATGACCAATCAGAGCACGAGCAATGTATTATCCGAGGCTGAGAATTTATTAAGTTCAGATATCCACGTAACACGTAATTATATGCACGACCATTTGATATTAAGCATCACGAAGTGTCCCGTTAGTCTTCTCCCCAACTGCAACATTGATCAAGGTCACATATTGTCCCCCAAGCTCCCAGCCACAAGTAAAGACAAACTGCTGCATTTACTCTCACCAGAAGCACATGACCTTAAAGCGTGTAACTTGCAACTCTTTTCCTTGGAACAAGGCTGGGGATTTTAGGACACCAATTTTATGCCCAAATATGGACAAAAATAAGATCGAAGCTGCACGCGCGGGAAAATGCACAAGGTACGCTACATCCAAAAAGGGTTTTTTTTAAAACTAAAAAAACCCAAGCTTTGAACCAGAGTTAAACGCTTCTGCCCTCACCAAAAAACGCTAACCCTCGGCTTACTCTTACCTAGAAAGAGGTAGCAACCGCTTAGACTTAAAGGGACACATCATGTTCGATATCGTAAGTGGTCATGCATCTAATTACACGCAAGGGTATGACGACACTCCGTGATACCAATAAAAAGTGTCATTTGACTTCCAGAGAGCTGAGCAAGTATAACCACCCTTTCCCCGGAAGCGATTATTTTACCTGAAGGGAAGAGTAAGCTGTTCGTTCCAGCTTGGATTAGGCCCGTCGGCGACTGTGGTACTGGAAAAATTCCCTTGAAAAACTGCCTCCACAAATGGACGGACAAGCGACTGTTGAAGTAAACAAAGATTAGTTGGAAAATCTGATATGTTCAAAAATACCCTTCATATCAAAAGGCTTTGAATAGGCGGCCTCCAGTAGTCCTTAAAGCAAAAAAGCTACCGAGATTGCTGATTCGGTAATTCGTCGCTCCATTCGTTTCGGCTTTTAAAAAAGCGTTGTCATTGAAAATAGAGTCCACAGCCGGGATGGCGTCGTCGTAAGAGCGTTCCCCTTTTTATTTAATCATCCATCTTGAACGTTTTTCCGAGCTAGGCGTCCAAAGGGCGTCCAATTTGTTATCTAGTAGGTTTTCTCCAATAACCCGGAAAAGGGTTATTCAGTTGATTTAAGGACGGTGCCTACTAATTAAAGATATTTTTGCCCCGGTTTACGACTATGCAGGAAATGTAGATCTTAACAAGTGTTATTGAAATCCAAAAAGAAAATTGGGGGTAACCACGCATTTTTCAAAGATAATTCATTAATAATGTTTGTAAAGGTGGTTTAAAATACAAAGCAATGTATGGCGTTCTTTCTCAAATTAAAGCTTAATTATCTCTCAAAAATGCATGGTTACCCCTAATTTTCTTTTTGGATACGAAGAGTACTTACTAAGATCTACTTTCTCCGGATAGTTTTAAGCCGCGCAAAAATATCCCTGTATTAGTAAGCATCACCGATAGGAAATCCGAGTATCTCGAGATGCGAAGAACGTATGCGCAATAACAATACTAGGCACCGTCCTTAAGCCATAGGGAAATTGTCACTATCGACCCCTGTTACTGGGCACCTTTACAGCGATGAGGACGGCTACAGCAATGGCAACTCAGTCCACAAAACACCAGGTTAAAGGGACAGTGTCACGCTATTTCAGTCAAACTTCAAAACACTAAATTAAGTCTTTGCATGAATCAAGACCAAGAAATAATGGTGTAGTACACTGAAGCTATTCTTTGTTATTTGCATCCATGGATGGAGAGGATGAAAATGGATTGAAACCAGTTTTTTCAAGTTTGGTGATGGTGTCTCCCAGAAAGTCGCAAAAAATTAAATACGAATAGTTCTTCATGCAATAAATATTTTTTCATACCTTATCAGTGACTTGTCAATGTTGTACGTGTGAGCTAATAAAGTACTTACTCAGATTTTTACCCAGTTTTGACCTAAAAAAAGCAAATTTAGGAGGAGGCCGGACGTTTCGTCCAGTTGTTTACCAATTCATGTCCGCTTCTTTGGCGCTATAAATTTTAAGATTTGTTGGCTTCTTTTTTTTTCCTTTTGGACTTGTGTATCTCAGGGAGCCATGGGCGGAAGAAACGCAAGACAATAGCGCAATAAATCCTTCAAACTAACAAGAAGTCACGACGCCTTATTTTGCTTTGTTAACGGAGTAATCGATCTGATGGCACTTCATTCAAGCGATAAGTTTGGTTTTCTTGTATTTTTACTAATCTCAGCAGCAACAAACAGCATTTCTAAAAGGTTCAAACCTCCTTGAGGGTTCGATCCCAAGGCACTTGCAATCGGCCTTACAACGGGAAAATAACCATGTCCGGCCCTTTCATTATCAAATCCGGCACATTGAAAAGCTATCGAAAACCCTGTGAGCTGTGGGTTATTTTGCCGACACTGTACTGCAAGACAAATGGAACACTTTTAAGAAATACTCGATGACTTAATCGCTTATTTTAGAGGAAAGTTTTCGCTAGTGTTGCGATCAATGTTGGTATAGCTGCCCACCATCTTTACTCGCCCCAGAGGTGGACACAGAAGCCCCACTCATCATCCCCAATTTCATAGTCCCAGTTAGAAAATGAGAATAGGGAGCTTAAGCATGCGCGCTTTTGAGACGCGGACGGCAACCGGAAGTGAGCTGTTTTCCCTGTAACTTGTCTTCACACAAGCACATTTATATTGCTAAGTATCTTTTCTCCATTAGAGATGATTAGTATAAAAAGCTGGGAGACACCACTGTCCTGGCATGCGAAATTTTCACTTCCGGTTGCCGTCCGCGTCTCAAAAACGCTAGTCTCGTGCTTAAGCTCCCTAATGCTGCACCGTAACCAATCAATCAAACGATCAATCAAGCGAGCATTCGCCATATCCTCTTATTCTTCACAACTACTACAACTATATGTGGTGTATAATTAGTACATTTCAATCCACCATTTTACCTGTCCCCAAGGATCATTGTTGGTTTGGGTTACTCCCATCGGCATACTGGAACCTCCACCAAATCCAGGCACACCTCCTGTAAACTGCCTTGCCGAGGTTCCAGACCTCGAGGAACCTCCTGCAGCAAATCGTGTCCCAGCGCCTTGAGATCTTCTGTTGAATCAAAAGACCGAGAGAATAAGCTATTATAGGATAGTACATGGTTTGAACCTGTAAACAGCCAACTTGTTTGCCTGTGGTCAGTTAAAATTCTTTAAGTCGTTGTTCTGAGCCAAATTGTTCAAAGCTCGGTGA
>OX421448.1:53303477-53305977 GCA_949126865.1 Montipora capitata | reverse complement strand
GTGTTAGTGACGAGGAAGCAAAAACAAGGAAGGCGACGACAGTTAGGAGAAAATCCCTGAAAACGCAATTTTGCGCCGTCTCGAATTTTGCGGATGATCCCAACGCTTTCAATAATTTCCAGGTATACCGCTGGGCTGTTAAAGCTTCCAGACAGAATGGAATATTGATCATCATCACCTCAATCTCCACAAAACCACCAAAAAGTTCATTTCACCTCTGTTTTCATCAGCAGATCAGCTGAGTTGGGTAAGAAAGGATAGCGCACATGTCGTCGGTGCTTTAAGTTTTCTAGTGCCAACAAAAAAGTCTTTTACCGTACTGTGGCGGGAGCCCATCCAATGGAGCCTCTTATCTTTCATACGGGGCCTCGGAGCCAATTCTTTCTCGAAGAGATTTATTGATAGAACGCCTCACGTAGGGGTTTCGAGGTTTAAAGCCCAATCAAAACTGAGCCATGACAGTGCTATTGTTTTTTCGTCACATAACCAAACAAACACGCATCACGCTGGATTTTTTTTTTTTTTTCACGTTTCGCCATGGAAATATGACACTTCGCAGGAAAAAGCCGTCCTAGAATGGACTAAACTCGGGAAAGGGTTGACTCAAGGAATAAGTGTGAATAGAGGAACAATAATTATTTGATGGTCTCTTCAGTGACTGTGGCGAATTGTCCTCACACTCCATCTGTTGCTCACCTCAAATATGTTTTCTGGTATTTCCCTGTCACGTGACGGGATCATTTTTAAATTCTTGAACTCAGGCACCTGTAATGAATAGGAGCATTTAACAAAACATTACGCGAGTGTCGTAACAGAAGCTTTACTTAGGGCAGTGCAATACATCTTGTAACTTTTCTGGAAAAGGATGGCACGAAAACTCCAGTAATCGTGTTCTTTTGAAAAACGGAACATAAATTTAGTTTTAGTCTTTTCCACAAAATATTTCTATGAAAACGCGAAAATTCTTTCTTTCGCGAAACTCGTGTACGGCCTGCAAAAAAGGACTTAATTCGAATCCAGACAATTCTGTGAACTGGTTCTCAGGCCATCCTGGCAAAAACCGTTGCCCTTTCTAAAGATCCGTTGTACAAAGTTCTAAAATGAAATGTGCGCTTAACAAAAACACCATTTGAGGCTAAATATTTGTGGGACATGGGTAAATTCTTCAAAAGTAAAAAGCATGAACGCACCGATACTGCAAAGCATTCGAGATATTTCGCACAAACAAGCATGGTTCCTCACCCCTTTGTCCCTAAGCTGTATAAGCTTGAATCTCTTTGATCTTGCAAACTCCTTCTGGCTGACAAATTCACATTCTTCCTCTAACTGGTTCAGCCGAAAGTACTGAGGAGCGGTTGGTCCTTCTTTCAGACTGTGTGTCAGCTAAAGACAAACGATCAAAGAAAACTAAGAAATGTTAGTTATATCACAGCTGCTTCAGTTTTAAGTTCACTGTAGGCAAAGTCAAGCTGTTACGCCACGCCTATTATGCAATTCTACCAAATTCAATGGAAAGCTTAAGATCGTCTACCAAAATTGAGAATGCGATTCAAGACTTCCTCAGCCTCTCTCCCGTGGAGTCAAATACCTCAGCGAGAGGGAAAAAACTGTGCTGTCCGACGTCACGTCAATTGCTTGCAATGAAAGGACCAGAAACCAATTTAAAAGATACTTTCATTACCTTTTTTGTCATCAAGCTTTGGTGCCAAAACTGGGTTGCCAGCGAGCAGCGGTTCGAACGTCAGCTATTGTGCTTTGGCTGTTATTTGTGCTTCTTCTAACTATTAAGACGAATTCAGTCTAGTGTTTTCGAATCTAGTGTAAGAAGACGTCAAAACTGTATTGATAATGTATTTATTTGTGTTAACTTCAAGAAAAAAGACTTTGATGGCGCCCTTTCGACAGGGTAGATAGACAACAACGCCTTTTAGGCACAGAAATGCACCGTTTCGGTGAAAGGGCAAAGGGTTGGCAGGATAGCACAGTTTTGACTCGCACCGCAGGCACGGGTTCCGTATGCACGGCTTGCGTCTATGCACCCACTTGGATGTTTCGCTACGGATACGTTAGGATCACCCCCCCCCCCCCCCCCCTCTATTAATTAGGCAAGTCATTTGTTATCACCTTGATAATGTTCATTATGTCGGCATTAGCAGGGTCATTCGGATCCAAATGCGATTGTTCTGGTGAGAAACAAAATGGAACGAAAATCACTTGCAAGAAGTAAGGACCGTCGATCCACACATAAACCATTCGTAATTCCTTTCCACGCATTTTGAAACACTAGTCAAGATAAACCGATGAGGTGTTCTTCACGTGACAAGCCGTCAAGAAATAAGCACTTCCGGAAACTTCGGCAACATATATATAATGCTGTTGGACCTGCGTTTTATTTCAAACTACTAACTCGGAGGCGATGACGTAACCAGGGTGTTGTGATCTGGGTAGCCATATTGTTGTATGGGGATTTTTGGTCCTGTTGACAACTGAGAAGAAAATG
>OX421448.1:53273477-53298477 GCA_949126865.1 Montipora capitata | reverse complement strand
CACAGTAGCTTCAGCCACTGGGCCATCTCACCTCCCACCAATGTGAATGGTTGGGTTGAGTTTGTTGGTTCTCTTCTCTTCTCTTTTCCGAGGGGTTTTTCCCGAGGAACTAGGGTTTGCCACCTCCATCCCCGCCTCAAAAGCCAATGTTTGATTTCAGTTAAGTTGATTTGATTTCTAGGTACAGTGTCAATTAGCCGGTGCCTTAGAGCTAGAATACTTGACACAATAATAATTATCACTCATAGGTATCATGTAACTAGAAGACATAATTTAACAAATCTCCACTGTTTTGTGAAGCGAGAGCAAGTGGATCGTATTGAGTTATTGTCGAACGACTGAACGAGAATGGAATAACTGTTTACATCCCTTGAGGAAAAAGAAGTGACATATTTTGTACATTTACTGTGCGTTGAATAAAGTGCAATACACTTTAAACCCCTGGTAATACGCAAAACTAAAGGCGTAGATGGAGACTCCCTATTAGAATGGGAAAAGGACCATCCGAATAAACAAACACCAAGCTCCAGGTTCGCATTTCCATCAGCCATTGTAGTAGATTAGGTCAAAGGGCTACATCCCATGTTTTTTAATCCAATTAATATCCCTTTCGCCCTACAAAGTCATAATTATGGCCTTCCAAGGAATGAAAGACGTATCGCCATTCTTGCGTTTACTGCTGTGCCGATGTCGCTACAACTAACGCGGATAAATTCTTCTTAGAAATTTCAGCGTTACGGTAACTTCTCGATATTTATGAAACAACTCAATGCTCATATACCTCTGATACGTCTTTTTCGTAGAGCCATGAACAACCTTTACATTTGTGTCCACTGAACAAGGGTTAAAATTCTGTAATCACCCTTTAATGTTTCTCACGTCGCTGATGAAGACAGCCTTGAGTCACCAGTTATTAGGGTATTACCCTAACAAGCCAACAAGCGACACTGAATATCGCTTGTCGGGTTTACCCCTTGAAAGGCAAGGTGATTATGACTGACGTTATTCAAAGCGAGATTCTATCATATAGAGTTCGTTGTAATTACTCAAAACCCCGCAGCTGTGCCACTCACTTGACTACTGTTCTTGACACTTCCTTGCCGTTGAACAAAACTCTAATGAATGCTGACCAATTTTGCATTTCAGTGCGTCTTAGTTTCTCAGGCCTAAATAACCAAGAAAATATTACAATATTCAAGAGTCAAGAAATTAAGCCTGCGGTGCATCCCAGAAGAAATGCACCACAAGTTTACAAAAGGAAAACTTCCACCTTCTTCAAAGTAAAGCTCTGCATAAATTTACTTTTGAAGATCGTGCACAAAATGATTTAATTCTTAAAATCATGTTTTTAACTCACATTTGACTAATAATAATATATATGGAAAAATGTCAACATGCTCATTGGCCGAGAACACGTTAATAATTATTAATCCCACACAAAGCGGAAAGTTGAAATTAAGTTGGTCGCCTGGAAAATCGCAAAAATGCAAAATGGCAGACAAGTGAGGACAAGTGCAATCTCGACCCCAGAGCTCTTCTCTTTTGCGCATAAGAGCTCTGGGAAACTCTGATACAAAGTGTCTTCTCATTTGTTTTCGTAAAGAACAATGACAAGCGTCTCTGATTGGTGCATTCATGTTAGCACGAGCAGAGAAGAGGCGCCGTAAGGTTCAAATAGCCACGTGTTGGCTATAAGTACTCTACGGCGCATGTTCTCCTACATAGAATTTCCCTGAGTCTAGGGGCATGCGCAGACATAACATCCGGGGCTCTGTTGACGAGGATGAGGACAAGTGGAGAAAGGACGCAGCTCTTTACAACCTCTAATTTCATTGGATCCCTTTAAGGCCGTGACACATCAGGCGACAAGTTGCGGCGACAGGTCTCTGCGACAAGTCGCTCCGTGTGTCCCACTTGAAAAACAAGTCGTTGCGACACGACACCTGTTCGGTGCACAAAACATGATCTCGTATGAGGGGGAATGTGAAGTAGTTTTCTAATTTAATATGGCGGACCACAAGACGCTCTCTCATTGGTTCATTTATATTTTGTCGCAGCGATTGTTGCCGGAAGTGTACACACGATGCGACAACGCTGCTTTCGCTAATTTTGTCGCGATCAGTCACACGAATTCAAACAGTTGAATTCGTGGGACTGATCGCAGCGACAAAATTAGGCCACAGCGACAATGATTTTCACAAAATTAACCTGTCACAGGAGGCGAATTGTTGCGGCGACTTGTCCCCGCGACGTGTCGAAGCGGTTTGTCCCCTGGTGTGTCCCGGCCTTTAGGAGACAGCTATATTACTTTTAGAGTTAGGGCCCATTGTTTCTTTTGTATCGTGACAAGTGGCGTGATAATTAAGAATTTGAAGGAGAATGCTAAGAACAAAAACACCCAAGAAACCACAAATAACTGGCTCGAAGTCTGGAAAAAGTCTTGGGCTTCTCAAAAGCACAGCAAGTGACGAAAGTATTGAAAAGTACAGGAACCGGGAGCCCTGAACGAAATTCTCGAGGAGTTTTACGCAAAAATTCGTAAATGCTTCCAGAACTTGATCTTTGTCAACTGATAGGATATTTTTGGTCCGCAAGTTTCCACAAGTGTTAACATGTCAGTCAATATGGTTATTTTTCAACCAATAACGTTGATGCAAGCAGGACTAGTGAGCCATGATACGAAATAAACACGACAACAGCAAATCAGAGTCACATTTTCGCATGAAAATTATTAACAAGCAATCACATTATTTATCTCGTGCAATTTGGGATAAATCAGCGATCGTAAATTTTTCAAAGACTACAAATTGCATGCACTGGCCCGATTTCGTTAGCCTTTGAAAAATTTCCTCACGCTGATTTATCCCAACTGAATTGCGCTCGAAATCATGTGATTGCTGTACAAATATGGTTGACTCGGTTATGTTAGAGCGCTTTTCAAACGAGAGTCATGCAGTGAACACCCAAAAAATTTACCTGACCAATCAAGAAGCGTAACCGTAATAAATCAATAGGCCAGTTTCGTATTCTAACGGTTGGACTGGACCTAGCATGAAATTGAGGCTAATGCAGGCAAGTTAATTTGCATTTGAAAAGATATGCCCGCATTAGCCTCCATTTCATGCTAGATCCAGTCCAGCCGTGAGATTTCGAAAATGGTCTATTAGAATTCGGTAACTTTACAGAAATGCGCGCCAACAACGCCAACGCACTACTCGTGAATGGTTTTCGTTTTGTTTCTCATTAGTTGAAAAAGTGGTGCGAAATTTTGTATGCCAATCTCTGAGCAAAGCAATTGATTTAGTTATTTTCGACACTAAATGAGAGACACTACGCAGAAAGGAACATACCTAGTGACCTGATCTACCGGTGCAACATTGGTAGTCATCGAAAGTTCCGGAAGGAGGATAGGTTCTCCTGAAAGGTTTAGGAAATAGAGAGGTTTAGAACAAGGCCGGGAGTGACGTAGTGGTAAGAGCTTTCAGGTTTGGTTTCCTCTTTAAACAGCCAAGCATTCCTATCGAGCGACTTCGATTCAGCTTCATCATCGTCAAACATCAGAAAAAGTTTGGATTTTGTTTTCACTGCCTTTAGTGTGGAACAATGTTTTTTATCATAATTACTTACCTGGAGCTCGCCTATTTAGTTTTGCGTTTTCTTTTAAATTTTCGTATTCCGTGGTTTCATCAAATTTTGGAGGCCTTGAAGGACGAGGAGGAACTAAACCGCATCATAAATACGAGAAAAAAAAGAAAAAAAAAACAAAGTTAACATATGGGTATTGAGTCTGAGCTGACAGAGCAAACTTTAAAAAATACATTTAGTTGATATTTTTGTCTGCCCAGAGCAAATTCTTGAAATGGACAAATACTGAATGCGTCTATCTTCAGTGAATATTTGGTTTTAGTATACACTAAAACAGTGGATAGCGTTGAGCGCGTGCGCTGATTGGCTACTCAAACTCCGGATATCCTTTGCTATTCACCTCCAAGCAATTTACGCCTGAAAATGTTGAAATCTTTACAGGAATAAATTAGTTCAAATCATCTTTTTGTGCTATATTATCTCACTCCTTCGCGGCTCGGTAAATATCCACCACTGGCCACCTCCACTTCGGTGAATAGTTGTTAATTATTATATAAACACCATTATTACATAAGTAAAGAGATTTACGTACATTTCCGTGATGAAATAAAAATGACAGACGATGTTTTCACGAGTGAAAAATTGTCGTATCAGCCTTTTGATTGGCTAATATTATATTGAACTTTGGCGCGGGAGGCCTGTGCACCGACAGCGGGAGTAAAATTTGCGAACATGCGGGAGTTCCCAGTTGTTTACTTATCCATAGAATCACGCTCAACAGAGATCTACAGAATCGGTATTCATTCCACGGTGTTTCCTGCGGGGTAATTGAAAATGGCGGACAACACTGGAGTATCTGCCCAGCAGGAAATTAAAGAAACAGGAACAAAGTTGTGCAAACTCTTACGTCCTCCATCAGACCCGTCAGTGTCATCCATGAGACTTGAATCTTGACCCTCTTGCCTGGCTCTTTTCTGTTAAAAAAATACTGTAAGATCAGTGACATTGGAAACGTACAACAAGGCTACACATTTCTTGTTACCCTTCTCTTAGCTTCTTTTTTCCATTCTCTGAGTTCTTCCTCATACTCTGCAAGCTTGTCTTGGTATTTCGCGTCAAACTCTTCCCTATGAATACAAGAATGTTGAATGCCCTTAGTTTTAATTCACGCTAAATGACGTTTGCGGCTATCATGGCTTTGGCCACAACAGGTCAACAATATCACAAGCAATGATGCATACAAGATGAATGTTTCCCTTTTAGTACACAAAGGAAGTGCTTTACTTACCTTCTTTCCTCAAGTTCCTCAGCCATCTCTTGTTCAAATAATTCTTCCTCTTCTTGTTTGTTTGTTTCTTGCCTAGAACACACAGACTCTAATACTTTAATATCTTTGCCTTTGAGAAGTTCGCAATGGATGATTTTTCGACTTAAGTTAGGCTTTTTTTCAGAGCGTGTCCATATACGACATTTTTGAGAAGGACATGAGTTTTTCATTTGACACAGGCCGAGAAATGGAGATAAGGGTTTATTACAGGTTCCTCGGCAATGGTAATGAAACCCCGATTTCCGGTCCTATGGCACCTTAATGTTAATCGACGTTCCACTGTACGAGTATAGAACGAACTAAATTTTCCGTACCATTGGTATTTCTTAAAATCAACGTTTCATTATAGGCAGGTAGAAATGGGCGCAACTCAATGGCACAGTCATGAATTGATACTTACTTAATACTTAACTCGTTCAGGTATAATGCAGTGCGATTATCACTTCACATCTTAAAAGGGATAACACGGCTGTTACACGGCGTTGCATGTTTACCTTCTGACTGTCAATTTTAGTGGGGTATTTGCAGATCCTTGTATTTCTCTAAGCTCCTTGATTTCACGCCAGCACCTTTAAAAATTGTGAAAAACATAGCAAAAGTTTATTGATAACAAGAATCTCTCATGAGCATGACACTTTGCTCTATTCAGACTGGAAATGAGAAATGAAAATTTTCTGATAAAAGAGTGCAGAGAAGAGGTAATTATAGATATTCATCATTTCTGAAATGGCGAAAAAGTGGTCATCAACCGCTAAAACACGCATGTTGTGTAACATGAAAGCAGAGATGAAAGTTATGAACAACTAAACATGATAATGTCAAATTGAGTCATAAAAATGTTAACGTAGTAGAGAAATATTATATTGCAGAACCAAAGTAAGGGAGGGGAAGCTCGCTTTTTATTGGCTAATCATGTTAATTCCATGACGACATATATAGACCACTTTTACATTCTTTTGCATCTATGTTAATTAGACCTACAGTTTACTACCCTCATTATGAAACAAATATTCCTTTGAAATTTACTCGTCGTAGCGAGGCTCGAAAGGCTCATTAGCTTTAAAACAAAAGAATATTTTATTTGGCCGCCATTACAAGAGAAAGATAAAAATAATACCTTCACTGTGCACGGTGAAGATATGATTTTTTAGAAAAAGGTAAATCCTAGTATTTCAATCATATCTATATCACAAATTTAATTGAGTTTTACACGTAGTTAAATTTCTTCACACGTTGAAGAGGTTGCCAGGGTGGCATTTAGATCATCCATAATTTGTTTCTAATTAAACTTAAGCATTAGAGGAACTTGGAAGTACATAAAATGTATTCCTTGTCTTCTACATTTATCCTGGCCTGTCAACTACGTCACGCACCACAACGGCCTGTCAACTACGTCACACAAAACAAGTTTGGGTTCTTCAACGCCCTCAAATGTCTGACAGTTTTGACTTAAAACTGGGGTTAATATTCAAAAGTGACCAGCTCAATCCTCAATACTCACTTTAGCATACTCTTGAGAAACATTCTATCACTATAATCTTCTGCATCTCTCAGTTTTCTCGTTTCTCTGCAAAGCAAGAGTTAGAACGCTAGAAAAGGCTTTGAAAATCCTTTTATCCAAGAGAAATCAAGGTAAATGTTTCGTCACATCATCTACAAAGCAATGAACTACTAACAACCGATACGTGTACTGTACATTCGTGGCTTTTATTGTACTTGTGTGTACGTAAGTTTTAAATGTCGTTAAACATCTGCAGTATGCAGGCTGTGTGTAAACGCTCCAGAAACGAGGAAATATCGTTGCAAAAAAAACTGTTCCCCAAAATGTTTCCCATCTGAGCAAACACAAAACACTAATGTAAAATGAAAAATTCCAAAAAAGTCAAACATACCTGATTTGTCCTCTGTACTCTTTGATTCTCTTGTTGGTGTCTGCCACAGAAATAGCCCTTGACTTTCCTCGCCCCTTTAAAATAAGGAAAAAAGTGATTTAATAACCTTAAAGTGCCCCTCACCCCAAAATATCTTTTTTTGCTAATATGGATCTTTGCACCTATTCGAAACGCATTGCGGCCAGTTTTTCCTTTTTCTAACAAATCCTGCAATTCTATAGGCTTCAAAAGTTGCAAAAATCCAAGCAGCTTTTGTTCACGACCGAGTCAGAAGGGGAGTGGGTCTATTCCTGATTTGACGTCACAATCTACTTTGCATGCATGTTTACAAAGAGTTAATGCAATGTAAATCAGTTTGTAACGTCAAATCAGGAATAGACCCACTCCCCTTCTGATTCGGTCGTGAACAAAAGATGCTTGGATTTTTGCAACTTTTGAAGACTATCCAGGTGATCTGGTGACGTCATTGCGCGAGACTGGGGAGAAATTTTTAATGCCGTATCCCAAAAGGCAGCACGCGCATCACTGTGAGGAGGTTGAATGATGGTGGCCACTACGCTCACGATGTTTGCTGTCGGGAATTGTTTTATTCTTCACTAATACCGTGACTTGAACTCATAATGTTGTTGTTAATATGGGAAATGTTGATTTGGACGGTTGGAAAACATCCTTCGACGGCAAATCTGTTCCGATTTGGATGGAAGCTTCGTGCAACAAGTTGCATGATCGTATGAAAATCACTTCGTGTTTTACTTTTGCTTTTGATGTGTGTAATTTTTATACAGTATTAAAGATACTGTTTTCCATCAATGTTTCTTGTTTGTGTTTGTTTATTTGTTAAAGACTCCCTAATGCCTTTGGTTTTTAAAAGGGAACATTCCGCATTCAAAGAGTTTTCTTGTAGTATTGTTGGTTCATTTGGCATTAGTCTCAAATCTTATAGCCGGGCACATGTGCCCTACTAATCGGGGAGACAAAAGGAAAGAAAACAACAAAACAAAAATACCATAAATCTAATCTAATTCACAATTCAATGCCAAGAAATATAAATGTATGTACACATATATAATTTAGAAAAAAATTATCACAAGACATTTTGAGAAACAAGAGGGGAAGAACAATTGATTGCATTCTCAGTAAGGACGAAACTTTTGATAAACTTAATGACACACGTCAAGAATTGCTAGAAAAGATTGGACTGACTTTTAATGAATTGGGAGAGGTAGTTGTTGGCTATGTTGACATTGAGAAATACTTAACACTATTTATTAGTCAGTCAGGAGTGCAGAGTGCAATTACAGCACCAAACAGCAGCATTATCATTATGGATTACACTGATGGTTTCCCATGGTTGAAATGGTCACATCATTTCACTGGGGAGATAAGTGTCAGGGTGAAGATAATTGAGCCATACAATTTACTAAGCACAGTATTAACAGTTTCTCTTTGGTTGGGGAATGATGACTATGACACTGTCAAAGAATGTGCTGGGGCAGTTCATGAACTAAGTGGAAAAGCCCCTAGCAAAGAAAAACACAGGAAGTTTGCTAAACAAAATCTGGGAAACACTGGTTGTAAAAATATCTGTGGAACACCCCTCTCTGAGTAATACCCTGGAACTTCCGACCTTGGGTTTCGATCTGCAGAGACACAGTGTCTGCGGATTGCAAAAATTGCATCAGGTTTGTTAGCTCCAAAATGATTAATTAATTGAACCTTTCTTTCAAAAAAGGTCATCAAACTTATGAGTATGTACACTTGAGTTCTTTTAAAGAAATGTTCACTACGATGTCCAAACAAGCCACAAATCAAATGTATTAATAAATATATTCATGAGCGTTCCTGTTACTTTGCATTTAAGAAAATGTCATCAGGATTTAAAAAGATCCTCAATTAAGCATTACAAAACCAAAAAATCTATACAAATAAATTTTATATTCAACATACTCATAATTAAGTATGAATTAATGAATGGTGTAATTAACAGGTTCCATAAAAGGATAAAATACCTCAAATAAATTATTATTGAAAGTAGAACTGTAATTGATTTTTTTTTTCTCACAACAATTCATGTGCATTAGTTTTTGTTGTAGCTGTTTTTGGTAGTGATCAACAATTTCTGGTAGCCCTCAAAAAAGGATTGGCCAAGTCTGTATTAACGCCTTGAGGAGAAAACAGTCTAGTTTGATGAAGTTGGTGTTTTGGCATTTGGAGAGAGAATGCCTTGCATTCATTCTGAAAAAAACAGGTTTTAGAGGAACTCTTCTTGAAATCTTATGTACATTTTGTAAAGGTCTTGATAAAGTATACAGAAACCTCCACACACCTCATGATTTGACAGGCGATGAATATGAAGTTCAGGCACGCATCCACCTTGGCTTCCTGGCACTTCAAATATTACTACTTCCGTTAAACAGATTCTTACTTATGTTGGATACTATGTGGACAAGGCACTTTTGGATGCTCAAATTATTTGTCTTCCCATAACATTACAGAATTTCAAAGATGGCATCATGCAGACTGCTCACAAACAAAAAAAAAATTCATTGTTATTTTCTGGAGGACAAAATGCTCCAATTTCAAAAGAGAAGTATCAAAAACAAGTAATTTGGCAGCAATTTGCAAATGAAGTCCTTGAACTGACATGCAGAGAGAGCACTACCCTGAAGTCTTCATCAACATACATGTAAGCTGAAAGGAAAAGACAGGATGTGAATGAGGGAAAAAATGGAACGAAAACAATGGTACCTACGGTAATTATAATCAATCATAGTAAACATAACACTTTAAAAATTTTAATCATCTCTATGTTTTTTCTATCTTTTCTATTTTACAACTGGTAAATCACAAATACAGTACTAGGGACATTTTCGGAGGGCAAAGTGTCTCTGAGTGCACTTTTAAATTGCACTTGACGTGTGAGAATTTGATGTAGCAATGACACAACACAGGGGGTAATTCTCTTTTTGCCAAGAAAAAAATTACTCTTAACACTACATCTGACTGCCCTTTAGAAATTGCGGAAAAATTTCACAAATGAACCGACAGACCATACATCAGACCAAAAAAAAAGACTAATAAACATGACAGTATTTCAATCAAGCAGGTTATGAGTAAAATGTTACAATAATTATTGAACAACAGGTGTGGCACCAAGTTTACCAGCTGGACACTAATCTAATTGAAGAGACAAAAATCAGAGCATGATCCTTCATTATTTATGAACAATGTGCCAATAAAAACGCACTACGATGGTAATACGACTGAGTGGAGTCCAATTCTGTAATTACACAAGTGATTAACAAAATTGGACAACCGCATAGTGGGAGTACGATTTGTTTAAACATGAGTATGATTACAGACCGACTTGGAGAATGTGAAGTCCTGTTACCAATTAATCATAACCATTACAGTTTCAAAGAAAACAAATGCATTCCTTTTCACTGTCTAATGTTACAAATTCGTTCATTTTGGACAATCCCCGGTTTGGTAGGGTAGGTGGTTCTTGCCATGGTTATTGTGCTAAATTTTGTGATTGGTGCTGAGTGCACTTAATATGACTGGCTGATACAACTATATAATTACAGGTGTCCAAATACAGCCAACTGTCTGATTTCACTGTCCGATTACAAGCCTACACAATACATTAATTAGTGAAAAATAAAGCAGTTAATGTACCAATCAAATTTCAGAAAATTGCAAAGGTTATGATTAAGCTTTTTATTTGCCAACTTAGAAAAACATACTACTAGTATCCAGCTCGATCGTGCACTATTATATTACTTTTAAGTATTGGAATAAAAGTACTCTACGTGGTGAATTTCAAATCGGTGAAATTACAAATGTACTTACTACTTTCAGGGTGAAATAACCGAAGATTCGCCAGGACAAGGCAATGTTCCAATCAAAGTAAACAGACGGGTGAATGAAGTTCAGTATTCCGAGGATATCACGTTGTTAACCGATGAGCTATGGCAGTGTGCACTAAATAATTTCAGCAACACGTCTATTTCTTTAGTAACAAAACAGTCTGCGAGATCATTTCATCAATGCAATTTGCCACAGGCAAGCATAAGTTTTCATTTGCAGTCTGTTCAAGCGTCGTTCGTTTCATGGGAGCGCTCAGATCTTGAAGTGCAAAGTCTTGACAAGTCCCCCGAGCCACTGTTTTTCCATTCAGTCCACCAAAGTTGAAGACAATGAAAGTAAACGACTGTTAATAAATTTTTCACATGTCGTTGGTTTAGAACTAGGCGATGACTCGATAGTAGTGAATGTTTAGTCAGAGCAGCACAGCTGGCTTGCCTGCGTCTTCTGAACACACTTCCTTCAGCAAGCAAAGCTGAGTACCCCATTAAAATGCAATGGTTTTAAAATTACTCACTACAAAAACATACTGATAAAAAAAACCCTTCCGATAAAGAACTGCCTTATTTACCCTCACGGCGCCATCGTTGCATCCATGGAACACATTCTGAAGGCTAGGCGCGCAAAGAATTCTGTGCGGCATTAAAAATAATTTCTCCTTGAATCTGATTGGTTGATTATTTACGGCCAGATCACCTGGATAGAATCGCAGGATTTGTTAGAACGAGATGCTTCTGTGAAGCATACACTGGGTTGCCTGTGGTACGTGCTACAGAAAATCAGAAGGCACTGAATTGTGTGGTATTGAAATACAGCATTCCAGTCTCTGAAGAACAACAAATAAAGGAGAAGCGAGAAACATTGGCTTCTGGGCTGACATGTTGATAATTTTCAAGTTCCCTCACAACTTCTGTTTACCACAAGTGTGCCCTCTGAGCATCTGACGGCTTTCTAATACTAAAGTTCACTGAAGTTAAGCCCTGCCGGGCGGGGTTAGTGTTTGGATGGGAGACCAAGACAACATTCCCCTCAAAAAACAGAAGCATCGGACCGAAAATACTATTAACTCTAACAAATGCGAACTCAGCAAGGTACAGATCTTGTTAGCTTGCTTTATGCAAAACAAATATTGATGAAAAAGCAAATAACTATTGATACACAGTTTCCAGAAAGAGCAGAAGGAAGTTTCCCGGACGGTCGATCGAGAATAAAATATTTACGACATGAAAACAACATTAATTTTGAACCGTGAATATAGAATATAAAAAGTTACGATCAGCGACAAACATTTTGGGAGATTTTTGCTACGTTCAAGTAAATTGCAAAATCGAAAGTGACATGGCCGGAATTCAGCGGGTGCTGTGATTAAGTTACCGCGGCATGTTTACTCGCCAAACAGTGAAGCATCTGTGTCAAATGATGGCAAGATACCGGGTTTTTGTAAGTTTCTTTTTCTGGCAAGTGTTATAAAGTTTGACAATGAAATGAGCGAAGTCAAAACAAAGATCACAATCGCCCAACTCTTGTTTATGCAAAGTCAAATTTACTCTCCAAGACGCGTACGACGTTTTTATCAACAGGTAATTCCATCATTCTGGAAATAGCAGCTACTTTATTATTCATCTACGTCACAAGTTTTCACTGATTTTGGGGCTCATTTTGTTGAAACTCAAGCACACTTTCAACAGGCCTGTGAACCCTTCCTGCTTACAGAGCAATACTAAAAAACTTCTCCCATATCACATTTCAACCTTAAGCTCGAAAATTCAATACACAACATGATATTATAATTCACAAAGGCAGAAAATACCACAGAATCCTTTTCCAGAGAAAGTTTTATTAAAACTTACAACATATTTGCTCTTAGAGGCGAAAATCTCTTCCTATTTCATTGCGTGCGTGAAGACAAGAAACTCAATTGTGTCAAATTACCATGTACTTCAGGTAAATAATGCTCACTTTGATTTCGTCTCGACGGGCGATAGATTGTTGTCGAAGTCCAGTACTCATCGCTTTTGAGATTCATGCCTAGTTTATCCAACTGACTTTCCATTATTGAGCTCCATAAGGGTATATTTTGTTTAAGAATCCACTAAAACGCCATTCGCGTTACATGACTTTCGACGCCATTGCAGGCTAAGTTAATGATTCTACTGTGTCCACCAGAGAAATTTACGCAGTTCCACTACCCTCTCGATCCTACGAAAATACGCGCAGAAGGCTCTATGCACAAAGACACCACTTACCAGGGGAGTGACAGGCAAGACTTTTACCGACACGGAAAAAAATACTAAACGAGATCGAAGTTGCAAGTCATTTATTGATTCTTCATTATCAACATCGACAACAACAGATAGCTGTGCGCCTTTCTCAAATAGGTTACAGTTATTGAATGCATTCAAAATAGGTTCATCCAAACATAAAACGCTGCACCAAGCATGGTACAAAATGCTGACAACATTAGTGAGGATGATTCCAAACGATACAAATAGTTGAATATGAAATAGCATTACAGCTCGAAATACACAGAAATTCAGTAATTGCAGAAAACAAACAGCCATAATAATACAAATGGATAGAAAATTCACCTTCTTTTTCAGAATTTTAATTAAATGCATCCGGCTCAGCAGACTATCTTTCTGCGACTCGAAGGCGTCAGTACTGACTTTGTGCTCACCAACTTTCTTCTCTTGGAGGCTTTCACAGTTCTGTGCTTGTCTTGTTTGGTATTTGGTTTCAAAGCAGTTCATATCAGTGTAGTTCATATCATAATTCTCATATATTTGCTCATTTAGTGCACATTTGTTCTCAATATAGCTTTCTCTCAGTTCGCGGACCGACCCGGGCCAAAACATTCGCTCAATGACATCTTTTAGTGTGGGTCTACCGCGAACGGCGTGTGCATAAGTGAGTGGTTTGAGCGTTCCCAGCAAGAAGCTCAATACAACAAAAAGCCACATGGCCACAAAACACGTAATGCCTTCGAACTCTGGTCTAAGGCAACTAACTTCACCACAATTTGATCGCGCAGGAGTGACAATGAAATGGTTCTTCTCAATCATGTGATTCTGCCTGTCAACTTCCCTGTCAAAAAGGCATTATGCTGAGGATCGAAATCCTCCAATCATCATCAACTATTTCATTTCGCATGTCAAGTGGTTGCTGACACAGCAAATGTTCTTCATTCCGCAAACATAGCTGGTCACGTCCTCGAGATGATACACAGAAGGCGTAACAACTGGTGCAGAAGGAACAGAAATGGATTGTTTTAACTCTGTACGTACTGCCGCAAAGCAAAGCTAATAGCTCATAAACATTAGCGAAAAATGATTTCATAATTCATAGCCAAATCACCACGGGCAAAAAAAATCCTCGCATGCATATGTCGCATACTCGTAACGGTTTTCTAATGATTGACAGATTTCTTTCTTTATAAGGCAATCATGGAAAGGGCCCGGACGCACTAGGCAAATTTTTATTTTGCGAAAAAATCAGTCACCAGTTCCCTGAGACAAGTGCGACCGGTGATTATTTTATAAAGGCTTACCAAACTTTCGAAACGCCGTCGTCCTGCCTGGGAGCAGGACAAATTTTTGTCAGAGGTGAAATCTGACAGATTCATACCATGATTATGATGATTTGAAGGAAAATGTCATTTAATCTCTATTTTTAGTCGGAGTACTTGGTGTTTATTTCGGTATGATTGACACTTGCGGTTAACAAATGTTTTACTGTCTCAGACTCTCAGTGGTTCCACGCGTGAAAAATTGAAAATTTGAGCCAAATTTCGTCGACATTTTTGGAAGGGCCAAACAAATTTTGTCAGTCCAGTGCGTCCGAAACCAAACCCCAAAAGCGGCAAAGATCTGAGGTAGCTTCCCCTGTGCGTACTAGATAAGATTAACGAAACTTTTAAGACGTGTAAACAAATATTACACATATGCAAATTAACCTTGGATAATACGCAACGATATTCAGAACAGGCAGAAAAATCTCACAAAAACCTTTTCCAGCCAAAAGTAATTTTATTGAAACAAACAACATATTTGCTATTAGAGGGAAGGAAAAACTTCCCATTTCATTGCGTGCGTGCAAACAAGCTGCCAACACACTCCGTGTCAAAAACGCGACTAAATAAATTTCCCACCAGTGTTCAGCATCAAACCCTTTGCTGAAAAACCCTTTACTTGAATTATCAAGTGAAATATAGCAACAAGCTTTCTTTCAAATAATTTTTGACTAACAATAATTAGTGAAATTTGATTTCAGTGTTGTACAAAACACCAAACTTGGTAACAATATTAGAACTACGGCTCACTTTGATTACGGCTCGACGGGCGAAAGATTGTTGTCGAAGTCCATTACTCGTCGGGTTCCTGAGAAACGTATCTATTTTGACTTCAGGGTGAACTATTTACACAATCGCGAGCCATTTAATTGAAAGTCTAAACATCTATGAGATACAAAAAAACAGACTTGCGAATTATCGCAAATCACAATGCTGACAAGCACAAAAGTAGAAGAAATGGTCAAATAATTATGAAGTTTGTTACTATTTTAATGTTTTTGTTTTAGAGTAAAGGGGATATTTCTCACACTCAAATTTCGCAAAAACGTGACTTTCATGGAAACAATCTTCGCACTAGCAAGTCGTAGCAATAAATTGGATTAACAACCAAGGTAGTTAAAGGAATATTGTTGGCTTCCCAAATAAACTTCATTTCTTGGCTTTACACTACACTGACAAAATTCTCAACACAGGAATTTTTAGTTATTGTTTAAAATCTTTCTCAATTCGGAGAAATCGACCGGTCCGCGAATATTTTACGAGTTTTTTTCAATGGGATGTCAAATGGATGTCATGCATAATCGGGCGATCAAGTTGCGCGTGTGATCCGTTATAAATATTTTTTCACAACATGATTCCGAACCGTTAGTATCACCACAGAAGACAAGAACATCATTCTAAAAGCTTATTCTTCGCAAAAAGTGGGTTGTGGAGGTAGTTTTGTGAGTGGAAATCAAGGTTACGCGGCAGACGGCAAATACAAACTCACGATTTAATTAAGTTAACACACCAGAAAGACGCTAACCAGATTTCGACAAGAAAATGCTTTACAATTGCCATAAAAACTATCCAGTTAAGCTCGCATATCATAAAACATGATGAATTCATAAAGGCCACCTTTTCCAGCGAACAATTTTTTGAAACAAAGAACATATTTGCTATTAGAGGCAAAAACCCCTTCTATTTCATTACGTGCGTGAAGAGAAGTAACTCAATCGTGTCAAATATGCCCAATATTGCAACAATCTAAATTTCAGGGTCAAACTGTTTCCATGAAGAACCTTTTCCTTGAACAATGAAGCACAAAATACACGACAAGCTTTCTTTCAAATAATTCTTCGCTGTCACATTTCCAATTATTTTCTTTACCTGCAGACTGTGCAGAATTGATCACAGATCCACGTAAGGTGTTCGATTCGTTCTCTGTTTTTGTTGAACCCATAAGTTACCAGAGAATTTGGTTTCAGTGTTCTACATAACACACACTTGGTAAAATATTATTTTAGAAAAACAGCTCCCTTTGATTTCGGCTCGACGGGCGATAGATTGTTGTCGAAGTCCATTACTCGTCGCATTTGAGATTCCTGGTGTTGGTTTTTCACCTAGTTTATCCAACTGACTTTCCATTATTGAGCTCCATAAGGGTATATTTTGTTTAAGGATCCACTAAAACGCCATTCGCGTTACATGACTTTCGACGCCATTGCAGGCTACAATAGGTTAATGATTCTACTGTGTCCACCAGAGAAATCTACGCAGTTCCACTACCCTCTCGATCCTAAGAAAATACGCACATAAGGCTCTATGCACAAAGACACCACTTACCAGGGGAGTGACAGGCAAGACTTTTACCGACACGGAAAAAAAAAAAAAAAAAAAAAAGAAAAAGAAAAAAAAGAAAAAAAAGAAAACAAACAAACTAAACGCAGACCTCGACTGGGTTTGCCCATAGGCAACCCAGTAAAAAGGAAAAAACTGGCCGCGATGCGTTTCGAACAGGGGCAAAGATTCATTTTGCCGAAAAAAATATTTTGGGGTTAGGGGCCCTTTAAGTAACACCTTCAACGGCGATTTCAAGAAAACAAGGATTGATGACGACGACGATGATGATCGACATAAACAACAAAAGAGATTTATTTAGTATCTAAAAAGTAAGAAATGGTTTCTCAGTCTCTCTCAAACACTCCCCGTCCGTTAAATGGACACTTAAAGGATGGTGCCTACTAATTCAAAGGTATTTTTCCCCGGTTTATGATTATGTAGGAAATGTAGATCATAACAAGTGTTATTGAAATCCAAAAAGAAAGTTGGGGGTAACCACGCATTTTTCAAAGATATTTGATGAGTAATATTTGTAAAAAGCTTTAAAATATAAAGCAATGTATGGCGTTCTTTCTCAAATTGAAGCTTAATTATCTCTCAAAAAAGCATGGTTACCCCCAATTTTCTTTTTGGATACCGCGCAAAGATATCGCTGTATTAGTAAGCATCACCGACAGGAAACCCGAGTATCTCGAGATGCGCAGAACGTATGTGCAATAACAATAGTAGCCACCGTCCTTAAAGCAAGACCATGGCAAGACAGGACAAGGATGTCGAACACAGTCGAAGGCAAAGCTCCTTTTACTTAATAGCTTCTAAAGAATACTACCGCAAGGGTGGCCACCACTCCAATCCTGTTTTATGCACAACTTGTCCCTAGTAATGTGGTACTCATTTTACTGACCTCGAGTCGATGGAAAGCTGAGTGAACTTAGGAGTGAGTGAGCTGGATTTCCAACCCGGAGCACTGGGATGCGGTTCGCAAGCGATATCCACCACACTATGCATTCCCACGTATGCCTTCTTGGCCGGCATACACAGCAATCAAAGAAACGAAATAAAACGGACTGGTGGGAGAGCAACATGCACATGGACAACCAGAAAACTCTCCAGTACTTATTTTAGCTATTTTAATAATTTTCTTTTTTTTTTTTGTTTTTTTTTGTAATATACTTCTCAAATGGGAATAAGCATCACTTCCAGTTTATTCCAGGCGCTTGAATTTTGTAAAATACATGTTAGAAAAAAATATGACAATACACTTTTCCCCTTCATAATGCCTGCTGCACAGGTACTATGTTTGGTTTGCATCCACGTGATGAGACGGACATGTTTGCGTACAAAACAATAGGAAATGACCCTACAAGTTTTGCATAATAAAAGAGTCAAATTCCCAAAAGACATTTTACAGCATTGTTCTGTACAACAACATGGACGCCGTGACGTCAGATGAAAACCATCAATTACAGGTTTTTGTAACAAAATCGACAAACAACAAATAGTCATATGCACGGTGCACGAAGTGAAAAGGATAAAATCAAGATCGGCAGCGGTAACAGCTGAAAGCCGAAGCAAATATCAAGTATGCTGGAAAGGTTATGAACGCCAGGCGACAGACGGAGTGGGCTTCATAGTCAAACAAGACAATTTCACCCAGGCGATCGATACCACTGCGCGCAACACACGGCATTGACCGTAGTGCACAAAGGCGTCAAGCTGCACTGCACATCAGCCCATGCACCATGTAATGAGGGCAAACGCAACAGTGAGCTGTGTAACAACAAGTCGCGGTACGAAAATGTGATATATTCAGACAACGACGTCCACGGTAACCCACTTACCAAGAAAAACGTTCGCCAACCTGCCAACCTGAAGGAAAAATATGCCGAGGAGGAAGAGGCTGTGTTACTCATCGAGCCACCTACCCCAAGGCCGGCCGGACAGTCGCTGAGACCCCAGGCCCACCCGTGGCACCACCTTTAGACCACGACTGGTCAAATAGTTACAAATCTCCAATAGGCAGCAGTTGCAACGCTGTCGGCTGTAGAAAGTGACATACGTAGGATCCAATGGAACAATGATCAAGAACTAGCCAAACTTCAGCAAGCATGATTACAAATAACCAGATCTGACCCACCGTAAAAATGACTAGCCAAACGATTTCGAGCACGTGTACAAGTGCTCCGAAACGACCTCAGCCTACAAAGACAGAGGAGGCCGAAATCAACAATTCCATGGTCATGCGAGACCTAGAACGGGCATTCTTGAAAGGCGAAACTGGCTGATGCGATCATCAAACCTGTGGAGGGCATAAAGTGCGAAGTCAGTACGCCTCCGCCTGCCCAGGTCCCTCTCAAGCTCACAGATACGCTAGAACACCAGGCACCAGTCAGAAGCTGCAACGCTCTTTTGTCTGTGGTTTGACTGGATACTTTTGCGAATAAGAAGAAAACCGGTGAGACTTTCTGTGTGCACAGAATCGAAGTCCCATACTCAATACCAACAGCGGTAACAAGCCGGTAAGAATGCGCGCAGAATCCGATGTAGCTCAGCTGGTTAGTGCACGGCTTTCGGAGCAAGAGGTCCCCAGTTCGATCCTCGATGACTTCAATGTCTGTTTCGACTTTCCTTTGATCCGTGTAGCTATGGCTTTAAATACCCATAAAATGGAGCACTGACAAAGGGAGGGGGGCAAAGGCCGCACCGTCGGCTTCCAATGATAGCACCCTCGTAGCTGAACGAACTACCGACGTTAAATAAAGTGATTCTACCTTTCTTTATGAATCCCCACCAGAATACCTAAAGTCCATGACTATGCGTACATTATAACAAACACTGATGTCTCAAGAAACTATCAAAAACACTGAACCCTTCAAGCTTCCCGGGTCACACAGCCCCTTCATATCGAAATTTGCTGAAAGGTGTAGACTGCTGATCAACAAGCACGAAAAAATACATGTACGTTACCGCGTGGCATTTTTCGACACTTTTGTCAAGACACGAACAACATATCTGTGCGCTGTATGGAACCTGCCCCAAAAAACTCCTAAAAAAGGTGGACGTGACACACAAGAAACTACTTCGTCGCATGCTCTGGACATTTGGCATCGCAAAAAGTCGGAAGTAGGTGACTCTGCCAACATTCTAACAAACACTGATGTCTCCAGAATAACACATTCTAGATACGTATTAGAGTTCAAAAGCAAGCAACAAGTCAAATTATTTTGGGCGTACACCAAGTTGTCTGTTGTTTGCTGAGCATGACCAATTGTTGAAAATTCCGAGGGAAAGAGCACTTCGACACGGTCACGCACGCATCCGGGGCACGAGTACACGATCCTGTGATTGTTTCGATCGAAACTAGCAATACGAATGAATGAATGTTTGATATTATCTACTTCACACAATTTCAAACCAATTATTCCCCTTAAAACAGCTCGAAAAAACAGAAAAATCATGAGAGCCAAATGATGCAATTACAAAAAAAAAAAAACAGTGTAGGGAAGAAGTGTTCTTTTGTCTTTGGAAGTAGAAAGTTACTGGATGCATGCCCAGGAAATTGCCCGATCTTACCAAAATGTAAAGTGCCTTTGCCTGGTTATTTTCATCATCTCTACATACTTTATTTGGCCCAAAAATTACAAATGCACATGCAAGGATCAACACTAAATAACCCCCCTCCCCCCCCCCCTCCTCCCAAAAAAAAATCCCAAAATGCCCCAATCCCACCAACTTCTTCCACAGAGAGGATGTCTTACCACTTTTTCAGCATTTTCTTGAAGCTGTTGTAGTGCAATCTTCAAAGCAGACAACTACAAGTGATTAAGATTAAGATGACATTGAAGTGAGAAAAACATCGAAATTGCCATGCTTTATCATGCTAGATATATGGGAAGTCCAAGGACAAAAATAAACAAGAAATGATGCTGGGTGTTCATTCATGACAATAACTTATACCTTATCAGAATAGTGAGCTGACATTGCCTTCTTTTGCCTCTCAGTATATTGCTTGTAATACTGTTGTAGTCGTGATGCTAAGACATGTTCTTTGCTGAATAATGGATGATGGGTGAATGTGAGGGTGGATAAATCAACATCAAGCTGATATTGTGCTGCTTCCTCATCTGGAGAAAAGAACCAAAAAGAGTATTATTACTTTGCAGTTATGTGCTTTTCTTATGAGTGAGACATACATTTATGGGTAAGAGGGATCGCTGTAATCTGCCATAGAGAGTAAGATGGCTCTATGAACTGCATGTGAAATATGGCCACATGTACGAGTTCCCAAATTTCATACAGCCACAGCTTGAGCATGTTTTATCATGATACCAATCTCGTAAAATGGGGCGGCCCACTGCCTTAGTTTGCAATGCAAAACTCCACATGAAGCCCAGTTAAAATGATCAATCTTTCCTTCTCATTACAAGACATTGATATCAAGAGAAGTGATGTGGATATACATGCTGAGTCAAAACTCAAAGTTAACATTTTCGTGGGTTAGAATGCTTTACAGGTGATGGTTCTCAGCTTGTTTCTTCGAAATCACTATTAACTGTTGACTAATACAGTCCCAGTGGTCCATCCCTAAATATTACATTTTTCCACAACTGTTTCGGGAAAAACTGAGGCTAAATGAACGTTCATTTTGTACAAAATAAAAAACACTCGACACACCAGCTGCATTGATGAATCTGCCATCAAATGGTTCCACGTGAGCCTGAAAGAAAAATAAGATGGTCAGCTTTCAGATTCCTTTCATTAAAAACCAACATTGACACAATAAGGCATTCTCCAGCAAGAGCCATCTCACAGTTCTGCATTATTGATTTTGGCTACTGATAAATTTACTCACTTTCACAGATGACTTTCAACAATACATGAGGATAAACGTTTCTAACATTAACAGTTATATAGTGGAAGGGATCACACATTGATATTCAGTAATGCTTTTTAAATTTACCACTTTCTGAATTTGGCTTTTTTGAGAGAGAGAGAGAGAGAGAGAGAGAGAGAGAGAGAGAGAGAGAGAGAGAGAGAGAGAGAGAAAACATGTTTTTCAAATTACATGTACTGTATTTGTGTGTGTTTACGATACTAACTACATTTATGGAGTAAAACTGTCCTTCACAAACCTTAACCCATTCAGTCTGCAGTAAAGGGTCAAGTTCCTCCAAACTGACAATAGGGGGACGAGTTGGTTTCTCTTTTAAAGGAGACGACAGTCTCTTTAGCTGGCCATCTTCTCCAAACCAGAGAGTTCCCTGAGACAAGAAAAAAAATTTGGTGAATTTCCCATAGTTTTTTGTCATTTTGCAAATCATGGGACATTTCCTATCGAATCAACTGCACTAAGGTTGTAGGGTGAATTGTCCAAAGCCACATCCCAACAGTTGGCAAATCATAACTGGATAAAAGTCATAAAGATGACTATAACATTCACTGTAGTAGACTGTACAATGACTTGCATTTCCGTCCACTGACAGACAGTTGATGATACCGGTACTCTATTTTTGAAAAAGGGTCTGTTACATGTATCTGTAACTTGCACTAGAACTGTTTTCATTGGGCAAAAGTTAGGACATTAATATTAATTTTAGGGGTGCTTCAGTAATACTCAAAACTAACTGCCAATATTGAAAAAGCCCAAAAAAGCTTTGGAAAGGAAGAAAATAATTTGTATGGCATTCACTTTTTCCAGTTTGCACATGTAAGCCTTGGTGTGAGTTTTTAGTAACAACAACAACACACCTGATTTGTGTCCATGATCCTGTTTTCCATGATGTTTAAATTGGTAGAAGAAACTTGAGGTGGTTTACCAACATAAAAACCTTCTTCTTCCCAGAAGCGAGGTTCTGCACCCTCTGGCACTTTGTCATCTAGAGGAACTAAAACAGAAAAAAAAATGCTTAAATTGAGTATGGAAGGAATAGAAGGTTATGCTATGGCCGGTACACACATACATGTACAATGTATAATTATCTTAAGTGTAAACTTTCATTAAATTTCTTAGAGGTTGCTTAACCTATCCGCCAAGAACACAGAAAGGAGAAGGTGTAGCTCAGTTAGTTAGCGCGCGGCTTTCGGAGCAAGAGGTCCCCAGTTCGATCGTTGGTGGCTTCAGCGTCTGTTTTGACTTTCCACTGATCCGTGTGGCAGTAGCTTTAAATGCCTGTAAAATGAACCACTGACACAGAGGGGAATAAAGGGTGCACTGTCGGCTTCCATTTAAAGTACAGCAACGACACAGCTAAACAAGGTCGAACCAAAAACATACTATGGTGCCTCTGACAGCTGCTATACAGTCCACATATGACCTTGGAGCACAGCTTACAGCCAGCTGGAATCAGCTGTATGCTGGTTTATGCAAATCTGCGTGCATCTACATGTAATTAAGGGAATTGTACATTGTAATCTGTAATTCCTAGGCTGACGTATTGGGGACATTAACCAACAACAAAATGGAGAGAAAAAGAATGCTTAAGTGGAAAATAATTTATAAGATAGTTTGCATTAATGAACGAAATGATATATTAAATGAATCATATATTGAGCTGCGGATATAAAATCCAGTGAAACTATGATCCTCGCAGTTATGAACGCAATTTTATCAATTGTGTAGAGAAGCCTGAAAAATTCAGGACTTCAACTTACAGGGTTTGAACCTGTTACCTTTCAATACCGGTGCGATGCTCTAGAGCTTCACACCTCTACACAGCATCACAAGGTCACAGGTTCAAACCCTGATGAAACCCTGACTTTTTCGGGTAGGGTGGTACCTCTTGTTGAACACTACATTTCATTGGTTGTATTATGTCGTACTTCCTATTGTGTTCTGTGCTATTAATCCATTGTTATAGTGCCTTTGTTCGTTCTATTCTTCTTTTGGCCAATCCAGAAGCCCGTTCAATAAGGTACAACAATACCTAATTTTTCAGGCTTCTCTACATAATTGTAAAATTGCATTTATAACTGTGAGGATCATAGCTTCAATTGATAATTAACCCTTTGACTCCCTGAAGCCGGCCTGAATCGGCCATACTTAGTATTTTTCTCTGTCTAACACCAGACGATTTTACTCGTCAATGGGGAACCCCTGGGAGTCAATGGGTTAATATTATTGTGATGATTTTCAAATGACTAAAGGTTGTTAATCAATAATTATACATGTTTATGGGCTGGTGCAGTGGTGAGAGCTTTCGCCTAGGCTCCCACCAATGTGGGCTGGGTTCGATTCCGCAACTCAGCATCATACATCTACAGTTGTATATTATGGGTTGAATTTTTTGGTCTCTACTCTGCTCAAAGAGGTTTTTCTCCAAGTATTCCGGTTTTCTCCTCTCCTCAAAAACCAACCTACTATTTGATATGATTCCTGTACATGCAGTGCCGTTAATTAGTGCTGCAGCACTAAATACAGTTGACTGTCTTCCAACTGTCATAGGTCTGGATTAAATGGCACTTGAGCCTTAAAATAAAACAGTTAATGAAAAATCATTGTTCCTCAGCTTCAAAATGTTTTCTTGGAGATGAAGCATAGGTAAAAAAATGTACCAAAATGTGCTGCTCATTATTAACTCTTGTATTGTTTTTTGAGTTGTCGTCACAGATACTGTATGCAGGGATCGACTTTCAAACATCACTGAACCTTACCAGTCTTCATGCTGGGGATCTTGTAAAGCTTGGACTCCTCTTCCTGTTGTTTTGCTGAGGGCATGTAAGGGGGTTTACCCCAAAATGTCAAAAGTTCATTTTCTCTCAGAAGTTGTTCCTTAAAAAAAAAAAACTAAATTTCAGGAACCGACCTAATGGACCAATGGCTATTAGAAAGAGAGGGTTACAACCATTCAACATTCTTTGCAGAAGAATTTGTATTCAGATGCCACTTAAGGTCAATTTTTTGAAAGTCATCTGTGGGCCACCACATTTTCAAATAACTCACTGACGGTACCAAGAAACATTTTATTTCTGCGGTAAGCAACTTTAATAATACTGTAACCCATTTCGGAGTGAAATTTTGAGATGGCCGGAACTAAATTTTGAAACCGCCTCTCAAAGAGAGAAGTGGTGTGAAAAATTAGTGTCAAGCCTTGAAGGTGTGCATGGGAACTCAAAAGTTTGTTTAAAATGGCAAAATTTGTCCAACTGGCCTTCCAACGACAAGCAAACCTTTGTTAGAAAGGCACTGGTTACCCCCAGTCTCCCCCAGTTTCGTCATGTCAATCCCATCAGAAGGGCAACATTTTGACATCTGTATAAAACTACTGTATGGAATTTTTTCAAGGGTTTCAGCAAGGCCTGAATTGTTGCCATGGTAATCATAGAGCACAACTAAAAGAACCTCTGAAACCCAGAAGAAGCTCCATATTAAATTGCCTTCAATGCCTTATTAGTGACCACCAGTAACTGTCAGTGGTAATGACGTACAGTGCTAAGTCACGA
>OX421448.1:53260977-53265977 GCA_949126865.1 Montipora capitata | reverse complement strand
CTGACCCTTTTACAATCAGAAGAGGAAGGTGTAACAATATGCCCTACGCGACAGCATAAACATTGTAATTCTATCTCCAATGATTGCAACTTGATCTCAAAAACAATCACGCGTGTATGTTCTACGTTTTGATCAGTTATCAATCGCGTCCAATAAACCTTGATAAAACTCCACTCTTACGGAACTCCTATTGTCTGGATCTTCTTATTACAGAAGGAGCCATTAACCCATTGAATACTGGGAGTGAGACTTTACTCTGCTGAACGCCAGACCATTTTACTCATCAATGAGGGGCGGTTCATGAGTCCATGCATTAATAACGTCTTCACTCACGCAAAAAACTCTATTAAAGGCGTGCCTAACTAGCTGACTCCGACGCCTTTGGGGCATCTTATCATTGCCACTATTACAGGTATTTTGGTCAGTCTCCTTCATACAATAATACATGTAGGTTAAATTAATGCATTACCTGACGGCCTCTCACTTTACTACGGAGCCTTTCTCTTATAGAAGCATTCAAGCTCATACTTCCTCCAGTGGAAGATGCATTCAAATCCCCAGAAACCATCATTTGCTGCAGTCTTGGACCAGGTTGCCCAAGCCGTGAGGAATCTAAAAAGTAAAGAGATGCATGTAAACTGTAGGAATATATAATTTAACACAATGTAGCTCCAGACAAATTTTAAAGATTTTAACACAAGCATCAGAAGGAAAACATTAATTGTTAACCCTGCGAGTGAGACTTCACAGATTTTACTCTAACACCAGTTTTTACTCGTCAACTGGCCGTCCTAGGGCACCCGAAGAGCCAATGGGTTAAAGTGAAGTAATGTCTTGAATTTCAGATTAGGCTGAGAGGTACATTGTACATGTAACTTCAAAAGAGCAATGATGAGAAAACTACTCAAGGTACATGTACATGTACATTGTAATTAATTACAAGTTTACTTTCAATAATTATAATTTCAAGTAGCAGACTAGTACTAGAGAAAGATACTGGTAAATGACAATGACATGAATTTTGGTCCATTCATACAATTTCCAGGTCACTGCAGCTATTAAATCAATGTAACTTTAATTAATTAATTAACCTTAGACAACAAAACAAAAGCCTTGAAAGGAAATCAGGCTTGAACATCTGTAATACCAGTGCAGTCTGCTCACCAACAACAACTGATCGAGCCAACTACAAGCTGGTCATTTTGTGAGTTCATGATAATTCAAAAAGACCACATACATGTAATGACACACATTATCTAAACTCTTCATGATAAAATTACGAGTGAAAGCCTTTCACATTCAGGGCATGCAAAGATAAAAAGAAATAGAGGTTGCACATTTGTGACTAATCACCAAACATACCAAACAGAAAAAAAAATTAATGGATGGTCTTTTTTATTACATGTAGTTTCTGTGGAATACATGACATGTATTAATTTTACAATGTACAAAGCATTACATGAAAGCAATGTATACTTCACTGTATTCATTCCAATCCCTCTCTACCGAATCCCCCGAATCCCTTGACATCAAGATGGCAAGTCTGCGAAATCACTCATTCACAAGTGTTATGAGCCTTTTTCTTAATAATAATCACAAACCTGCTGGAGAAGGTGTCTCTACATTTGTCCTGTCTTCACCCCAAGCACCGTTTACAGATGATGACCCACCAAAAGTAGTGGAGAGCTGAAATCACAAAGAACTGATGGTACCTGTACATGGTTCATACAGTGTACAACAGAATCCAAAAGGACCAAATGTGATTTTTGCCCTCTTTCAAATTGAGATTCCATAAATGATTAAAATTGACGTACTTTTATTTAATATGTAGATATACATGTACATGTGTATGAGCAAGCCTAGAATGCATAATTACGTATATAATTAGCATGCAGTGTTGTCCTACAGGTATCACATTGGTTATATGGCAAGTCAATGCAAGCTCGATCCATTAGGAAAATTTAATTGAAATAAATTAATCACCATAATCCCCTATTTATGTCCAAGATGTGATGATGATGATGATGATGTATGCTTTACCTCTTCTCTTCTCTGCTGTCTCCTGTTCTGAAGATCCTGAAGCATTCCCTCATCATCCTCTAGGTCCTGTAAAGGCTACAAGAAAAAACACTTGTAAACAAACTGTCCCATCAAAGTCCAAAAGATCAGCAGATAGAGTGAAAAATCTGACAATACAAAATGCTGAGAGGGAAGAAGACAAGGAGACAGATGCAAGTAAATAAAGCAGGCAAGATTTAATATTAATTTTCACAAGAATAAAAGGGAAAAAATCAAAAAAAGAAAAACAAGTAAGGAGGCCAGTACATCAAGGATCACGTCATGAATAATTATGTAAGTACAATGTACATGTACACTGTAGCCTGAAGCGAGGGGATGGGGAAGGCAAGAGAACTAAAGCAGTTTTCCAGATAAAGAGTCTAATAATGAATCGAGAGCATGTGGAGGGATCACAAGCAAACTCGTCATGCACCAGAGGGTGACCGGGCAAGTGGGCTGACAAGATAACCTGTCAGATGAATACCAGCATAGGACAAGGAGCATGTTACTTTGACAAGATGGATGGATAATAACTGTAATATACCACACACATGTAAGAGACAGCAAGCATGGAAATTCTCATTACTTCATTGCAGCTTCATTGAACTGGTCAGGTGCATTGGATGACTGACTCTAGAATACCCGAGTAAGTCTTCTAGTTTAATAATGGCAGGTAGGAGGCAAGGAGGGTAAAAACTATGATTTAATTAAAGAGATGCTGAAAAGAAACAGATGTGTATTAAAGTACAGGTCGAACGAATATCCAAACCTGGGAGATGGATGCTGTTGTCTGTCATACATTGTACAAGACTGTACAGATGCTCACTGTATTTTAAAAGACTGACAGACTAGGGATATTATTTTTTACAGTACATGTAGCAGAACGACTGGGAAAGCATACACAGTCACGTAAAAGAAGAAGTTTCAAGTGTGTGAAGTCAACTAAAAGGATCACAATCATCTACATTGTACTGTTCATTCAAGCTCACCTCTACCATTGTATCACCGGCAGGACTTAATGTTTCAATCTCGGTTGTTGTATCCAGTCTTGAGGACTGAGAAAAACAAAAAGTTTAGGAAAATGTATTAAAACAAGAATACTTAACTCAAGTACAGAATGGCCCTTACGTACATGTATATCCAGCATCTACATGTACATGTACCGACACGTATTCTACTATTATTTTCTGAAATCCTACCATTTTATCTCTGCTCTCCCCATCACACTTATTCTTTCTACAGACACCAAGTGATTTTTCAGGTTCAACCGACCTGTCTCAGTAAAGAACAAGTTATTTAATGTGTAGCTTCTACAGTTTTCTCATTTTCAGCTTCCACCTCTCCCAGTTTACTTTCCTTAGTTTCCCAGTTCCCATCCCCTTCTCCTCCCAGTTGGCACCCATTCTTTCACATATTCCATTCTTCTTCATGTAACTCTTCCCAAGACTGATCATTCATTGACAAGTTCTATTTTTCACATTTTCACCCTTTCATCTCCTTCTCCTCAACCTTTGCTCACATAATTATTCTCCTAGTTTCTTAACCCATTGACCCCTGTGAGTGAAAAAAAAAGGAAAAGAACCTTATTTGAATGTCTAGTTGTTCTAGCACTGGAGCACTAATTGGGGACACTGTAAACTGAAATTAAGGACAGTGCCTACTAATTCAAAGATATTTTTGCACAGTGTTCTGAATATGCGGGACAAGCAGATCTTAACAAGAGTTATCGAAATCCAAAAAGTTAAATTGGGGGTAATCGCACATTTTTCAAAAATAATTTGTGAACAATATTTGTAAAAAACTTTAAATTACAAAGCTACAGCTAAAGCTATTAAAGTATGGTGTTCTTTTCCAAATTTAACGTTAATTATCTCTGAAAAATGCATGGTTACCTCCAGTTATCATTTTGAATACCATGAGCACTTGCTAAATTCTGCTTTCTCGACATAGTTTTAAGCCGTGCAAAAATATCTCTGTATTAGTAAGCATCACCAATAGGGAACCCGAGTATCTCAAGAATTGCGCAGAATGTATGCACAATAAAAATAGTAGGCACCGTCCTTAGCAATGAACGAAAATCAAGTTAAATGTTGGTTTTTGAGGAGAGGGGAAACCAAAGTACCCGAGAGAAAACCTCTTGATGCAGAGTAGAGAACCAACAAACTCAACCCACATATGACGCAGAGTCTGGGAATCGGCAGGCAAGTGCTATCACCACTGCACCATCCCTGCACCCCATAAACTTACCGTAATAGGTTTTATTCTGTCTATTGCCAGACAATTTTACTCATCAATTGGGAGGGAGGGGGGTTCAGGAGTCAACAAACCAAAGGAACCCTAAGTGTCATAATAATACAATAATAATTTATTGTAATACATGTACAATGTATAATACAGTGTACTTATCAAAACAAATTTCCAAATCACCATGTCACGTGTTGATGCTGCCGGCGTTCTTGTTATAGTGTCTTCACCGTCAGACCGGTAAGAGCCTGCATCAGACATCATTGTGGCCTGAACAAAGATGTTATACATGTTCATCATTAACATTGATTCTACATGGTCAGGGCTAAGGTAGGATCAGACAAAGTACAGCAGTTTACATGTACATGTACATGTACTTTCATGATATCCCACAGTCTTAAGTCATTTTAGAGAAAATGTCTTTTGTATATTAAGAATTTAAAACCCCAATGCCAATTTATAGCAGGGTATATACATAGTTGCCATAAACGTAGCAAGAGAGGCAGCAGCAAGGAGGTCACCATGGCAACCACGCCACGGTCCAAATCCAAGGCATATTCTGTCAACACATCACTGAGAAAAACCATGTGTGGAATGTATACTTTGCCTAGAAATATGGGAGGAAGAAAGGGAGAAGAAGCAAGCAAGCCAAAGCACTTGGCAAATTGCCCTGCAAACCCTTCCCAGACAAAACCAAA
>OX421448.1:53245977-53250977 GCA_949126865.1 Montipora capitata | reverse complement strand
TGTTTTGAATGGTCAGCAATATATTGTTATTGGAAGGTGTGTCTTATAGATTGGTTGAGCAGAGTAACCATGATAGAAAACTGCCAGCCGGCAATTGTTTTGAGTTTAACTGCATTACTTCTGTGTGTAGTTTCAGCCAAAGAATACACAGATGGAACCTGAAAGTGATTCAGACTGGGACAGTCTTCCAGGAGATGTGCAACAGCCTTCCTCAAGCCCTGAAGGTTCACCAAGACACCAGCCAGCCCCTCCAGCAGGGTCACCAAGAGATCAAATAAACCACAAAAGACCAAGTGGAAAACAACAAGCAACATTACCTAGCCAACAGAAAACCTCTATCACAAATTCTCCTGCAAATCAACCCAGGACAAAACCAGATGTCCTGTCTTCACAGATGCCAAGCCAGCTTTATGGCAAAGCTGGAGTGACTAATTTTGTTGACAGAAGTGGTGGCATCAACACAACTTTCATTGACCGTGGTGGTTTAGATGGTCGAAAGAACAAGGATCTTCAGCCTCCTGATGAAAATGAAAATAAAGTTCATCAGGGCAGCAAGCAGAGGGGAGACATCGGAATTGATATTGAATTGAATGAGATGGATTATCATCAGCGCAATCCACCTTATACTGATTTCAAAGGTAAATTGTAATAAATGATTATTGAAGTCTGTGACCTGGTTCTTGTGAAGGAGATGTACAGCTGTAGGAATGGAGCCTGCTAGTGCTTAGCTCATATCACATAGAATTTGGAAGGCTGGATTGTGAATTCAATTTACTAACTGGCTCAGAGGTTTTTAACTGTAAGTGGCATCACCCTATGAAATAGCGTGCTCTCAGGCAAAACAGAAGCTCGCAGGGTTGTCATACATGTAGGTGGTTGCAGCTGGTTGTTTTTATCACACAGATGTACAGGCAATTGCAGTGAACATTAGAACTTCGTCACCTAGATATTGTTAGGAAACAGCAGACCAGTTTATAGCTCTGTTGGTTGAGCTCACAGGTTCCAACCAGAGCCAAAATAACTGAGGAGAAAGTGCTGCCTTGTAATTAATAAATATTGTCTTTGAAGTGTGCTTGGATAATGTTATGAATTATTATTGTTCTGTAGGGCCCTGTCTCGCAATCGTGGTGTATAGACTTTGTAACAGATTTTAATCTAAAGGTTCCCATGCACTATTTGCAAAGGTTTGGGCACAAAGCCCCCCGCATACTTGTCTGATCTACGGAGCCAAGAAATTGACACTAGCCGTTGAGGTCAACCATCTAGTCAGGGCAAAGCTAAAAAAAAACAAAAAAATTCATCTTGACATAATAGTACACTGTTTCAACAGCTGCCCTTCCAGAGCAGGATTCCACAAGGCTTGGTTTGCAAAATGACAAACCCAACAAGGGCAAAGTAAAAACATCTTATGTGATGACCAAGGATGCACAACTGGAAGACCATTCTTGGGATTCAGATAGCGATGCGTTACAGGACCATGTCTCTCACAGCAGACAACACTTGACACCACGTGATAAAAAATCCAGCAAAAACTATGGTCATCTGGAAGAGAATAACATAGCAAAGGAAGGAATCTCTGAAAATCAGGAAGGCAAGCTTGAGTTAAGGACATTTGGTGTTCCTCAAGACATTGAAAATCAAGTTACTGGGTAAGCGCTGTAACTTGCAGGGAGGGTATGGAAATCTCTGGAAGAAGAGGTTTTCGTCTTACTTGGCTGACAGTCAGTTAACTCCAATAGTTACATGTTTCTGTTAATGGAGTCTTAAAAGGTTCTGTCCTAGGCCCTTTTATTCACTTAATTAGCTTTTATTGATTTTATTTTTTCTTATTTGTTAGTAATACAAACTTTAATACCTGCTCAAAAGAATATAAAGTCTCTCGTAGCTGTACAATGTACATAGCTAACAATGACTTGCATAATGTTTGGAACTCTCAAAATCCTAACTGGTGTGCACTTAGTAAATGCCTTTGAGAAAATGAATTCAAAAATTTCTGCTCACACTACATTGTACTTGGAGCTTATGGTGCTCATGTTGACACCCACCCAAACTGAATAATAACAATTACTAAAAGATAAATGAATAATAATTATTACGATTTTACTAAAATTGAATAATCATCATTTGCTTCCTGATCGCATCACGTACATTTTGTATTGTTAAGTATTTTAATTTTTTTATGTCAATTTTGTGTCTTGTTCGTTCACTGCCAATTTGTACATGTTCGTGTATGTCATTACACCATATTATGCTTCGATTAGCATTGCTGCACATGTCTTTTGTTGCGTACATAACAAACCTTTACTTTAACTTGAACTTGAAAGGGAAAACATTTTTCAGTGTTATGATTTCAATTTGCACAACAGCATGTTTTAGGGTTACATGTAAGTGTACTTATACAGTCGAATTTGTCATGAGAAAAGATGATGTAATTTTAGTGCTAAGCTTTACAGCATGATTGACTTTTATTGCCTGTCACAAGTTGCAAAACGTCTTTTGTTTCAGCATTTTTTTCCTTTTTCTGTTCATTTTTACATTCCCTTTTTTTTTTGTCCCGCAGATATTCCTATCACTTTGACCATGGCAGCAACTATCAGTTTAAAGTAAACCGAGAATGGAAGGAAGCTCAAATGAAGAAGATCGCAGACAGGTAAAACTTCAACTTGCGGTCCAATACTGATAAATACGAAGTGGCTATTTGTACAGGACCTGTACACCAACCTTCTCATACAGGAGTCTTCTTAGAATGATTGTTACAGGTTCATAAATTAATTAACACTCGGAAAGTCTTACCTTGTCTTTAATTCTTTTAGGTTAGAACCAGTAATACCGGTAATCATTCTAAGAAGACTCCCGTATGAATAAGGAACGTACGTCGGTGTATGGGTCCCGTGCGAATAGTCACTGCCTAATAATTATTATTATTGGATGAGGTTGAGCATGTTAGCGATAATTATCAAGGCCAAAGTTTGTGTTATCTGCTGAAGCCGAAGGCTGAGGCGGATAACATAAACTGAGGCCTTGATAATTATCGCTAACATGCGAAAACCGAATTCAATAATTATTTTATTATGCATATTCCTGAGCTGAGCTCCGCCATGACAAAACTGATCGAACTGCTGGTTAGTGTGTTAGGTGACGTCACTTCTGCATGCATAAAACTATTGTCTGTAGGTATGACGTCAATTCTACATATATAAAATCTATTGTCTGTAGGTATGACGTAAGAGAAACAGAGCAAGCAAGAATTAGCTGCGTGCCTATAGCCAATCAAAATCGAGCTTGTGACACCAATGTATAATAATTGTTAATTATATGGCAAACAATTCTCAGGCTTAATAGAGCACTCTAATTGGCAGGCCTCCGGTCGGGATTTTGCAGTACGGACCATTACCATGGAAATGGTCCGTTTCCGTATTTTTCTCTCTTCCAGGAAGTTCAAGTTGAGCAACTTGAAACACAAAAACTTTCAAAACAGCAGAATTTAATTAGTTTTTTCATCACAACAGTACAATTATTATAGCAAGTAGAATTTAGTTTTTTACATGTAAAATGTTACTTTTCAAAGTTTGCTGATGAAATGAAGATTATGAACATTCACCAAGTGGAGAAGTGTCAGATCGCTTAAAGAAACGATGCCATATAATTAACAACTTACTAACCTCTCTCTTGTTCGGGACCATACCGGGGAATATTGGCCCTTGGTTGGTTTTGTACTGCCACGACCTCAAGCCAATACTCCCCAGTACTGACTTCACGCTCAGTTAGGTTATTATATGGCAGTATAATATTTTTTGTATACTACTGGTTACAAGGCAGACCGGTATGCTTTACAGTTTGCACCAACATGTCTTATTCCCCTCCTAAAAAAGTTCACGAGGTATTTCAACATTGTTTCATGGTGCAGTGCGTGCAATTATTCAACATGGTGTAGGCTTAAAACACAATTTCAAACTGGGTTTTTCATCACTCATGTTGTAGTTTCCCTTTCTTCTCCCTTTTTAGGTCAGAAAAGTGGCTTCGCTACATGTGGCAAGAAGCTTTCAGCTCACTCCGGATTGTCACAGATTTTGTCTTCATATTTGTCCTTGAGCTCTTAAGATTCGTTCTTCACTATATCGCACTTCGTTTTCTGGGAGGGGTAATCACTGTGACTGGAGATCATTTCCTTAAACCATTCTTGGCTCTGCTTTTCAACAGTATCATTCAGCCCACCTTTATTTTCACACGGAACGTTTTTGCAGGGGTCAAGAATCTTTTACAACCTCTACTGGAAATTTCCAACACTTCGATTGCTCAGGCAGCTTCGTTTCTTCGAGCATTCAGGTTGTTCGAGCTCAATTGGAAACCTGTTTATGAACGAGGACAAAAACATGAGGTCCATGTTTTGTAATGTAAGGAGGGGTTAGAGGTCCAACAAATTTCGTCGTGCTAGAGCGATTTTCAATTGAGAGTCGAAAGGAATTACTATAACTCAGTGATTAATATTGGTTCAAAGTTCTCGCGCCACTTTTTCAACCAATTAGAAGAGAAACCAAAACCAATCGTGGCTCGCTCGTGCACATTTTCCCGCGCTTTGTGTCGGCTACGTGTAATTACTTCGAGTTTTGATTGGTTTCCTGGATTGTCTCCGTCCTTTTTTGATTGGCCAAAGTAATTACTTTGGTTTTGCTTTTACGACACTCGATTGAAACTCGCTCTATCAACAAAGAATGTCAAGAACACTCACCTTCCTTCCTTCGTGTGGGTTGGAACTTGAATTGTTTGTTTTTTCTCTGTGTTTTCCCTCTCAAAAGCAACTGAAAGGAAATTTACTAAAGTGTTTAGCCGTTCTAGCGCTGGAGCACTAATTGGGGACACTGTAAAACTGAAATTAACAATTAACGCAAATTCAGTCAAATGTAGCTTTGAGTAGAGAGTAGAGAACCAACAAACTCCACCCACATATGACGCCGGATCTGGGAATCGAACCCGAGCCACATTTCATATCTCCAGGATAT
>OX421448.1:53230977-53235977 GCA_949126865.1 Montipora capitata | reverse complement strand
ATTCACTGACGTGGAAGTTGCAGTTGGTGGATATTAACCGAGCCGCGAAACGGTGAGATAATACTGCACAAAAAGATGATTTTAACTCATTTAGTCCAGCAACGCCGATTACAATATTTTATCTCGGGTGTGAGTCAGGGGCACCTAACGAGAATGTAGTTCAAAACCACTTAAACATAGCATTGTTAAACGTATTTTAGTATTTAGACGGTAGGTATAGGCATATTTTTATCCCCTAAAAATTTTTCAACTGTTCGGATTTCCTAGCTGAAAGTCTAGTGATCCGAAAACTATCAAAACTTACCTTTTCGAAAATTTCAGCACGAAAAAAGGCTCCCGAAAATTCTAGGTGACCTTTTTAGGCTAAAAATCCGTTGAAAATGGGCAATTATACCAATTTCCAGATGTTCGAAAATCCTAGGGGAGGCAGGCAAGCAAGAAATTTTACAACAAAAAATTCTAGATCTCAAATTGTCTTCCGAACAGATATTTTCTGAAAATTGACGTTGGGTGCCCCTGGTGAGTAGTGAATCAGAGCGCGCCTTGAACTTTATCCACTTTATCCACTATTATAGAAAATACTAAGTAATAATATCAAAATCTGATTGGCTCTCTATACAGTCCTTTTAGTTCATCTACGGTATGGTCGTGCAAATTTTGCCATGTTGACAAGTTTGTGAAGTGAAACGAAATTTCCAAGTATCCAAAGACAATTATTCCATTCCATTCGCTCTCAGTTATGGATATGAGATTACTTATTGTTAACTGATATCCATAGTGCGCCCATGGAATAATTGTCAAATATGTTAGAATAAATACCTGATGCAACTGATTACACATTTTATCCGCTGTTTTGCTTCATTAATTATATCAAGATTTTAATCCAACAACACTAAACAATGTCTGCGATAAGCAATTGAAGGATGAGCCTTTGTGATATCCGAAATTGATTGTTATCAGCCGAAACCGAAGGTTGAAGCAGATAACACTTATTTTTACCGATTGAGAAAACTGGATATCTGATAATTGCTTCGATTATAGAATTCATCACGCATTATTCTCACAGTGCAAAGGAAATTGACTCAGGCGTTGGTGTGTTATCAACCAGTAATGTTATTAGTGTTGCTTTAGAGTAAGAAACTAATTCTATGCACGCGCAGCCAACAGGCACCAGTTGGTCAAACGATGGATAGCGCTATCGGCTGAATAAATCACTATTCGAAACATTTAATTAAAGTTGCTCTGAATTGGCTCCCATGAATTTTTTAAAACTTTGCTGATAGTTCTATCTCATATTGCTAATTACTACTCTACAAAACGAAATGGGGTCACCGAGTTCATATTTGAGATATAAGCAAGTAGTGACGAAATATAGGGTGTTTTTGGAGAGCTTTCGTGTTGCCTTGGTAACCTATTACGTCACAATGGTGAGTCCATTTTGTTAAGCACAATAATTGGTGTTTTATATGGTACCATAATGATTGCTGTTACGTGATACTGCCGTGTGGTGACGACTCTTTTTTGCAAGTGCAACCTCGTTCCCAGGGTCTCCTGGTAACGAGGTTGCTAAAAGTGGTGAAACTGGTTTTAGCCACCTTAAACTGGTAATCTTAAATTGTTGAAGTGTGTTCGACAGTCGCTTTGGAAGCAAAGGAGAAGGGTAGGAAAAGAAACAATCAAGAGCTGCGCGATCGTCATTTTGCGCATATGTCATATCAATGCAGGTATCATGACTTAATTCAAGATGGCACTGGAAAAGCAAACAAACGAAAAAAGGAAAATGGCTAAAGCTCACCCTATGCACAGGAAAACCAAGATTAGAAATTGCGTTTCCCTAATGTCGAACGCAATAAGTTGTTATAAAGAATTGCGAATTATCATATCTGCTTCTTTCATTCGTCAGCCAGCAATTGTACATTTCGCCATTGTAATCTGTGTCTTTGCAGGTTGAAAATTTGGTACGTTTAATCATGTTTTAAAGCTTTCGTTTAATTTCGAGTGTTAATGTTGCCGGTAAAATCCGTTCTAAGGTTGAACCCGTTTTTACCTAGGTTCACTGAATTGGTGACTCTCATCTCAAATGGGTAAATACGCTGGGCACTCAGATAAATTGAAAAAAGCATTTTTGGTCAGGTTAGAATTAGTTTTGTTTATTATGCATGGATATCGACTGACTTATTATACAAAATATATAATGTTGTAATGTTGAATGAATAAGTGTACTGATGAAATCAGAAACCGATAACATGACACGAAACATTACGAAGATGTGCTGAGATGCTTAACTCAGAGCTTGAGGAAAGTTATAGGTGGTTTCAGTCCTTTTTGGGGGGTTAATAGCTGCTTTAAACTGGGTAGAGTGCATATTCAACCTAAGTAAAATGAGGATCACCAATTTAACCTAGCTAGGTAAAAACTAATTCAACCTGAGACTGGATTTGACTGACAACATCATCCCGTCGTCAGAGCGAATACGAACGGCAAACACAAATATTTCTTACGTTGATTAATATGATAACCTCACGTTCTTGTTTCCGAGATTTGGAACAACATTGTTTCCTTGGATGTTCAGCTAAATGACGTCATAGCAAAACCGCACGTCCTTCTTCGTTCTCATGTCCTTTCCCTGGAGTTTATAACCCACTTAATTTATATAGCCATCCCTCTCATACCCCTACAGCACTTGAACTGGACTAGCTTCAGTCCGCACTGATCTCCTGTGACGCAAAAATGTGCTCTCTTAACTTTGGGCAAATATTCCAGTTATTTCTCACCCGGAATCGGTGGTGAATCACAGTCATGGTCTCCTGCGCAGCGAAATTACTTCCTTTCGAGCTAGACTCACTCGTATTCACTTAACCGTGAGAGAACGAAATTCAAATTTAATACGGTTTCGTTCCCAGGCCGGTTTTCACCAAAAATGATGACTACTCGTCGGCGCGAGGCAACACTGATGCACACGGATCGGTCCACGGATCGTGGAAACGTCCGAACAAAACCACGTTTATTCATTCAGTTTACAAGTCGAAAAAAAAGAAAAAAACATAATAATTCCAATTGGCCGATTGCCATAACCACCGAGTGCCGGAATAACTGCGCGGCTTTATCTGGCAGCCGCCGGGACAAGAATGAACTATTAAACAGTCTGAAAATTTTCCAGATTTTGGCGTCAATGTAACTTCGTTCGAAGGCAAGAAATCACTGTTAGCTTACCTCACTCTTTTATCAATCTCGCATTCTTATCATCAACTGCCTGTAGCAATTTCTGAGTCGGTGATGCGTAAATAACATGTCAGTAGTGACAAGTATTGAAGTAAAAATCATGTCTGGCTTTGAAAGACAAAAGAGATAATTTTATATCGCGGTAGTGTTCCTTCTATTCCAGAAAGTCTTTGTCGAGTGGTTCGAATTTAGACAAATAGAGGACACTCAAACGGAAACCAGATATCAATATTTGTAAGAGGTTTCGAATATGTTGCGTTGTTCTTGGTTTCCTATTTTTGTCAAAACATGACACTTGAACAATCAATATTAACACACTTATGCCGCAATCATACCTTTGAACGTCGATATATAAAGGAGTTTCTAATAACGCCTCCCGAACGTTTCACTTTCGTAGGGAGCCTCTGAAGGCGACTGACATGGAGAGCTGGAAAGGTCTCGATAATCAAGGCTATACTTCCAACACAAGTTTCAAGGTTACTGAATCTGAAGTACAGAGTGAATGGACCTCAACAACGATTGCAATCACTGTGTTTCTCGCTTTTCTTATTTTACTTACGTCGACCGGGAACCTTGTTGTATGCCGTCTCGTGTGGGTTTTTCGACGAATGCGTATCCCATCTTTTTGCTTTGTGGCAAGCATGTCCATTTCTGATTTTCTGATGGGTGTACTAGTTATTCCAGTCAGTTTGGGATATCACATCACTTATCAAACAACAGGTAATATTTTAGAACCATGAAAAGTTGTTAGTAGTGGGAACCGTCCGAAAATTGAGCATTGTCACGGCTGCAGTTTAAATGATCTAAAAACTGTAAAAAGGCAGTAGGTTCTTTATGGGATGTTCTATGCAGGTTTTTGAGTAAGAGAAATGATCATGAAACGAGTTAACGAAAGTTACAGTTCACAACGCAACCAAGTTGACTAACAGACAAATCTATTATGACATAGTTTGACGCTGCTCTAGTTTGAAGAAACTTGAATGTAGCTTAGACTGAAACCTGCAGTTTCAAGACCCAGCGCTCAGAGCTACATTCAAGTTTCTTCAAACCAGTGTAGCATCTTTTTTAAGTATTTCGGCTATTTCTCACCCGGAATCGGTTGTTTTAGTCCGTTGTTACAGCAACAAAATAATTGTTTTCCTGAATTACACAGTTTCTGCGATTTAAACATGGTCATCTACTCATATTCAGTAGGGTTAAAATTTCATGGTTGACAAGAACGTGCTTCTGAATAAATGCTTTTCGTAATATTTTTAAAAGTACAACCACACTTTTGAATTTACGGAATATGTTTCGATGTTTCAAACATCATCTTCAGCCATAGTGAGTGTAACATTAAAATTTTTACAAGATAATTCGTATATATATATAACTATCAATACAATGATTCTTTGTAGATTAAATGTTCGTTTTAAGTAGGTAAAATTCAAACGAACCAACAATATTACAGAGAACACAACTGAATAACGGTAAAAGTTTAAAAGTGTAATGCTAAACTGACATGGTCAACTTGTTCGGGTTTCAACCGCTCAATATGCAAGCTCTCCTTCATTTTGAGTTGCTTTGAGATGCTTGAAAATATGAGAATTTTATTCCGGAAAAGATGCTCATTTACACGTGTGTAGAGGTGTCTGTTGGTTTCATCGACGTAGCGAGCACCACAGCCCGCACAAGTAAATTTGTATACAACACGCGTCATTTGAGAGAATCCGGAATGAAATCATCCTTTGGACTAAAAATGTTGCACAGTTTGAATGGAGAGAAAATTGCTTTAACAT
>OX421448.1:53200977-53218477 GCA_949126865.1 Montipora capitata | reverse complement strand
GGTCTCGACTTGTCCTTCCCATGGTGCGGAAGGATTTATCAATTTTTCATTTTTACTTGATCATCGACCAAGGAAAATTGAAAATTGATCGGATATTTACTGCATGGACCATTTCTTCGATCTTGAAAGCCCCTTCTTTGAAAAATCAAAGAATCAGACTCCGATTGGAAAGGTTCTGAAAAAGAATGTTTAAAATAGATTGCTGCTATTCAATTCTTCTTTCTTCCTTTGCAAACAAAAATTAAAGGTTTGTATTGTCATTTTTAATTTTTATGCAATAAGAAACCACGATTTTCGTATTTTTTTATGTTAGGATTGTATTCTCAGCGTTCCTCGGTAAAAACAAATGAAACATTCAAAATACGAAATCCATTTTTCCATTTTCCATTTTTTAATGGAAATCAAATGGATGGAAGACCCACGGACCACGTTCACGGTTAGAGTGTCCGCATTCAATTACCCTGCGAGCAAAGTCTCTTTCGATCTTCCTAGATAAGTCGGGATAAGACTAAATAAGACTAGATAAGATTCTGCCAGCCGTCTCGACATTTCGTATTGAGCATGCGTTAAGAATTTAAACGTATTCGGGAGTCAGTCAAGCGTGACTAGTAACAGAAAACCACAAAACCAAAACATAGTTAATATACAGGAATGATTATGAAGCCCAACAAATTTCTTTGTTGTAGGATTTTGCTCTCTTATTTTGCCTTGAACGTGCACAAAACACAATAGTCGTTTACTCCGTACTGAGGAACTAACCAATAGAAACGTGTTGGTTATACGTAATTCATGCATAGTGTATGCGCTCAAAACAAAAAATTGTGCACGGTCGTGGACCTTGGCATCTTTGTTTGATGTTTGCCGAGCTTCAAAACCAGTCCCCTCTAGTTTCGAACAACTCTGGCAAACACACGACAACCAAGAAATCGTTTCCTTGGAAATTCAAGATAGTTCAGATTTTTAAATTGCCATTTCAATTTTTACTGAAAAAAGTTAATAGGTTTCTCAATTCTGGCAAACTAGTTTCTGTAACCGACAAACGGAGGAAATACTCATGGGAATTTAGACAGTTAAAAATTGTCACGTTGTTGTAAATTTAAATGATATTGATGTGCGTGGCCATTGATCATGCGCACAAATTAAAAAAAACAGGTTTGACAAGTCCAAACTGGAATGACACATCCATTTCTTTGGATGAGCGGCAAATCAAGGAAAGTCGAGGCGGCTGGCAGTCTTCTTTTCACTTCCCGACTTATCTAGGAAGATCGAAAGAGACTCTGCTCGAAGGGTATCATTCAATGAGAAGACGATCTAGAACTGCAAGGAATTTAAAATTTATATCAATAGTTTTTTAGATTAATGTGGCAATTCTTGAGTTTAAATTTAACAGAAAATAAGAAAATCGCAATAGGAAACTAGGGAAAGTCATTTTTATTGCTCTTTCATTAGAAAATAGCGAAAATTAAAAACAGTCCCTCAACTGTGTTTTTTTCTTGTATTCAAAAATCAAAATTATTGATTTCAATTTTGATTTTTCCTTTTTTCATTTAAAATAAATGGAAGGCGCACGGAATATTGATTTTCATTTGCAATTTTAATATTGGATGAAAATCAAATGGACGAAAACCACACGGACCCCCGGAAACCAGATATCAATATTTGTAAAAGAGGTTTCGAATATGTTGCGTTGTTTTTGGTTTCCTATTTTTGTCAAAACATGATACTTGAACAATCAATATCAACACACTTTTGCCGCAACGTCATACATTTGAACGTCGATATACAAGCGAGTTTCTAATAAGGGTTCCCGAACGTTTCACTTTCGTAGGGAGCCGCTGAAGGCGACTGACATGGAGAGCATGAAAGGTCTCGATAATCAAGAAGGTTACACTTCCAACACAAGTTTCAAGGTTACTGAATCTGAAGTACAGAGTGAATGGACCTCAACAACGATAGCAATTACTGTATTTCTCGCTTTTCTTATTTTACTGACGTCGACCGGGAACCTTGTTGTATGCCGTCTCGTGTGGGTTTTTCGACGAATGCGTATCCCATCTTTTTGCTTTGTGGCAAGCATGTCCATTTCTGATTTTCTGATGGGTGTACTAGTTATTCCAGTCAGTTTGGGATATCACATCACTTATCAAACAACAGGTAATATTCTAGAGCCAGGAAAAGCTGTTACGTTAGTAGTGGGGACCTAAAATTGAGCATTGTCACCGCTTTAGTTTAAATGATCTATAAAGGCTATCAGTTTCTTTATGGGCTGTTCTACGTGTTCATAATGAAATTGTGGATTTAAGAGTACGAATGGTATCTCTTCTATTTTTTCAGAGATTACGAAGGACCGAAAATTGAGTATTGTCACCGCTGCAGTTTAATTGTTCTAAAAAGCCAGTCGGTTTCTTTATGGGATGTTCTATGCAGGTTTTTGATTTAAGAGAACGAATGGTACCTCTTCCATTTTTTCAGTGATCAGGAAACGGTTAACGAAAGTTGCGGTTCACAACCCAACCAGGTTGACTATCAGGCAAATGACAGTTTGATGCTGCTCTAGTTTGAAGGAACTTGAATGTAGCATAGAAACCTGCAGTTTTAAGACCCAGCGCTCTGAGCTACATTCAAGTTTCTTCAAACCAGTGTAGCATCTAAATATTCCAGCTATTTCTCATCCGGAATTGGTTGTTTTAGTCCGTTGTTACAGCGACAAAATATTTGTTTTCCTGAATTACACAGTTTCTGCGATTTAAACATGGTCATCTACTCATATTCAGTAGGGTTAAAATTTCATGCTTGACAAGAACGTGCCTCTGAATAAATGCTATTCGTGCTTTGAAAAACTCCGCTCGGTTTGGAGCAGGAAACTTATTTCAACAAAAAACAACCGACCACAAGAAAAAATGAATAACAACATAACAAATAGACGCTTTGAAAGAAAATGTGAAGTACGTTTCACCTAAGATGAAACATGTTTCAATAAATTATACTTGCTTTTAGATTTGATTTATTTTATTTATTTAACGAATTCACCCAAAGGCAGGTATTATTGCAATAGGACATAAGGTCCCCTACTAGGTAAATTACCCGACCCATCCCCTAAAAGAAAAAAAAAAGATACAAAGCCACCCACTTACAAGCACCCCTTGCTACAAAAAAGACAACTTAATAACAAACAGACTAAATACGAAAAAACTATGATAATAAAACGATTCAGATGAAGGTTTCAAAACGCTCCACATATGCAACTAGATAGGGAAGAGAAGAAAGTTCAAAAACAGTAAAGTGGAAATACGGTTCAATAGGGTAGAGAGCGCGAGTAGGAAGTTATGAAAAATTTGAACATGTACAACTAGTAAATATGTTGAGACGACGACACTTAGGGACAAAATCCTTGTAAGAGCGAATGTCGTTCAGATTTTGAATTAAAGTAACTAAGTTTGATCATTTCAATAAAGTGACGTAAGATGGAATTCTTTAAATTTGTCCGATTTCAATGGATCGTCGAACGGTTTTTCTCGGAGTCAACCGACGGACATTTCGTATAGGCGAGGCTGCCGTCGGCAGCTCTAGTTTAAACTGAGCTTGAAATTAACCATTTCCCCAAACTCAATAAGACCAATTTGTTTTCAGCTTCTATCTTGCCTTGTAATCACATGTGACGCCGATTAGTAATAAAAAGAGAAATAAGGAAGAGTAATTGGTTTTTGTGTATTTGAAAGAGTTTGCAGTTGATGGCAACTGAACGCGAAGGGCGCTGTCTCTTGTTTTGTGATGTTTAGAGATCACATGATTAAAAAAAGGCTTACTTTAACTCAGTAAGGAAATTGAATCTTTTGTTTTCTTCAGGTCAATGGATTTTTGGCAAGTTCTCCTGCAACTTGTGGCTTTTTTTAAACTTCCTTCTGTGCAGCGCTTCCGTTTACAATCTCTGTGTGGTCAGCGGAGATAGATACCTTGCCGTGACGTCACCTTTGAAGTATTTGTCTCTTATGAATGACCACAGAGTCAGAAACATCATTGGGATTTCCTGGTTACTGGCGTTTGTGTTAGCTGGTTTCGTTACTTACGGGATTAATGTCTCCAAAGATAACTCCGATAACTGTTCAATTTGGGGTCTCCGTTATGAATTCTCAGTCACAGTGCTTGTAGTAGGGTATATTCTACCTGTTTCGTTCCTCGTCTTTGTCAACGGTAAAGTCTATTGTATTGCTCATTCACATATGAACAGAATCCACGCCCAGGAAATGTCATTAGCATCGTTTTCCCACATTGCTCAAGCTCCCAGCATTGTGTCCATACCAGAAACAGTAAGAAATAATCAGAGACCCACAAGAACGAGACTGAAACAAGAGATAAAAATGTTCAAAACGTTTCTGATCGTGATATGCGCCTTCCTCATTTGTTGGACTCCCTTTGTGGTGATTCTCTTGATTGATTCAATCTTGACAGTACCAGGAGTAATCAGGCACTCCTCAATTCTGCTCCTGTACTTTAACAGTGCACTGAATCCATTCATTTATGGATATTTTAATACTGAGTTTAGATCAGCATTAAGCGGTAGCTTAATTCGTTTAGTAAAGTGCTTGTAGTCTTAGCTAGACAACTACCAACACCGACACTTTTGCGTGATAGTAGAAACATGAACCATGGCTCAAAGGAGGCTGGTGAAAGTTGCCCCCGCCAACAGTGACGTCACAACCAAGAGTCGCTGTTTACAGTCTTCATAGCCAATGATATCCAGGCTTAACTGAGAGTCGACCACTAACATTACGTCTTTGTGGACTAATCTCGTCGACGACCAGAGAGTTTATACCATCTACTGACATTAGGCAAATCTCTTGAGTCTTAAGATGACTTACGCTCAGGTTGTCGAAACGTCAGTCAATGTCATCCTAAACTGACTGTGGTCCGTCTAAGGACCAAACTCACCCTGACAATCCTTCCCTACTTAATGGTGGTGAGGAAGGGTGAAATGTGGTTATAGACTGCGACTGCATCACGCAGTCACATAGTCTAATTTTAACGATATATGACTTTTAACTGCACCACGCAGTCACATTAAGGCATATCGGCGATAACTCTAGTATTATAATAATAATGATCACAAACAAGAGATGACTGAAGGGAAGAGAACACATCCACCATACATTGAGTCTTCCAATGATAACTTTTTTCAATCTAAATTTAGCCAGTGGTTATGATGCTCGGATAATTTAAGGGAAATAGTACCTGATTGGTTATTTTGTGGCTGCACCACCATGGGCTTGAGACTTCGCTTATGACTCCGTCGCTAATGATCCAGTGAAAACTAGATTGTCGGAGTCGGAAGCAGAAGCGGAAGAACCAACCAATCACAATGCTTGGAATCTTGCATTGTGATTGGTTTATTCTTCCGCTTCTGCTTCCGACTCCGATACTCTAGTTTTCACTGGATCGCAAGCGAAGGAGTCATAAGCGGAATCGGTATTATGATTCCGACTCCGACAATTTGATTTTCACAAGATCGTATCGCTCTACGCTTCTGATTACGACTCCGACTCCGTCGCTAGTGAAAACCAGCCTTAGGCAGCAGAGATTGAGCACGAGGAATGGATGGCCTTTTACCCTCTCTCTCCAATTGCCCCATATAATAAGAGACCCATTTCACGTGTATCAGAGTTTATCAAGGTACAGGGATTTCGAACATGCGCTGCCTTGGAAGAGGGTTGCCTGGGAACAAATGGTCTTATGGACAATATATGTTTCCATACATGACATACACTTAAAGGCAACAAAAATAATGGCGCCTTCCTTTAAACTTGTGTACATAAGCTCTTCGCAGCCTACGACACTGCAATGTTCTCTACAGCAATAACGTAAAACATGATAAAAACCAACAAGCTTCTGAGGCTCAAGACAAAAAACAATCGATTGCTGGATGTTGTACGGGAGCATTACTTGCGAAAAGATGTCCCCTGCCACAGTGAAATTTGTGAGGATTGTGAACAAGGTTTGATGAATAACAATTTTGTTCCTCGAGGCAAAACACTTATTAGCTGTAAATGCATTCGATTTCGTTGAATAACTGTAGATACCCTGCCATTTTGAAGCTGCGCCTTTGAATAGGGTGGATATACGCGATAGTGGAAAATACCGCCATTCCCCACTAGAAATTAAAGGGAGAGTTGAATACTGACCCTTAAATTGAGTACTATTGACGGAAATTACATGACCGACCGTGTGAGTGTGAGACTGTGGTGGCAGACCACTGGACTCTGTAGAAAACGGCCGGCTAATCTAGCTGAGCCTGGAAATTACTGTACGAAGGAAGGCTTCACTTACTTTAGATCTTAATAAGAGTTTCACCTGGGTTCTGGTCGATAGTCCCAAACTGCAGGATGACATGTGCTTTATCGCTGGGTTCAAATTTTGCTATAATTTTAACCCATTGACTCGCGAGGGTTCCCTATTGACGAGTAAAATCATCTGGCGTTGGACAGAGTATTATAATAATATGAAGTCTTGCTGGTTCAGGAGTTAAAGGGTTAATGGGTTTTTCATTGACTCCCGGGGGTTCCCTATTGACGATTAAAATCGTCTGGTGTAAGACAGACCTGTTGAATTGTTGCTTGCCACCCCTTACAATATATTTCATGAAAACATGGACCTTGTGGGTCTTGGATCACCTCTGTAGACTTGTTGTGAGGACCACTTCATGTTAGTGGTCAGTAGAACTCTCCCTGTGCAGCACTCCATTTTAACACCTCTCTTACACCTTTTTGTTCTTTTTACACATTTAGATGATATTAATTAAACTATTACTAATTTACCATTAATCCACTTCTTATTTATTTTGCTCATGCATAGGTATTCACAAAATTTAATTGATTAACCCATCGACATCCAAACCGGCTGAAACCGGCCAGACTTAGTATTTTACTCTGTTTAACGCCAGACGATTTTACTCGTCAATGGAGAACCCCTGGGAGTCAATGGGTTAAATTATGCAGTTAAATGAAATTTAACATAGTTAAATTTTGTTGTAATAAAATGTTGCATTTATGTTATGATACAGTATGTAATACTACACACATATATGTACATGTACATGTACCGGTAGTACATAATAAGAATAAGATCACAACTTTCTTGTAATGGCATGATGAACATACCTGGAGGATTTCATAAACTTGCTAAATTCCAGGCTCTCCTGTCTGATTTTAGACCAACATGTAGTTCACTAATTTCAAATTAAATTAAAGCACTTTTTTTTCAACTTCATAATGTAATTCTTTATTGATCTTTAATCTAAAACCAAACATGTTCACAACATTTCTCCCAGAAAAGTTGGAAATACATGTACCTGTGAGAAATTCCATTGCATTTCGATTTGTAGGAGACTAGCCTGCATAACTAGTTTTCTCAAGTCTAGCAAAGATTTCCTGCATTCTGGCCACACAAAAGTTGGGGTGAAAACAAAGTTTGGAGGATGGGTGGTAGTGTCAAGTCCCTGCAAAATTAATGCCGTTTTAAATTTGCTGGTAATGTCATGTTTATAGGAAGTGGAAACCAACTATCATCATTGCTGACCCATTATGTAGTGCCGGATTGCCAGGTGTGTGTTCAATGATGATCTTGATTCACAAAGCTCTTCATGTTGAGTACCGGTACCAATGTTGCCCAAAATACCACAAATGAATGAGCCCAAATTCTAACTATGATCATTGCTGTGGTGGTGTAGTTGAAAATCGTGAAATAATTTTATGAAGTTTGTTGTAATTTTCATGATTAGGTTTCCAAAGATTTCTTAGAAATTTTCGAGAGCTTGGATATTCAAGGAGTTATTTTCTTCCAAACAGTCGTCAATTTTGTAAGTAACAATCTTTTTATTAGGTTTGATTGTAATTAATGCTTTCATTTTTTGGCATTTAATTTATTCATCTGCAGGTAAATGCCAATTTTCTGTTCTGGCTTCGTCTGTTCCCTTTCTCTCTGTTATTTAGGGGTTGGCATTGTGTGAGCCAGGACCCCAAGGCATGCAGTTAGTTCATTAATAATTTAATATTTTTAATTATTAACACTCTATTGTATACTCAGGCCTCTACATCATCGAAGCAAAGACAAAAAAGTAGCGAAAAATCGTTGGGGTTGTGATTTGCTGCAAATTTTGCAAACTTTATAAAATTCGCAAGGTGGCTGCAGTGGCTAAAGAGGAAAACACAAAGAAAGGTCAATGTTGAGTGCAATGTAGAAGTTGCTATGGAAACACAGCTATGGAGTAATTATGTTGAGTTATAAGTTTTGGTAATAAATTGAATCGAGCGTGAGGGCCATACTGGGGAATATTGACCCGAGGTCGTGGCAGTCCGGACCGAGCGCAGCAAGGTCGATACAAAAACGACCGAGGGTCAATATACCCCAGTATGGCTCGAGCTAGCTCGGTTAGTACTATGAAAGTAGTTTATTATGTGGTTTTTTAATTACCTTTGTTTTTGCAAGCCCGTAATCGGTCCGTGGGCATTACGGGAGAATAATGCCCTACAATTCAGTCACAATTAGCTAATTAGAGTGCGCGTTATATCGGCTACAAACACAAGCCATATAATAAAATCTGTTAATGTACTAATAATTATTAATAATCATTAAACCAATAACAACTGTTGTTTCGTGGTGTTCTCATAGCTTTTAGAAATTCCATGAATTCTTGGTGTGGTTTGCTTAAGTACCAGGTCAAAGATCTTTGGTAATGATTTTACCAATACTAAAGAGTAATTAGACTGATCTGTGACAGCTATCTTTGTTGTGTACATTGTACTGTACTATTTTCCCCAGGTTCAGCACCAAGGAGGAAGAAAGCTGCACATTCAGTTAAAGAATCTTGTCAATGACAGCAGACAACAATGCATGATATTTAGCAATGAGTTCTGTGATGGAGCATATGTTGCCAGGCAACCAGGGGAGACAGTAGAAGACTGGCAGTGGAGGTATGTAGGGCATAATTAAAGAAAACTAGGAATCTGGAAACCAGACTACAAAAGATTGAATTGCAATACATACAATGTAAATCGGAAACCTGAAATAGAACCTGGAAAGTCAAAGTCACCTTGGAAAATGCATTAAATTTATTTAATAATAACTGGGTACAGTGTAAATGGTACAAAATCACCTTAATTAAAAGTATTAATGAAAAATCATTGATTGAGTGTTTTTTCCTCCTTTGTTAGAAAAAAAGAAGCAAGTACAATGTACTTTATACTTGGAGGAAAAATCATTTCTTTGTTGATAATGAAAAGAATTAAGCATAGAATATTGTCAATGTTGTTTCATGCTGTTAGTGGCAATTGTGCAATCTATTGTAATACTGGTAGCTTTTATTCAGCAGAATGTTCCATCTTTCTTTACAACAGTTGCTCTTAGACTAATCCTTGTATCACTGTGTGAAACTTGTATATCTCCTTTGCTTAATAATATTGGCCAATATTAAATTGGTTTTACCAGACTAGTACATGTACTTGCTGGGGTCACCTACATGTGCAGTCATGTACTTCTAATCCTGTAGTAAAGAATATAGCCCCTTCAATTTTGCTTAACTGTGTTCTCCTTTTCCCTTTTTGTAAAAGCTCCTCTTGAGGAGTACTACACGTAATTAAAATAAGGCTTTTATAAATTTTATAGGCATGCAATAATTATTATTTCCATCCTACTGTACAATGTATATAAATTCCTTTTTTGCCTCAGATGCATTTACAATGGTGCTATTTGGTATCATAACCATTTGAAGCAAAGACTTCCTATTGTTGTACTGGCCAAAGACCAACAGGTACAGTGTGAAATTTTAAGTGCTAATTTCAATTTTAAAAAGCTCCTTCTTTTGCTTGCCTTGCATTTTTTACTCAAAGGTCCATCAGTACTCTCATTGACATTTTGTCATCAATTTTGCAGCTATTAGGCCTTCCTTTTTACCTGATCAATATTAATTATTTTAGGCCTTGTTGAGATCTTTTGTTTTCTTCAGATTAATTTTCTTTTTGCTATAAAGTAAATAATTTTGATCATTGTTTTTTTTTTTTGCTTTAAATTCATTCTTACTGTCCAACACGGTCTTCATGTAATTTCTTAAGGCTGTGGAGAGTTATGGGAACAAAAATCTTGGTGTGTTTGTTATGAATTTGGAGAACTACCTTGTCAATTTCTATCCCGATGTTCAAAGTGTGCTTGAATTGTACTACTCCTTGGCTGCTGTTCATGCTGAATTGAAAGAGTTGGGTAAGTTATACATGTAAGCAATGGTATCCGGTTTTGAGCAACAGAAACAATTGATCAAGTGAAGATACAATCCTCGCAGTTATGAACACAGTTTCAACAACAGAGAAGCCTGAAAAATTCAGGACTTCAACGGGGTTTGAACCTGTGACCTCGTGATACCGGTGTGACCCTCAAAGCAACTGAGCTACAGTATGAAGCCACTGACCTTGGGAGCTGGTCATTTGTGGGTTCTAATGTTCTCGTGATGAATTAATCAACGATGATTTGTTAAAATTGTGTTCATAACTGCAAGGATCATACATGTAGCTTCACCTGATTTCATATCCACAGTTCAATACAATGTGTATATATATTATGATTCAATTCATACGTGTTTATCATTTCATCGTTAATTAATTAATAATAACAACTTTGAACAAGTTGAATAATGAGGACTTACATGTATTAAGGCATTTATTCAATAATATACATACATGTAACAAAATTACTCGATTCTGATTGGCTGAAAGCAGTGCTGTTTTTTTGTAAACAGTGCAAAAAAGAGTTTATAATGATTCAGATTTGCAGTTTACCCACAGAGTTTTCCCTTTTTGATTGGTCAATGAGCATGCAAAGTTAGAGATAGCCAATCAAAATTAATGTGACCCGTGGATGGTGCAATTTTTCGGTGATCGCGTGATACGCGTGCATTGCTTCCTCTTAATCATCTCGATTTTTTCATGTATAATAAGAATTATAAGTAATCACATAATTTTTCTCTTGCAATTTGGAATAAATAAGTACTTGTACAATTTTTTCAAAGACTACAAATTGCACTTGCCCTGTCAGAGCACTTGCCCTATAGGCTTGTGCAATTTTGTTCGCCTTTGAAAACATTTACCCTAAGCTTGCTTAATATTTATACCAGATTGCATTTGAAATCAAGTGAGCTATTTAAAATAACCCTTTCACACCCAAGACCAAAAAGTTGCTGAGTTGGATTTTTTGAGTCAGCTGGTCCAAATTGGCCAGACTGGAAAAGCTTTTCATCAATTTCTCGGGTGAGTGTTTCTTTATGTACCACTCCAGCGATTTTGCCATTTTTTCTCATTGGTTTGATAAACATGTCTAGCACTTTGTTAGCCTGCAAAAATTCTGGATCGGTGGTGATACTGAAGGGTTTCTTAAGCTCTGGGCTTTGTAAATGATGGTCGAGACCTGCTCTGATGCCATCTTTTTTCCTAGCGGTAAATGAAAACCTCTTGAGACATTTCACAAGTTCAACTTTTTCCATTTCTTTGAGCTTAGTGGAAAACTCTGTTTGCTGCGAGAACCATTCTAAAAACAGAAAAGATACTTAGTTGCTCAGTGTCTATACTACCCAATTAAACAATATTACATGCAATGGTTAAAACTTGAAAAACAGACAGTGAGTGCAGTAAGCTACAAGTTTCAAAACATTTTACGCTTTACATGTACATTAAGTGGAGTAATTTACTTTTGCTAAGAGCATTAAAAATAATGTTTAAAGAAAATTTTGTGGGCTTCTTTGTCTTACCGGGCACAGCATTGTTTATAATTTCACTCACTTCTGATCTTTCAACATTAAATTTTGTGAAGCGCAGCTGGTCCGTCATTTTCACATTCTCTTGCGATATCTACATACATCGCCGAATATACGTAATGTAGACCTACAGATATTGAGAGCTTTATGACCATGTTTGGGCAGTGTATCAATGTGTTGAATTATAATAATAGTATACTTATTATCTCCTACATTGATAAGAATTGCCATTCTTTTGTTTCAAATGATGTAATACACTTTCCAAAACCCAAGCTTGTTGCATGCTGATCTTTGGAACTCCTCTGTAGCTCGGAAAAATACTTAAAAGAACTTGAAAATTATCAGCACAAATTATATGTAAGCGGTGGGATATGAGGTACAAAATCAAATCGTTTTGTAACAGCTGCGTGTGGATAGTTATTGTGAGGTCAGACAGAACAGCACCTTAATTTATGATTGTTGTACGTGTAGTTTAATTTGTCACTTAGATTCCATGTTATTTGAAAATTAACATTCTTGTGTTATACGTGTAATTTTGATAGATATTAGAATAATTTTAACCTTTTAATTAAAGCTTTTTTATTTTTTCAAAAACGAATTAATTTTGTTTTTTTATCATAACATTTTAGCGAATGAGTCAGTCACAAGGGAATATTCTGAGTACTTGCCATTAGAAGTTCTCGAAGCTGGAATCAAATCTGTAAGGAATATTTTTGCAGTTGTAGTAGGAGAAAATAAAGATAAAAATTAATACACTTTAAAGTGCCAATCATGCCAAAGAGACAATAATGTGTGCACGTATAGCAAGCCGCACCAAATTTGATTGGATGGCGAGTTGGCTGCATAATGTTGCCAAAAATCTAATCTAAGGAGGCAGGAAACACATGTTTTTTGATTGGGTGGGAAGCACACAAACAAACAAACAGTTTAGGCAATCAGTAAGGTACACAGGTCAATTGAGCTAGACATTAACTACATCAAGTAAAGCTACATGTATGATCCTCGAGGTTCATTAAACCCTGTTGAAGTCCTGAATTTTTCAGGCTTCTATGCAATTGCAAAAATCTCGTTCATAACTGTGAGGATCTTAGCTTCACTTGATTTCATATCCGCAGATCATATATGATCCATTTCATACATGTACATGTATATCATTTCATCGTTGATACATTAACTACAGTTTATGCTAAAGCAGAAACAGCCAATATTTTTTTAGTCTGACCATTTGATTACAGTTGCACTGATGGCAGCACTGGCTTTTTTTAATTGCCTTTTGAGCCAGGCAATAAACAAGACAACTACATGTACTTTTAGTATCACACCAAAAAGTCACTAAAGGAACTCTTTCCAGTGACCTTTCATTTACATGTACCTGTATTAATTTTGTTTTTATTGCAAATTACACTTCACTATAGCCCATTTCCTAGCTGCTGCATGCCTTAGTTTCAAAGATAGTCCTGGTGCACAACCATTCAAATGGAAATGAGTTGCGTATTGTTATTCAAATCAAACTCATTTCTCTTACAATAGTTGAGCACCAAGACTCACTTTGAAACCGAGACAAACGGCAACTCTGAAATGGCCTATTGGAAAAAAAATTGAACAAGTACAAAGAACTCGTAGACAAGCAATCGAGTAATCATAATTCCCGTACTCATGCGTTGTCAATTTCTTTTTTTGTGTGTGTTGGTCAAGGAAGATTATTTCCCTATGATTACGTTTTTAGGGTCGCTTCATACAAGGGTGCCTGAACGTCAATAAGCATTGTGCACAAGATGAAGCATTTGTTCAGAAGTCTGAAATGTGGTAATTTAAATTCTAACAACAAATCTGGAACCTCTGAGAATTTTCTTCTGTTGTCTTTGCGATATTGTTCTTTTTTACATATTTGTTCAACCTTAAATGATCCATTTAAGGTACCCCAAGGCAATGATTATTGAACTTTGTTGATCAAGGTTTCACTGACATAAACTGCAGACTTGTAATAATTAGTTGCACTCTGTGACATTAATTTCATTAACATTAATATCAGCACCAATAATAATTGTTATGATTGTCTATTGTCTGTTTTATTCTGGAAATCTTGATTGAACCATCCTGTCTTACAGTGCTTGATAGATTTATGCCTGAAATGTACAATGCAATAAGGAAATACACTGTACAGCTGTACCAGTAATTTAACATGAAATGCATTCCCTCTTTCTTAAAGGGAGAATATTTCAAGTGCCAAAGACTCGTTTGATTCAGACATCTTAGTTTCTGGCATGGTGAATAGGTACGGTTATAAAATTTTACAATGGTAAACTAAAAGTGGTACACAGTAAATACTGTTTTCTTGTAGCCATAATTTTTACTGGACAAATATCTTTGTTGTTGTAAAATTAATAATTTTGTTGATCTGGTCTTAGTTTTACTCCGTATAAATTTCTTAGTTTGCACATTCCCTGGCCACTTGTTACAATGCTTCAAGACGATCCTGACGTCAAGGACTGACCCAACTAACTGAAATGAGGCCTACGTTTTATAGAAGTAAAGGAGAGAGACATTATGTCCCATGAATCAAGGGTTCACCACATGACTCGATGTCCAATCTGCCAGGCCAGAGGTTGCAATGTATCCCTGGATTGGGTGCCATACCGTGGCAGGGTGGGATCCTTCGATCCACCCTTGATGCTAATTCCCATATTATTCTAGGATAGCTCTGCAATTAATCAGGCCTCGGTTGTTCAAAAGGTGGATAAAACACATGTATCCAACGGATAAACACTAGCAAAACCAATCGAGTTATCCAGTGGATAGGGTTATCCACCCTTCGAACAACTTGGGCCAGAGCTATTGAAAAATCATGACCTGAACCACATCATGGTTGAATATGCCGTTTCCAAGTTCTCTTGAGCCTTATCAAAGAAAACAAGTGGAGTCTTCAGAAAATTAACCTCGCATTTGATGTATTCTTAAAATGGCTTTGACAAAGCGGCTGAATTGAACCCAGAAATATCCTACTTTATTAAAAACTGAACTACGGATATGAGATTTCCAGCATTTTCATTGGCTCACCGGACACAGGCTATCGGTTCATATACCTAATATGGTCACAGGGTTTTCGTTTGAGGCCGGAGGCCGGACGTTTCGTCCGGTCGTTTCCCATTCCGTGTCCGGTACTTTGAAAGCAATATTTGAGATTTTTTTTTTTTTACCTTAAACATCTCATGAACTTACTGACTAGAGGATAACAGAATAAGCAATTAAGTTCCTCAAAACGGCCACGTCAATCTTTTCTTTGCTTATCAAGCAGAGTATTTTACTGGTTTCCATTTTCATTTAAACGAAATTGAAGTGACCATTTCGTTATCACTCCTGCTCGGCCAAGTCTAAAGAGAAATCTCCAGGCAAAACACACTACACGTGTTTGTCGAACACTGGTCATCGTTTTAAGAAATTAACAGAATAAACGATTTTTTTTCCCGACGGCCAATGATAAACGACTGAAGATTTTGTCGTTGCCAGTCCCCACTCCCACTTCCCCTACCAACTGTCCATTTTTATTACATATTTTACTTTTTAAAGAGAATTTCAAGAGTGAACTCAAGCCTTGCTGGGAAACTGATTCCCGGGTTCCAGAAACGCTGGAAACGGCATTTCTGACTGTTCTATTTTAAAAATTTTCTTCAGGTGCCAAAACTGACTGTCACGTCCGGTGCTTTCAGAACTATGTCCGCTAGTTTAAGAAACTGTCGAAAACCCTGTGGTCAAAGAACGCGTCAGCAATAAAGCGAGCTGAAAACATTTTTTGCCGACAAAAGCTGTTTTGGACTGGAATTGACCGAGGCAGAAATCAATGCCTCAGTGGAAGTTATTGATCCTGGAGTTTTTAATGAACAATTATTCTACTCAGGCTTGCCGGATATATAATGATTATAACCAACTTGACGCTACGCGCCTCGTTAGTTATCTATCACTTCACATCCAGCACCCCCTTGTAGAATAATTGTTGAGTTAACTTGAGTAGCCATCTTCAACGCGCACTATTTCATTAATTTATGTGCATGTCGAATTCTAAATAATCATTTAGATTGTTAGATAACTTTGTAACTTCACTTTTTCCTTTAATTTAGTAGAAGTTCTAGTCTAAGGGCACAATATTAGTTTACTAGATGTGCCCCTCTTCTCTTCTTTTCATGTAATATATACATGTATTCAAGAACTTGAAAGGAGAAAAAAAAAATCATTATTAAGATAATGTGAATCAACGTTGTTCCTAATAGAAACCGAGCCATCCATGGTGATATTGTTGTAGTAGAAATGCTCCACAAATCGCAATGGAAAGGAAGGACAATTTCAATCAGGAACAGGGAGGAAAGTGAGTGATAACAAAGTTTATCATATTTCTGCCTCAATCAGATGCAATTGAATTGTTTAGACCATTAAAGAACGAAAATTGGCCTTGGCACCCAACGTCAATTTTCGGAAAATATCAGTTCGGAAGACGATCTGAGATCTAGAACTTTCGGAACATTTGTTGTAAAATTTCTTGCTTGCCTGCCTGTCCTAGGATTTTCCAACATCTAAAACATGGTATAATGGCCCATTTTTAACGGATTTTTACCCTAAACGAGAAGCTCCGAAAAGCTTACACTGGGTTGCCTGTGGTACGCCTTACACAAAGAACTGCAGCGTTGCAGTTAATTTTTTCAAGTGGGGCGTCATTAAGACCATTTGAGGGGTCACCCACATGTCGCGCTAGCAGAGGCCCTTTGGCTCACACGTTTAATTATTTTTTAATGTCCTGTCCCATTTTAAGGTCTTTTAGTCTTTTAAGCTTTCGTAATAAATTCAGTTTAAAGATAACAAAACACGCTCTTGAGTAAAATTCACTCGTTTCTTCTTTAAATAAATAGTCGGCAAAAAACTAACTGCAAATTGCTCTGACGGACGTTTTCCAGCATGTCTAGCAGTTGGACTAAGGAAACGTTTATTGCACATACAAGAAAGGACTAAAGGTGTTGTTTCCGCTTCATAACGTGACGGTCTAATCTGATGCCAGGTGAAAACATTGTTTGGCTTTGCGCTTGCACCATAAAAAGGCAAGCCAAGAGACAGATGAAGAAAAAAAATAACATAGTGTTTATATATAACTATGAATCGAATTCTCATTGAAAGATCTTAAAAACACGAACATTTTTGCAGTCTCTAACGTTGTGACAAAAGGAAGAAATTGATCACATGCTAGGCAACCATAAAGGTGCACGTAATCACCCTGTGTCAACTGAATGAACTACGGGAAAGAATGTTTCAGAGTATAACAACGTACTTTTTAGCGAAGAAACCTCCGTCGTTAGTTAATTTTGTTGTAATATTTAACTGAATATTTAGATTTCTTCTGTCGGGTCAGGAAGCCTTCTTTGTCGGGTTCCTGAGAAACGTATCTATTTTGACGTCAGGGTGAACTATTTACACAATCGAGAGGTTAAGTGGCCGTGTAATTGAAAATCTAAACATCTATGAGATACAAAAACAGACTTGCGAATTACCGCAAATCACAATGCTGACAAGCACAAAAGCGAAGAAATGGTTAAGTAAATATGACGTTTGTTACTATCTGAATGTATTTGGGTCAGAGTATTAAAAAAGGGATATATTGTCACGCAAATTATGTAATTTCATGACAATCAAAATTCGCAAGAAGCGCGAGTTTCATGTACACAATCTTCG
>OX421448.1:53180977-53195977 GCA_949126865.1 Montipora capitata | reverse complement strand
CCATCAGCTAAAACAAAATTATCATCCCAAAACTCTGAAATTCCATAACTCTTGCAGTGCTGGAAAGCAAATTTCAACTTCCATAATTTTCCATAACTAAGTGAACCTGGCTTGAGGACAAGTTGCCTTAAATTAAATGGAGTAAATAAAAATGAAAGAAAGCAGAAAAATATATAACCTTTGAACATTCATCTGCAGGCTTTGCACTTTCAGCTTCAGACTTTGAACTCCCAGGCTTTGAACTTTCAGCATCAGAAACTTGTCCATGCTTTTAATTCCAATCAGAGATGATGATCAGTTAATTCCCCAGATGCAAATATACACCTCCAAACTGCCACTATACAAAATGTATGAACAACAACAAGGTAGGGCAACTCGGACAATAGACGGCAGATGATTGATGTGCAAGTAAGGTTTGCATCTGAATGCAGTTTTTTGTGGGGCAGGTAATTCTCTGCAATTATGCCTAAGAAAATTGTGGTGAATTCTACATTTCATTTTTCTCTTCAAAAGATTCATTATACAAATAAAAGAAATGTGATTACCACACCTGCTGTCCATTACGTTTTTTGTAACGGCGTTGTTCGTTGAAGTAATCTTGTATATGTTGACATATTGCATCAGAAGTGAATCCAATTTCTGGAATTGAGCATTCTTCTTCAATATCTGATGCAAACTTCTTCAACTGAGTCTTCATTTCAGGAGTGTTAAACTTGGGAAAGTTTCCTGCTCCCCATTTTTGAGTTGCTAGCAAGCCAACTTTTTTACGTCTATGTGACAAAAGTTTTAAAGTTACTGATCACATATTAACCACAGAAAGATCAGTTTTTCACTATTTGACCATCTCATTAAACCTCTGCTCCTCCAATTAAAAATCTCAGTATCTAGGAAGAATATTATTAGTTCTTATAAGCCTGAAGAGGGTCTCCTGTTTTATACATATACCACATTGCATTTGACAAGAGTAGTCCTGAAATCAATTTATACTTAATATTTCTGTTTCACATCTTAAACCTCCTTTTTCAATACTGGTCTTGGCTCTAAACGTCCAAAAAGCGTTACACTGTAAATGCAAATAAACACCACCCTACAACCAATACAGACCAGTTCCATCATATTATACCAGGTTGGTCTATTTGTGACAAATTACATTCAATAAGAAATGGTGATTCTATGAAGTGTTAAGTGTTAGCTACCATAGAGTATTGATAAAAGATCAACATACTTTGACAGATATAGTCTTTTCATTTCTGGGTTAAAACCAGACATTTCACCCATTGTTGGTTTAAGCCGTGGACTGGAACTGAGTTCACGAACTGGACTTATGTCTGAGAACTCTGTCTTAAATCGCACAGCTGATCCATATTTTAGTCCAAGGTTTCTGAAAATGCCTGCATCCGCTTCTCTTTTAAGAAGATCCGCAATTGCTGAGAAGTGTGTTATTTCCTCATCTAGGCGTGAAACAAACAAGGAAAACCTTGCAACCGTAACTCGTATTCAAATACTGCATGTCTCAATGTGAAGGCAGTTGGGTGGGGGGATAAAGAAGGCATGGAAAATTTTGTCATTCCCGCACAATTGGGCAGCTTACGACTGGTATTTTTTATGACTGTTTTTTTCTATATGCACAAAGAGACATTCGGAGTTGGGCGGCCATTCGGCGTTCTGCAAAACTAAGATATGAACCGTAAGAAAAATTAAAACGTACGAGGCGAAAGAAGGCACAGATCGAGCGGGTCAGAAGTATGAGGGTATCCAGAAGTGACTTAAATCTTTAACCTTTTTCGAACAGGGCCGCTTAAACCACTTAAACTTTCTGGGAGTTTCTTTATAAGCTTACCTTGAAACTTCTGGGCGACATCATCACCGAAGAGCTTTCTAACGCGTTCGATGATAACGTCTTTCTCCTGTAACTCGTGTACTTCCGAAGACTCTGACATTCTCAACAACTTTTAAAACTGAATTTTCCGTCAATGAATATATGAACAACAGCTCAAAAGGTAACCGTCCGGACTTACTTACAGCCACCACCAAAAAGGAATAAATCTAAGCTTGCTTTCCAATTTTACCCCTCAGCTCCGGTTGTTTCCCGCCTTTTTGGTGCAATTTCATAGAATGCGCTATAGGATTGGTAGCTAACAGACAGCTTCTCTGATTGGCTAACTGATTGGATTGAGGAGAATGGGTCGAATGCTTAGTAGCCGTGTTTGCGACACAAAATGGCGGACTCTTCGAGCGTGAAAGCTTGGTCGAGGGAAGACATATCTGCTTGTGATTGCAGTGCAAGAACATTCAGGCATGTTCACTGCCCTTGTTTTCGGTGTCAGGGAAGTGCGACCGATAGAACTACCGAGTTACGGCACTGGAGAGAAAATTGCCTGCTTGCTAGTGTGGTTGGAAGTGACAGCACTTCGGACAGCTTGGCAGACATTGATAGTGATCATGAATCAATTGCAAGGCCGAGCTCATCAGCAAGTCCTTCAACTCCAGGAACAGATGAATTTGATGACAGTCTTAGTGAAGGATCAGACGAAAACAGTGCTAATCCCATCTGTCCAGAACTTGAAGCTGTTAAACCTGCGGAACGTCAAGGTATGGAACCTCTCAACCCTCTTAAAAAAGTTATTCTAACAGCAGTTCTTGACACCCTGAAAATTATGGATGAAAGTGGATCATCTGTTAAAACCTTTGATGACATTCTGAGCTATGGAAAAACAATGTTGTACACTTTAATTGATGAAAATGTTGACCTTGATGTTTTGAGTACAATGTGGCCCAAGAATTGGAATGATGTTCAACTTTTAATGAAGGAAGAAGGTTTTGATGATGCTAAGGAATATATCATATGTTTCTGCCGTACCGAAAAGGTAATTAAAAGAAATGGTAAAACACATACCAAATTTGTTTACAGTGGAAATTTCAGCATCATGGACAACAAGGATGCTTGTTGTACTCACTGTGGAAATAAAGGCTATCTCAAATATTACTATTTGGGATTGGAAAGTAAGATTAAAAATTGGTTCAAAACTGAACCAATGTGCAAAAAAATGCTTTCTCATTGGAACCAAAGAGAACACTGGCTTGGTAGAGAGGAAAGTTGGCCACTGAAGCAAGAGTTTTGGGATGGTCAACGGTGGATAGATCTTCAATGGTTTTGGGACCCTAGCAAGATTTGGCCACTTCCAACTGTCTGTGTTCATTGTAGTACCATCATTTCTGTGGATCATTTGACTGCCTCCCCTGAGGGAATTGATAATTTGAAGATTGTGACATGCCCTGGATGCTTTGAAACTTTTCACCATTCTATGAAAATGGCAAGAGGTTCCCCATTGAACTTGGCCCTCATAGGCCACTGGGATGGGTGGCAACCATTTGGAACAAGTTTCAGAGGATGTGGTTCCATTGAAGTTTCCATCGCTAACATGAAAAAGACTGATCGGTGTCATGTTGGTGAAGTGTACGTTGTTGGGTTTGTCCCTTGTTCTGACCTGCCTAAGGATTTACCAGAGTATTTAGATCCTTTTCTCAAACCACTAATGGACGATCTTTGTAATGGATTTATTTTGGGTTATAACATTCCTTATCCTCTACAGTTCACAAGTGATGAATTCCATTCTTCTGAAACTGAAATTATCCGGTTATTGCTTTTATGTTGGACAGGAGACCACCCAGGGCAGTGTGAAGTCGGCAAGTTTCTCAATCAAGGGAAATGTGGATGTAGAAGAGAGAAACTACATGGACAACAACTACAAAATTCATCTAACAATCACTACTATTATGGGAACAACAGATATCATGGTCGCTACCCGTGGGAAAAACGGCAAATTGAGAAAGAGTTGGAAAACCTGTATGACATTGAAAATGAGACAAGAACAAGTGTGAGAAAAGCATTGTCATCAAAACTTGGTTTCACTGGAATATCACAGCTTCACAAGGTTTTGTATCCTTTATATAAATTTGATGTCACAAGGGACATGGTTTATGATGTTTATCACACTATTCCTTTAAATGTTGTTAAAAACCAACTGACCAGACTACTGGAACTTGAATTGGTGGACACAGAATACCTTGACAAGCAAATAAAAGAGTTTCCTTGGAGCAAAGAATTAAAGGATGGGAGACTTCCAAGACCAGTTGGCAAGGAATGCAAAGGGATTGGTCATTGGAAAGCAGAAGGGCTTCAGAAATTTTCTTTTCCCATGACAAATTCTATATTTGAAGTCAAATTTCAGGATGATGAAGAGTTCCAAATTCAAACCCTTGTGTCGCGACTGACAGAATTGCACTTTTACAGTGGCAGGCTGGGCTGGACTGATGAAATGATAAGTGTTCATTTCAAGATAGCACAGAGACTCAACATACTTGTTGAAGAAGTGCAAGGACTGCACATGTGCACCATTTCTTTGCATAATTTGTTGCATATTCACGAGGACATTATTAATTTTTCCGCTTGTGACAATTATTGGTGTGCAGTGTTTGAAAGGGCTGTCAAACACTATGTTAAAAAGTCACACAACTGCAAAGGAATTGAACGAACTTTTGCAAGTTCAGAGGCACGGAGAGAGTTTCTGAAATCACTTGGAGGTACGGAAGTGGCCACTGAGCTTGGGAAGCACGATGTTAAACAGGTGAGATTTTCAGTAATTGTATTGAATTTATTACATCTAATTTATTTTAATCCTGGAGTAGGGCATCAAATGGAATTTGGTTGCCAAATGCCTGGTTTAATATAATACCCTGTACAAAACAATTCAGAATTAGGTTAAACAAAAATTGACTTTTGAACTCCTTCCCGTACGAACAGCGCAACGCTCTTGCAGCGCTGCGCAACTTCATATTTTAGGTTGCACAGTGCTTATGCGTCCTTTATGCAACGTTCATGCGTTCACCAAGCTTCAGAAGCAGAATATCGAGCGCTGCAGAAAGGTTGCAATGCCTAACAGCGAAAAAGCAATGGTAAAGCAGCGCTGCATATCGTTGCTTAAAAGCTGCGACTGAAAAATACTTTCGAGGAAAAGTTTGGAATGTTTAAGAGCGACAAAGCAATGCTCACGCAGCGCTGTACATCGTTGCTCAAATGCTTCGACTAAAAGATCAATCGTATGTAAACGTTTGCAGTGTTTAGCAACGTAAAAGCAACGCTTAATAAGCAGCTTTGTGCATCTTAATTTGCCTTAACGTCAGGGCTATACATGTAACTGAAAGATATCTATAATCAACGGCTGTATACGTACGTAAGGTATATCCAGTCTTGAAGGCATAGTTACAAATACATTCTCATTAAAATGTTGTATTCTGTAGAAAATTGCGATTTCAAACCTCGTACTATATGGCCGGAGCTTATATATAAGCCCAACATGTTGATCGATACTAAAAGGTTTCAATGTCAAGGGAAATCGACGCCAGCAATGCACACCACGATTATTTCGCATTTTCGGTCCGAATGGAGCGATAGTTTTAGCGACCCCCTTCAGGGACCCGCGATAAGACTTACGATTGGTCACCATTGTGCCCATTGACCAATCGCGGGTCGCTAAGCAATCTTCCAACGGTTTGAATAAAGAGAGTTGTGAACAAAGCATCATTTGATGGCTCTCGAAGCAAATGTTCGCAGAGTTTGGCGGCCCTTAAATCCTTCTCAGTGTACAAGAGGCTCAAATAAAGAAGACTAATGGGTAGTGGAGGAATCTTCCGTGATCTACGTGGAATTTCGAGGCAATCGAAGCCTTGGGAACGAATTTATGGCCTTTTTCCTTGAATGATTCCGTTCGGCAACTTCGTCTCGGTGCCCAACCTTGGGAAAGAAGAGGAACCAAAAACCACCTAAATCGCTCTAAATCGACCCAGAAACCGTACCAGAATCAAATAAATATAAGACTGAAGCAAGGTAACGTGTTTTTTTTTATTTTAAATCGTCAGTAGTTTTCAGAACTTTGAGGAAAACCGTTTTACCGATACAAATCCTTATATTTCTACTCTCGCATAATATAGCACTGTACGGATACTCATATATCGAGCTTGGGCTACCTATAGAGACACATGAAATGATCAGAGCACTGCAATGTATTAAATCAGATAGCTGTGTGCACAATATCATCTTTCGTGACGGCTTTAAAGAATCCCGCTCGCATCATGATCAGTTAATGACCCCGTTAATGTAACAACGCAGCAGTGAAGAAGCTCTTTGGGTAGAATATTTGTGTACATTATACAGCTCATTATATAGCTTGCCTGTAACTCCTCCACTATGCAAAATAAATTTAATTGATACTCTTGATACTTTTGCTTGTACCCATTTTTCGATTGATCGGCTTGTTGTTGGTGGCCATTAAATTAAAAGGCTTCTCAAGGTACCTTTTCTTAGACCGAGAAAACCTCTCACATCACGCGACATCCTACCCGCAGCGTTAAAGCAACGCGAAGCTATTAAAGCAGCTCTCTTGCAACACATCTGCAACGAAAGGGTCGCTAATGCATCACCGATGGAGCGACCATTCAGAAGTCCTGCAGTGCTTAGCAAACAGTCTCCTCAAGCAGCGTTGGTGAGTCGCAAAAGCAGCGCTGCTAAACGGTTGTTTGTTTCAAGTGCAGCACGTCCTGCTGCAGCGCTTAAGTGACTTTGAGATGTCTTACGCGCAGTCATTTTTCGAAACTCCCGCAGTGCTATCGATGCAGCCATCATGCAACCTTTCTGCAGATATAAGGGCAACGCTGGTCAGTCGCTAAAGCAGCGCTGCGTAAAGGTCGTACGTTTCGTACGGGTTGACATTCAGTTACTCTGAAAGGTAAGCTATGATGATTAAAGGCAGAGGTTGAGCAGAGCTCTTAAAAGTGATTGAAGGATGCACTAATAGTAAGGTTCCAAATTCTATTTAATGTTGAAGTTATTGCAGATAGGGAACTTCTCTTTCTGCTCCAAAATAGTTGTTTTGTTTTGTTTTTTTATAAGGACAGGGTGATATCCTATCTTTACTGATTATATTGGTTTCTACAATTAAATGCAATGGGATGAAAATCTTATTTGTTGTTGTGAAAAGGCATTTATACAGCTGCAATTTTTTTGTTTCCCAGGGTGTTGTAAATTCAGTTGAGACTGGAAAGAAGATTGCCTGTCAAGACTCAGCGCCAAGACAGGCTTACCTGATTGGCTCAGCAACAAACATCAGACCCCTACAAAGAGATAGTCAGTTGAAAATAGCAAGTGCATTGTCTGTTCCAGTTGACCTGGTGTCATCCTCAGCTTTGTTTTCAAAAAGATGTCTTTTGAATGATGTGGGATATGATGGTACCATGTGTTGTAGTGGTGATTACGTTTTAATTGCAAACAATGGTCAGGAGATTGTGATTAAGATTGAAACAATGTTATCAGTTAACTGTGGGAGTGACTTATGTAGAATAGTTGGAATGGGCTACTTGTACTCTTTCCACCGAGATGCATTTGGGCAAATTTCTTGCAACTACTGGACTGGTTTCTCCAAAGTTCAAAAAAATCCAGTAAGAGATGTCACTTTTTTTCTGGCAGAGAACATCTTGAGAAAAGTTCTGTTATATGACTGTGGTAATGATTTGATGACTGTTGTGGACTATATGCGTCCATGGAATCATTTCTCATGTGTGCCTATTGTGCCTGTGCATGCTGAAAAGGGTGATATGTTGCTTATTCAGGGTGAAGGTCCCACCGATGTCTGGTATGGTCATGTACAAGATGTAGATTATCTAAACAAGACAGTTGATGTGTATTTTTTCATTGAGAGTCATCGATGTCAAAATGTTTTTGTCCGTGAATCTCGTGGTAGAGGTGCGAGAAACACGGTGTCTTGGAGGTCTGTGATTGGACTTGCTGATGGTCAATGGAGTGGCCCTGGCATGTGGACACGGGATTCTTGAAATAATGTGTGGTCCTGTTACTGTAAAACTGTAGTTACAAAACAAACTGTTTTGTAAAGGTATCCTCAGGAAACTGATGGTACTGAATTACCCTGAGGTAAAATGAATGAGTACATATGTACACTGTAATGAGCAAACTGTGCAATTAATAACGTTGTTTGAAACTTGTAAAGGATACATGTGTAGATGTCAACTAGGTGATATTTTTTAGACTTACCAAAATTGCAAAACTAGAATACACCAGTGAGTGTTCTGAGGCAAAGGCTGGGAATCATTAATTTGGGGTTATAAATTCATTGCAATTTTTGGAATAACATGGGCTATATCTCTTCATAATTATTGTCTACAAGTCATTCTTAATTTTTGGGGGAATTTTTCCTTTTTATTAACAATTTTTGGAAGAACTTGGGCAAATGTTCACTTTTTAGTGATAATTTTGGGTATCATGTCATTACTTGGAGCAATTTTCCCAAAATTTTCCCTTTTTCACAATATTGGCAATAACTTGTTATGAAAGTATTCCCATTTTCTTTTCATCTCTGGGAATAACTTGGGAAAAGGTTCCCTTTTTATTCCCAACTTGGAATAACTTGGGGACATTTTCCCATTTTATTCTCAAGTTTGAGAATAACTTGGGGAAATGTTCCCTTTGCATTCTCAAGTCTGGGAATAATTTGGGAAAATATTACTATGTTGTGCTTAATCTAGGAATAACTTCAGGAATTGTTCCCAATTTATTCTCAAGTCTGGGAATAACTTGGGGACATTTTCCCATTTTATTCTCAAGACTGGGAATAACATGGGCAAATATTCCTTTTGTGTTCTCATGTCTGGGAAAAACTTGGGGAACTGTTCCCATTTTATTCTCAAGTCTGGAAATAACTTGGGAAATTTTTCCAATATATTCTCAAGTCTGGGAATAGGTTGGGAAAATCTTCCCATTTTATTCTCAAGTCTGGGAATAACTTGGGGAAATGTTCCCTTTTTCTTCCCAATTTTGGGAATAACAGGGGTTAATATTCACAGTATTTTCCCAAAATTGGGATACAAGAGAAAGCACAGTGTATTTCCCAATAAAAACCCATTCATAGGATGCTAGGAGACAGCTACTTCCCAAAATTAACCCAAAAAAGGAATTTCTTGTCCCAGGTTTTCCCCAAAATTGGGAAAATTTCCCATGTAATTCCCAACTGGGAATCTTGAAAAGTTTCCTGTGACTTTGATTACGGCTCGACGGGCGACAGATTGTTGTCGAAGTCCATTACTCGTCGCTTTTAAGATTCCAGATTTTTTTTTTCAGCGCCTTTCTTGTTCAGTATCCAATTGACTTTCCATTATTAAGCTCCATAAGGGTGTATTTTGCTTAAAAATTCACTAAAACGCCATTCGCGTTACATGACTTTCGACGCCATTGCCGGTGACGTTTATAATCATTCTACTGTGTCCACCAGAGAAATCTACGCATTTCCCACTACCCTCTCGATCCTAAGACAATACGAGCAGAAGGCTCTACGCATAAAGACACCACTTAGCAGGGGAGAGACAGGCAAGACTTTTACCGACACGGAAAATAAAAAAAAAATAAATTAATCTACCCATTTTCCGACTGGTTTGCCATAGGCAACCCAGTAAAAAGGTCACCTAGAATTTTCGGTAGCCTTTTTTGCTGGCTGAAATTTTCGAAAAGGTAAGTTTTGATCCCTATAATTTTCGGATCACTACACTTTCAGCTAGGGAATCCGACCAGATGAAAAATTTTAGGGGATAAAAATATACCTATATCCACCGTTTAAATACTAAAATACGTTTGACTATGCTATGTTTAAGTGGTTTTGAACTATATTCTCGTTGGGTGCCCCTGAAGCGTGCTGCATTAAGCACAGTCATGTGGATAATGCAAAGCAGTGTGGGTGAGAAATTGTGCTTATCATATGGCCCCTACGGCGCCGTGCTTTCATTGTAAAACTATTGAGCATTGGTGCGACAAGGCCGCAAAACGCCGTACGGCTCTGCTGGGAACACTTACTGCTCCGTGCGATGCGATTTTAGAAGATTTTGTCGCTTTTAAACATCCAAGTTATTTACAACCAGAAAAGCAAATGCAAACACCATAATAGATAAATTTTCTGGGCACATTTTTGTAACTTATGTTGTCCAAACCGTATGTTCGGAGTGCTCATTAATAGTTTAAAGAGCCCATATGATAAAATGCTTATTGACTGAGTTTACTGTAGGTCAGGCCGGACAGGAAAATATTTGGCCCTCGGTCATGGTGCTCGGTCCGTACGCCATGACCTCGGGCCAAATATTTTCCCCTCCGGCCCTCCCACTAAGTACACACATTTTACTTTCCTCCCTGAGCATCCCATAATGTCTTTCGAAACAGAAATAAAAATGGCCGCCGTATCTGCAAAAAGGTCTATTGACCAATGGAGCTCTCAGCTGGCCTGGTTACTCTAGCTCAGGGTTGAGCAATTGAATCCCGCTCCTGCCTGGATTTTTTTCAGGCTTGCTTGCATTATTGGTTATCTACCTGCTATGATCTTTCATTTCATCCTCTTTCACTTTAAAGGCCTGGTAAATGCGGTATCTTTTAAAATTTGCCTTTTTTTGCTTGATTATACATATTATGAAAAGTTTATTTCTCTCTTCAATTCAAATTATGAGCTTTTACTTTGTACATTAATTTTTTGAAAATGGTACGCAGTGGATGACAAATGGGGAAGACTCGTAGTGGCATCTCAAAGAAATCAGAAACCATTACAAAACCCTCGTGTCGTGGGAGGGGTTGGTGTGGGGTATCTCCCCATTCCTTGTGGTTCTGTACCTTCTAGAACCCCCCTGCGTTCCGTGCCTTGTTTCGGTTTAAAACAGTTGAGGTTTTACTGCCAATTTTTTCTCTACTTTCAGTTGTCCAGCAAATTACTGTTATATATGCACCTTGAAGTATATACAGAAGAAAGAAATACTGTTGTGTGTAATCTTTTATTAGATGAACAAGGCACATCTGGAGAAGACCAAAGTGATGTCATTCCTACTGGCCGAGTGATTGGAGTGTTGCAAAGAAACTGGAGAGATTACGTGGCCAGCTTTGATGAGAACGAGGTAACAAACTGACTGACTGAGATTTGGAATGTGCCTGAGTTCATGTTGTAATTAAAAAGTTGGAGATTTATGTAGGTGCACTACGTTGATCTTTTTGACCGATAAAGGTTATCTTTGCTTAATATTTGATTCCTTAGGAGTCACAAGGAACAAGAAAGACAGGTGGAAAGGTATATGATAAATTACGAAAAAGTTACAAATAATCATTTATCAACTGCCTTCTTTGGCGTTGCTGTGTTATATGAAAATCGATGGTTGATTGAGTTATTGAGTAGTGATTTTATTGCTCTCTTGGTTTCCTGGGGTCCCCTCTACTCTGAGTTTTAGGAGAAAAGGTTTGTAGAATATTACAAGAAAGCACAGAAGATGATGTATTGAGTGAAATGCACTTAGGGTGCGTTCGATTGACCGTATTCTGGAATAGGAATACGTGAAACATAAGTTAGAAATCCTTCGTTTTTACAGAGATTCACATTAAAATTGTCAAACATCTGCTAAGATGCTATTTTAAACATATTTTTATTATTCTTGCTGCTTCGAAACGCGCCAAACATATCGTTTTAATCATCACTCCAAAGTATTCTTATTCCGGAATAGGGTCAATCGAACGCGCCCTTAATATGGTTTCATTTCTCTTTTTCGTCTACTTATCCAAACACAAGTTTACCGCTTCACTCCACACAACGCTCCATCATCGACCGTCAGTGATTTAGTAATCATACTTGTAATTGAATGTGTTCCGTGTATCCGTGTATGTAACATTTCTCTGTTTCAGGCAATTGTTAAATGCATTTTGGTTGGGTCTTATGAGTACTCGATAGGCTCTTTGGCCTGGTAAGGACTTGAACCCAGAAGTAGGATTTAGTGTGACTTGCTGGGCTACCTCCGTTTAAGTTATAGGCGTGCCATTTCTATGATACAAATGCTTAACTACTTGAAGAAATAAAACCATCTTAATTTGTGTTTGTCGAGGTGGTTGTGGTGCCCCGAGATTATCGCATTCCAAAGATCCGGATCAGCACACGACAAGTTGACAGCTTGCGAGAGGAAAGGTAGCTTTAGTTGAAATTTTTATTTTAGAGCGGTTTTCAAGTGAGTCCCATAAAACAAATACCAAAGTAAGTGTTTTATGTTTTTAAGTGTCTAGTCATTCTAGCGCTGGAGCACTAATTGGGGACACTGTAAACTGAAATTAACAATTAACGCAAATCATGCCAAATGTTGGTTTTTGAGGAGAGGGGAAACCGGAGTACCCGGAGAAAAGCTCTCGGTGCAAAGTAGAGAACCAACAAACTCAACCCACATATGACGCCGAGTCTGGGAATCGAACCCGGGCCACATTGGTGGGAGGTGAGTGCGCTCACCACTGCGCCATCCCTGCACCCCTGTATTTCGACCAATCACAGCAGATGCAAACAGCGCAATGAACCAATCCGAATTCGTAGCAATTCCATGTATGAAACTTTCTCAACTGAAGCGCGGGAAAATCGCGCGTGCAAGTAGTGGTTGGTTTTGGTTTTCCTTTTTATTGGTTGATAACTTGCGCGAGAATTTTAAACCAATCACTAAGAGTAGTAATTGCACCATCGCGTAATTACTTTCGACAGTCATTTGTAAACCTGAATATCTTAAATTTAACACAGTATGGAATCAAAGGTTCTGATTTATTGGGATCAACAATACGTAACCATACGTAATACGTAATAAATACGTAACCTGCTAAACGCCCTTACTCGCAGTCGGAGACTGGATTGCTCAAAGAGATCGGACTGATGGAGCTGTGCTGCCGGCTAGGCGCTCGGTCCCTGAACACGACCCATGTATGATCTCGGAGCACAGCACCACAGCCTGATGGAATAGGATGTGAGTGGATTTTGCTGAGGGAGGAAAACCGGAGTACCCGGAGAAAAACCCTCGGAGTCAGGTTGAGATCGACTGAAACTCAGCCCACATACGATCTCGGGGCCCAGAGTTGAACCCGGGCCGCAGAGGTGGAAGGCACGGTTGATAACCACTGAGCCATCCTGACTCCCCTGACTTTTTCGTTCAACTTTTTCGTTCAACTTTTTCGTTCAACTTTTTCGTTCAACTTTTTCAATAACTTCCGAATTATGTCGAAATTAGTAATGATGCCAAGCCTCTTCTGCCGTTTTTGAGGTTTTCCTTACAGCTCTGGTATGGCCTCAACTGCTGTAGACCAGTTACCACGTTTTAAACATTGTCGCATGGAAAAGTATCTTACTCGGAAACTACGGCGACCGGTTGTGGTTAAAATTGTTGATCCCAATGGAATAAGGCCTAAACTGAGGTCGTACTATGGCAACAAATGAACTCCTTGAGACCCATTGAAGATGGTTGTGGTTGTGGCCGGCACCGTGACGCTAGGTCTTGTTATCTGGTGATCCAGGCATGAGAGCCATCTTGGGCTTTCTTGATGACCGTAGCGATGAAAATGCATAATCGGCCTAGAATGAGTTATCCCTTAAATTGACTTTCTCCTTGTGTTATCCATACCTGACCTAAATCCAAATTCTCTTACAAGCAGCACGATCTCCACCCTACCCATCAAAGTGTAACGATATTGAAAAATTCGCGAATAGTCTAATGTTCTATTCCTCAGAATCGTGGTGCGAATTGACTTTTGGGAGGTCGACTCCATGTACCCTAGTGGCCATTTTGTCCGATCTCTGGGTCCCATTGGTAACTTAGAAACAGAAATTCAGTCTCTGATGGTAGAGCACTCGTTAGCAGCGCCTTCCTTCACTGAGGCACAACTCAGAGAGCTTCCTACCAACACAGCAGATAGCCCTTGGGTGATATCAGAACAAGAAATAGCGAAAAGACGGGATTTGAGGTGAGGGATTAAGAGAATACCCGGCCACTTATTTGCATACGAATGACGTATATTGCTATATCCCTCGTTGTTCAAATGATGCCGCTACAAGGTCACAATAGTGGCTGGATATTCTGCAGTTGCTCCCCTAAGAAAATTTTAGTAAACCTATCTTTTTTCTCAACAAAAATATTAAAACCCGAAGATGCGTTCTTCAAGAAATACTCCATTCAGTGCGAATGGCTCATTTCCGAGTTGCTGCGTGCCTCAGTTTCAAAGCGAGTCCTGTTGCACACTCATTCAGATGGAAATGAGTACCGTATTCTTATGCAAATCATTTCCCTTACAATAGTTGAGCACCAAGACTCACTTCGAAACCGAGACAAACAGCAACTCGGACATGGCCAATTGCTCATTTCTCCATCAATCTTTGACGCTAACGGTTGGAGAATTGAACGTAGCGAGAAAGAGCTTCCGAGCAACTCGGTGTTATTATTCGTTTAATTAAGACTTGTTTGTTTGTAGTAATTAAGTTTGAATAGCTCAGTCATCATCACGATGGAAGACTTTTTTACGTGGTCCGTCGCCTTTTCCCTTCCCAATTATTGTTGTTTCGTATGGTACCATAACATTGCCCATACGTTAAACAGTAAGGCGGATTCAATCCTCAGTACAGTTTGTTGCAAGTGTTGAAACTGGTTAGAGCCTCAAATATCAACGTTAAAGGAGAATTTCTTACCCTCGTTTGACCTGCTCACACTTTGCATTTCTTGGAACGTTTTTTCAGGAAGTCGCATTTGATCTTTAGCATTGATCCAAAAGGATGCGAGGATGTGGATGACACGCTGTCTGTTAGGTACGTTTTAGCTGCACTGCGTGGCCTCGCGAGTGTAATTTTCAACAGTATTGCTTTGTAAGGATTTCACTTAATGCTAATGGGTAATGGACAAAGTGTGGTTGCTAATAGTTTTAAAGTCAGAATGGCAGACCATTAAAGAACCGAATTCCCGTGAATATCTTTTTAAAATTAAGGCTCAGCAAAGTGAATTTTCTCATCTTATGTTCTTTTATTGATTTCTTTCCTTCATATTTTGCTTTAAGGTGGCTGAAACACGGTAAGATAGAGCTTGGGGTTCACATCGCAGACGTGTCTCACTTTGTTAAACCTGGCTCGC
>OX421448.1:53165977-53175977 GCA_949126865.1 Montipora capitata | reverse complement strand
TATCGAACTCATTTGATAAAATCCGATTTTCTTGTGGGTAGGATAATAGAAAAATTGTTACCTGAGGCTAATTTAAGGAGGCTCGAAATAGTTTCTCCTTTTTTCAAACAAATAAACATATTTTGTTTTTAAATACAGTTAGGGTAATCATATCAAGAAAAAATTTGGCCAGGGTTTTAAGTACCCATCATAGATTTTTCACATCACATTTTCCTCCAAAATATCGTTACCGTGGCAACGATATAAGGCATTTCCTTGAGCCTTAAAATCAACATATGTTGTCTTTTTTGAAAAAACGGGACGGTGAAATCTTCCCATTCAGCGTTACCAGATAATGTTAGAAATAATCTCTAAAGTATTTAAAATTCAACAAAATCTGTAGGTCAGTTTTTCAGAAAAATAAGTTTTTTCGAAATGTGTCGCTAATTTCTTTTTTCACCTACAGAATTTTTTTGAATTTGAAAGACAAACCTTTTAAATTAATCTAAGCTAACATGCAAAAAATGAAAAAAAATTCACCGTCCGGAAGCAGAGATATAAGCGAGTAAAGTTGCAAAATCAGGAAAAATGAGGGGGTTACAAGATCGGCATTTACGCATGCGTCACCCGCTCATTCGAGTGCACGCGCGAGTGAAGCTACAGGCCAACACAAACGGATTTAAGTGACCATGAAACCGTTTGTGTACAATTTTCGTTATTTTCGTGAATAGGAGATGTCTATATATATTCCATATGTATAGGAATTAGAAGAAAGGTGAGCGAAACTAGCGGTATTTGTTTATTTCTGGTGACCCACTTTGAATCGTGAGCTGACGCGAGCAGCTTGCAGAATTGCGTGTGTGGCTTACGCGCGCGCGCTCAGCTGAAAACCCTTTCGAGCCTCCTTAATGGACCCCACAAAGTTCCGGATCATCTGTGGCTTGGTAGTGCAGCATGGGAACTAGTATTAGGAAGGTCCTGGGTTCGACTCCTGTTCGAACACTCGAAATTTTTTTTCCGAGTTTGCACAAGTCCTTCTAGAGATATAAATCTCTTTATTTTTGGGTGTATCGTGTAAAATTATACCAGGGCTACGAGAGGGAACCAGGGTGAAGGATCGCTGGCTCAAGACTCACCTACCGGTCATTCTTGCAGGAATGCATTAGGATATCATCTAACGCCCATCGGAAAGCACCCACTATTAAGATACTTGTTCATCTTTTTTTTTTTTCCAGGCAGCACAGGCCATTGCTGATGGAGACACAAATGACGAAGATCTCATTAGGGATGTGTCTGAATTACAGAATCTTGAGGCAGAAACAGCCCAAAAGAAGTAAGCCGCTATTTCAAAATTAACTGAAGGCATGCTCAATGCCTTCCACTTCTGCGAACTTTATTCGAATTCCTGTTGAATTGCTCTACCTATTTAACTAATAAGTAACAAAATCCCCACCGTTGTCGTGGAAATATGCGTTGTCTTAGAAACAAGGGAAACAGAAATTGAAAACATAATATCCTAATAAGGCGTTGACAAAATCGTTGTTTTGGTTATGCGAAAGTAATAGAATAGCTCGAGCTTCGCTTTTGATTTTGCAACAAATCACACTCTAATTTGAATAGGGTTCGCAAAAAATGAATGAAAGAGGTCTGAAAAATTATAAGCTTAGACTGGACTTGGAACTTACTGTTACGTCGGTTGCTCAGTTTATTCAGGGATTTACTGCATATGGGATGATCATGGACGGGTTTGGTTACCACCTTGATTCTCAGTTAAATGAAAACATTTCGCACCCGCATTTCGTATTCGCCATCCTGTTTGAGATTTTGGATCTCTCTTTTATTCATTTGACTTATTCCGATTTTCGTAACAATATTGTTATATAATTTTCAGGTTGCGTGAAATTCGGAAATCTGTGCTGAAACTTATGGACATAGCAAGAGAAATAAAAGCAAGAAGAACTGTGCATGGTAAGTCTTTTCATCAAAATAAGCGTTTCATTTCCAAGTAAAGGCATTCATTAGGCTTCAGCTGGCGACTCTAGCGTGGATGATTGGTTTCTCTGAAAGCGCCGTCCAAATAATTGTATTTTAGTGTCCAGGCATTTACTTAGACGCACGCTGGTGTTCATTTAAACATCACAAATTGTCCTTTAAATTGTCCCCACGTTTACAATAAGTTGCCTTCCGTACTCTGTAATAGAACCGAAATATTGTAAGTTTCAACTCTGTTGTCATAAGGCAAAACTTGGTTTCAACAAAGATATCAATGCTCGGCCTTGGTTGCCTCCTTTCGTATTCAACGACACATGTGTCCAGAAATACAGGCATGTAGTTGTCACTGTAGTGTCCCTCCAACTTCACTCTTCAAATAAAGATTTTGGCTGTTTTCGCAAATCCCATAATACAGTTCATTTGGGGGTGGGGGAGGGGGTCATTTGCATTAAAACAATGGATATCCAGTTCACAGAAGCATGATACAGTCCAATAGTAAATAACTTGTATAGTTTTTATGTAAAGAAGCCCACATAACGTATTGCATTGTGGGGTGGGGGAAATTGCAAATTAAAGCAAAGATAACCCAAACCTAAAAACAACATTAACACTAACTGCGTTGTTGTAAAAAGTTTTGGCCCATGAAATTTGAGCTGCATTTCATAAACATAAATGCCTTAGTACTACATCCTCACTTTCTAAGAATTAACACATCGTGAAACTAAGTTATCGGAAGGAGATCCGCGGATTGCTGTGATAAGAGACAGACAGCGAGGATAGCTGTAGGGATAAGCGGAGTTGTCAACCAACACCAGGGGAGGAGGGTGGGGCAAACCGTAATAAGACTCGGCGGTCGTTGCTGTGACACAATGAGGACCGAAGACCGTCAATTTATCGGGGGAACTCGCAATGCAGTAATTCGTCCCCGGGGAACGCAGAACATCGTACAGATTGTTTCCCGATGCGCTAATTAATTATTCAGTGAGAATAGTATAGGAAATGAGGGTTGCTCCGGCTTAGCGAGTTAAACCCACAACCGCTCGCATGCTATAGTCCAGCCCTTCAACCAACTGAGCCAACTCTGGCCTGACCATTTTACAGTGTGACCAACCTAAAGTTGGTGTATCCTTTAGGTGCTCTGGAGCTAGAGAGTGTAGAAGTACAGGTTCAACTTGGCGATAAAAGAGACATAAAGGATTTAATCCCTAAAAAGGTATAAATGAATAACATGTCATGCATTTTCACTGAATCTTTAACCCTTTCATTCCCAAGATCGAAACGTTCATTCTCCTAATTAGTACCATAGCTTTCTCTCTTGGGTAGTAATGAGAATGTGGTGTTATATCAAGATCACACCTCTTTAAGTGGTACTATGATCAAAAATCTTTTTTTCTTTGGATTTCGAAACTATGTTAACTAAACACTAAGTGATCCAAGGTTTAAGCGTAATTTAAAAAATACACTTGTTATTTTATCTGGAATTTTCCTATCATATTAATGGTCCGCCAGTACTAACTTTAAAATCTTGAGAGAGCTGGATCGATGAGAAATGACATTAAAGACTCACTAGTTTAAGAATGCAATGCGTTTGTACACGACTGAATTAATATGCAGCACGGGACTTTCGGGCTTTCAGATTTTCAAACTCGTGTTTTGCCACAGGTAACCCAGGCTCACTGTGTGCGTCACGTAGGTATTAAAATATAGAGAACATATGATGCGAAGTTTAGGTCTGAAAATTTGCTAGAAAATGGTAATAAAAATCGATAAAACTTATCATGTGGTGAGCTGTTGTTGTCTTTAATACGTACACGAAGTTTCGGGGAAAATGGTCCCCGTTCACCTTCCTTCATAATATAGTGACAAGGTAGGAGACGGAAGCCAGCGTCGGGACTCCGATCGACCCAAAACAAGCACGATTTTTTCCGCGAAAATCAAATCCAGTCGCTAAATAAACACGCCAGGTTCGTGGAATAGGAATTTCTCTAAACCATGAATCCACTGAAGCATCTCCTGGTAGCAACGCGGAGCCACCAGACTCCGTAAAACTTGTAAGTTAACCTGCTAAAATGGCGGCCAGAAAGCGTGGTACTCACGAAGTGCCCAATTCAAAATGGCACTGAACTCTGGACGCCTGGTGACGAGTATAATAAGTCTCCCTCGAGGGAGGGGAGTCCCAAATTGCTCATTGAGTTTTGTTTGGGACTCCCCTCCCTCCAGAACTTATTATACTCGTCACCAGGCGTCCAGAGTTCAGTGCCATTTTGAATTGGGAACTTCGTGAGTACCACGCTTTCTGGCCGCCATTTTAGCAGGTTAACTTACAAGTTTTACGGAGTCTGGTGGCTCCGCGTTGCTACCTGGAGATGCTTCAGTGGATTCATGGTTTAGAAAAATTCCTATTCCACGAACCTGGCGTGTTTATTTAGCGACTGGATTTGATTTTCGCGGAAAAAATCGTGCTTGTTTTGGGTCGATCGGAGTCCTGACGCTGGCTTCCGTCTCCTACCTTGTCACTATATTATGAAGGAAGGTGAACGGGGACCATTTTCCCCGAAACTTCGTGTACGTATTAAAGACAACAACAGCTCACCACATGGTAAGTTTTATCGATTTTTATTATCATTTTCTAGCAAATTTTCAGACCTAAACTTCGCCTCATATGTTCTCTATATTTTAATACCTACGTGACGCACACAGTGAGCCTGGGTTACCTGTGGTTTTGCATACATAATAAACTGCATTTACACGCTGAACTTTTAAGCTAGACCCAACCCTCGGAGGTCCAGTCGGTCAGTTTTGAACGTGAATAATGGCGGACCGTGAAATCCAAAACTTACACTCAAAGTAAACAGCCTTTGGATAAAAATCCAATCTCAAAATCTTGCCAGGCAGGTGTGAAGCAAACACACTTTCAAAACCTGAAAAAAAGGAGGAAGTAAATTTTTGTACATAGTACCACTTTAAGCTGATAATTATCTTCATTCTTAATACCTGTCCGACTGACATTTCATTGAAATTGTGAGGAGAATGTACATGCTGATCACTGCTGGGAGTCAAAGGGTTATTAATAATGGTAATAGGACTGAGTGGAGTCCAATTTGGTCTGTAATCATACGACTGATTAACAAAATCGGACGACAGCGTAGCGGGAGTCCGATTTGTTTAATCACGAGTATGACAGACAGACAGAATTGGACGACGCGAAGTCATTTTACCAATTAATCATAACCATTACAATTTCCGAGAAAGCAAAATCAATTCATTCCTTTTTCACTATGTTACAAATTTGTCCATTTTGGGAAATCCCCAGTTTGGTAGGGTAAGTGGTTGTTGCTGTGGTTCTTGTGATAAATTCTGTGATTGGTGGATTAAGCTGAGTGCACTTAATATGATTGGCTGATGTAACTGTCTGATTTCAGGTATCCGATTACAACCAACCGTCCGATTTCACTGTCCAATTTCAACCCTACACAATATTTATTTTAAAAAAAAGTAGTTAAGGCACCAATCAAATTTGAGAAAATTGTAATGGTTATGATTAAGCTAGAAATTCCCTGGTTGTGTTTTTCAATCATGATTTCATTTAAATGTTCCGGGCATAAATTTCGCAAGATTGTATTGGTTGTAACAAGTTTGTCAAAAAGAAGTATTAGTCAAAATATCGAAGTACTTCCCTGCTGAAAGGATCGACAATGTTGTTATTTCTTTCCATTGGAAACCCACTGCTACCCGTGGAAAACCCTTGCGAGCCTCCTTAACTCAGTAGTTGCTTTCTATACCTAGCCACAAGCTCTAAGCTTTAAAATACCACCGTGAATAAAAATAGCCTCTTCTCATCTTTTATGTTGATTAATGAACTCACACGTATTGCAAAGTCTTATCTTTTTTCAGCCTTTAGAAATTCACGAGACTGTGGCTGAGTGTATGATATTCGCAAATCATTGGGTTGCCAAGAAAATTGCTGAATGTTTTCCTAGTTCAGCCCTGGTAAGGACCCTTTTTCAATTCTACGCCTTATTTGCGCACTTGATTTTGCGTGCAGGAAATGCTAAACACAAACTGCTTCTTTTTCTCTTAGCTTCGTCATCATCCATTGCCAAGGAAACAGCACTTTGCTAACTTAACACATTGTGCTGCTTCCAAGGGGTTTCCCATCGACACAAGGTAAAGTGGTCCTGACGATTGAAGGTGGAAAGAGAGAGAGTTGCTCAGGAATGCAGGATACAGGAATCCTTGATCACAATTTTTGCCCCGTGAACTTATGCCCATCATGCACATTCAGTCTCTAATCGCTCAGCCACGAAATTAACTAGCGCTGAATAGTAAAAGTGCATTAGCTATCTGTGAAAGTTTGAGCCCGATATTCAAGATCATCTTTGAGAGAAATTTCAAATCACCAAAGGATATATGTGCCTATAAATGCTTTTACCACGGAGTACTTAATCAATTCTTGATGGCTAACAATTCCCTGATTACTGACCGATAATCTTAAAATTATTAGCAATCACCTTGAAATTATAGATAGCGAATTACTGGCTATAGTTAACGATATCTTTCCGAATCTGCGTCCCTTATGTTTTCTCCCTCAGATACTCTTAGTGTTACATGTATATTGTAACGGGTTGCGCTGCAATACGAGTCACGCCAATGTTCCTCTAATTTCTGATTCTCTTTTGGAGGACATTGTTCATCTTTGCCCAAAGTCTCTCGCAATGAAATTTTCTCGGCATAATCAAGATATCCAGTCAGAGAAAAAGTTTGGACTCAAGAAGAAAGATAACGGCCTTGTGATTTTTTTGTACTGACTGAGATTTGAGCTGAGAACAACTTAAATAATTTTTTCTTAAAATAAAAAAAACATTTTTATTTGCTAATTCATTTATTTGTAGCTCAAATAAATCCCTAGCAGACTCTCTTGATGATTGTGTGGATACTAACGATCCTAGCTTCAACAAGGTACGTAGAGCCGACGGATTGTTATTCCTGAGCTTTTGTAGAATAGTGTTATCATCTTATGTACTCCCTTTTTCTTGAGATCTGCTTGGTTAAGACGCTCAACCCATGGAGCTAGAGGGACTCCTTAGCGTGCAAGATCTATTACTTGTAGCTTGCGAATACACTGAGTTCCCTCTCATCGGTCCACCGGACGCTCGAAGCACGGCATTGCGTGCGAAAAGGGGCGCCTTCATGATGTCAGATCAAGATGCTTGCTGTACTATGCCCTACCACTAGTGTCTATATTCTTGGGCCTGATCGCCACGTATTGCGTTACCCATTATATGTGACATTTAATGGATAACGCAATACGTTGTGGCAATTAAACGGAATGGATGTTCTGACAAAAGCATGTATGTTCCAACCCCTTTAATTCGCCAGTATGTACTGCAAAATGTTCACATAAAAGTGGAGTACCGGTAATAACCTACAGCTAATTGAATTCTGTTGATCAAGCTGTGTAGATTCTTACACTGTAGATGTTGTCTTTTCTGGTGTCAAAACTCGAATATTTTTTCTGAAAATTAGAGCAGGCGGAGATATGTGAGTATCACTAATGAAGGTGGGGTTGGAAATCTGCAAGTTTGAAACGAATTTACGGTAAAAATGGTCTCATGCATCTGAGGGTATGGCTTGAAAAATGTCAAACCGCAGCGAGCGTAACATTTTTTTTCTTCTGTATTTTTTAAGGATCAGTGCGACTTCCGAAATGCGACGAGTGGAAAATTGGCCTAATTTAGAGAGAATTTTTGAACGGTTTCAGTCCTTGGTTTTCAATTTGATTGTCTACCTGGCCATGGGCCAGGAAGCTTTAAAGATGATTTCCTTTCCTTCATTGCAGATTATTCGCTCTCTTGCAACTCAAGCAATGTCCAATGCACTTTATTTCTCCACTGGCTCGTTATCACCAGAGAATTGCTTTCACTATGGACTTGCCTTAGATCGCTACACACACTTCACATCGCCAATTAGAAGATACGCAGACGTCATAGTGAGTGTTGTTGTTTGTTGTTATCATTAATTCTCACCGGTTTTGCTAATAGATTACCCAAATGTGCGCGATCAATCGATCAGAGCAAGTCATACGTTTTCATATCAATTGAAGAAGACATGTGATCAGGGCACATTCAGAAAATCCAGAGCGAGGGGGGCGGAAGAAATTTCCGCAAGAGTATATATCTCCCTCCTCCCCTATCACCACCCCCTCCCCCCCAGTGTAAATGCACGTTAGTTGAGATTCTGCTTTAGCATTCTCTGGGCATTTGAGACCCAAAGGTAAGGCTAATAGAAGAGAAAAGGGGGCCTCCCCGTCCTAAACCTTCCGCTGGTGACCAAGGCCATCTGTGGCCGCCACGTACCACCGGTCAGACTAATTAAGGTTGACTTAGTCGAACAACTTGTCACGTTCGTGTCACAAATCTCTCCCCAATCTAAGTTGACGGACGGAAAAATTGCGCAAGGACCATCCTGCACCTCTTGACGATTTTTTCACTTCATTCGAAATACTCTCCATTTTTGGTAGGTTCACAGACTCTTAATGGAAGCCGTCGAAAATGAAGGCATTGCTCGGTTCCTATCCAACAAAGAACTGCAAGAGACTTGTCACCATATTAACATTAAACATAGGGTATGATAGCTTAATAGTAACTTGGCTGGTGTGCCTGTGGCGCAAAAGGAGTCAGGTGTCCTAGAACCAAGGAGTCAAAACCGCCAACCCAAGCCTATGGTGGATGGCACTATGTAGCACTGCCTTATTCACCACCCAGCTCGATATAGGCTCAAATATAAAACGAATCGATTCCTGGCCTCATTTATACTTAACGGGAGGCTTCTACGTTTACACGAACCTGGCCCTTGAAGCCCAAGCCCATGATTACAAACACCCTACAAAGGCAGCCCCACCGGCACAACCAGCTATGATCTTCGACGTGTATGAAATTTACTTGAGGACCTTCTAACACTGAACGATATTTTTAATGTCGTGCAATCTCTGTAGTACAATAAATAGGGGACGAGCCAGGAAGCACTGAAGTGTTGCCACACGAAAGATATGAGAGAGGGAACCATTCAAACCGCTGTTGCAACTTCCACCCTCGCTACACGCCTGTGGTTTCTTAAAGTAGTTCATGGAAAAAAATTCTCAGATAGTAGAGCGATTTCAATCAAGCGCCGCAGTAAACGTCGGGGTTAGTTTTCGTTTTTAAATTGTTACACTGGACGAATGGCTTAACACTTTTACTCCCCAGAAGTGATCAGTATGTAAGTTCTCCTCACAATTTCAATGAAATGTCAGTCAGGCAGGTATTGAGAATGAAGATTATCATCAGCTTAAACGGTGTGATCTTAATATAACATCAAATTCTCATGACTACCCAACAAAGAAATCTATAGTATCAGTTAAAGGAATGAACGTTTCCATCTTGGGAAACATTGCCAGAAGTTGCAATTCACTGCGTCCATCATTTTCCTTCGCTATTGCCGGCTGTAACTATTTACTTTGCGTCATGATTGATAAATGGGATTTTGTGATTGGTCAATATTAGTTTTACCGGAGTCATTTGATTGAAATACACTCTGTCACTAAAAAGAATATCTCGGGTTCATTTCTCTCTCCAGGCTGCCCAGAATGCTCAAAAGGAATCCATTGATCTGTTTCAAAGCATATTTTTCCAAGATCTACCTGAAGGTGACGAAAGGCGGATTTGTGACGCTGTCATCTTTAGCCTGAGAGCCAATGGCGTGCTGGTTTTTGTACCACGGTGAGTGTATTACGCAGAAGGTATAATATGTATAATAATAAATAACAACTATTCACCGCAGTTGCAGTGGTGGATATTGACCGAGCCGCGAAGCGGCAAGATAAATATCCACCACTAGCCACCGACACTGAGGTGCATAGTTGTTTTAGTATACACCAAACAGTGAGATAGTATAGCACAAAGAGGTGATTTTAAGTCATTATTCCTCCAACGATTACAATGCTTTCGGGCGCAAATCCCGCGCGAGTTGCTCGGGTGTGGATAGTTAACAA
>OX421448.1:53160977-53163477 GCA_949126865.1 Montipora capitata | reverse complement strand
ACTGAACTGTATTGTTTCCTTATCCTAATACCCTTTCCCTTTTTATTAAGTTGTTCTTTTATTTATCAGGCTGAATTTGTTCTTATATATATGGTGCTTTATTGGCCAAATCTCAGCCTGATGTTCTTAATCCACTTGTTCTTACATGCGGGTGTTTATTGTATCGCTAATGGAGAATAGATACTTCGCAATATAAATGTTGTTGTTTGAAGAAAAGTAAAAAGGGAAAAGATGTCACTTCTGGTTGCCGTCCGCGTCTCAAAAACTTCGCGTGCTTAAGCTCTCTATTGACGGATGAGAGGAGTTTGGGAATTATTGGCACAATTACGTCACTCCAGGAAAGGCCTCTTGTCTTATGCGCACTTTGTGTTGTCGTGAAAGAGACCCAAGTTGCAAACATACGATCACCCGAATACCTAGTGCTTGGAAAAAGAAAGGTTTTTAGCGAGGGGTAGCTAAGGATTGAAACTGCTCCCAAGATTGTTACTTTTCTGAATTGAAATCTTGCAGTAGTAATTTGCATTCTGTAGGGTGAAAAAATGGAATTAAGTTTTTAAAAGCAAGGCACCTAACGCAACGACAACGTCGACGTAATTGAGAACTCTACCTGCATGGAAGTAAATCATTGCATTATTGTTACAATTCTTCGATTTTCCCGAATTGTGCCACCTGTGAAATGTGTAGTTATTGTCCAGGAGCCACACAGATGGTCACTGGCATTGACGGCGTTGACGATTAGCGAGAAAATCGAAAAGATGTCGTCGTTTAGTCATGTCCTCCAGAGAACGTTAAATTTGGACATTTCACGTCGTCGCTTCACAAAGGATGTCCAAGAAGTGTACTAAATTGTAAAGCGCACTTGCGGGGTAAAGCTCTGGTTATTTTTCAGTAATCTCGGTGTTTTTTTCGTCTTCTCGTCCTTGTGGCAAATGCGCGCGTGCGACTAAGAGCTTCAAAATAAAGAAAAAGCTTGACAGTACTTTTGCTCTTCTTTCACTGAAGGAAAACAACGTGCAACAGAAAGCAAAAAGTGAGAATATAAAACAACACCACTCAAACCTGAGCGAAAATATTTCATAACAAAAGTAAAGATTGCTTTCTCGACTTTCGATAGATGAATTTTTTGGGGGTGTAGTATAAGCAAAATATAGCACGATTTTCTCATTCGGAACTGAATGAAAGATACTCGTGATACTTAAGAATTTCATAAATGTCACTCGCTTTAAAGGCTCTTTCAGGCATCTTTTGTAGCTATTAATTTTTCTGCATTCCGTCGATTTGTAGTAAATTTTACCGTAATTGCTTTTATTCCATTTTATTTTTGCAGTGTGTTTTTTATTATCTTTTTTAATGTCGTTAAGGTACGAATAAGTGTCAACAAGTCGCGCGCCCATGCACAGTCGCTTAAACTGGATCTTCTCACCATGACAACCAGGCAGTCTCCGCCCCTTAGTGAAATGGAACTTCAAGACGATGCATGCCATAAAATGAAAAGAAGTGAACTTGTCAAGGTAAATGCGCCGGATCTGTTTTTGGGAAAAAAAGTTAATGTATCCTTTTTTATCACTAAATTGTGTAAGGTTTAAAGGTCCCTTATTTCTGTTAGTTTTATATGTTTTCCAGAATTAATCCCACTATCCCGCTATCTTCTGTCCATCCGTTGTAATCACGTCAACCGACGAAACTGTTACGTCATTTTACCATATAAAGTCAAAGCGAACGCTCAAAACTTGTACATTGCGTTAGAACATTTACTTTTCGCTGTTGTCTCCTGTTTTGACCGGATTAGCAAATACTGTTTTCTTTTACAAAGCGTTTTTTAATTGTAGTAAAATGGTAATTTATAGTATTATACGGCATGTTATACTCCTAGTTCATCCTAATGACTGCTATTTTAGCACTTTGCATCTCGCAGAAGTGTGTAGCATGTATTTAACGGAAAAGCCTAGTGGTTTAAGTATGGTAATTAGAGCGAGTTTCAATCGAGTGTCGTAAAACCAAAACCAAAGTAATTACTTTGGGCCTATCAAAAAGGACGAAGACAATCCAGTAAGCCAATCAAAACTCGAAGTAATTACACGTGGTCGACACTAAGCGCGGGAAAGTGGGCACGCGCGAGCCACGATTGGTTTTGGTTTCACTTCTGATTGGTCGAAAAAGTGGCGCGAGGACTTTGAACCAATCACTGAGTGAAGTAATGTAAAACCAAAGCAATTCGCTAATTACTTTCGACACTCGATTGAAAACCGCTCTATAAGGAACAAAAAAAATATTTCACTATGATGTTGAGACTGGAAAAAGAAAGGTCCTGCCGCTGACCAAAATGCTTTTCCGTGAAGCAGAGGGCTCTGTTGAGGTGATAAATAAGAGAAAAAGAGAAGAAACCAGAAGATAGCGGAATAGGCCATTTCCGAGTTCATGTCTGCCTCCTCCTCAAAGCGAATCTAAGTGCGAAGTCTTTTTTGATGGTAATTAGTTCTACCGTACATCTGAATGAAAA
>OX421448.1:53150977-53153477 GCA_949126865.1 Montipora capitata | reverse complement strand
TACCACAAGGGACTAAGCTTGGTCCCTGGCTCTTTGTGGTGATGATTAACGACCTCCAAGTCGAAGGCGTTGATCTATGGAAATATGTCGACGACACCACCATAAGTGAAACAACCCACAAGAGTGATTGTAGTCAGATCCAAACAGCTGTAGATAATTTTGTTCGGGCAGCTCAGGCAGATCGGTTCCAGCTGAATGAAGTAAAATGTAAGGAGTTGCAGATTTGTTTTGCTAGATCTAAGCGTTCATTTCCACCTGTCGTCATCAATAATAAGAGCATCGAAGTTGTTAAGAGTGCCAAACTTTTGGGGCTCTTCATCTCTGACGATTTGAAATGGAACGCGCATGTTGCTGAGATAGTTAAGAAGGTAGCTTCCAGACTGTACTTGCTGAGGCAGTTAAAACGAGCGGGCCTCGACCCGCATGAACTTGTATGTTTCTACACCACATGCATTCGGCCGGTCGCCGAATATGCCTGCGAGACCTTTCATAATAGCCTTCCTATATACCTATCAGACGAACTGGAAAGGCTTCAAAAACGCGCCTTTCGTATCATCTATCCCACCTTGAGCTATTCCGAAGCGCGCGTCGCCCTGGGGCTGCCGCTATTAAGCGCTCGAAGGGAGGAACTCACCACGCGCCTCTTCGATAAGATCCTTCAAAACCCCAACCACAGGCTCCATCGCTTACTGCCGCCAAAGAATGAATTCCAAGTAACTCTCAGGAAAAAGAGCCTCAATGTCCCTCTTTGTAAGACAAATCGCTTTAAGCGGAGCTTTTTAATGGTAAATTCTTCCCGTTCTTAGCTTTTAGTTCTCGGTGTGCAACTTTGCATTTAATATATTTTTAGATTTAGTTTTTAAATATATTTTAGAATCTTTGTTCACTTGTAAATAGCCGTAATTCAGCCCTTGGCTGCGATGATTTTATTTAATAAAGCTATCTATCTAGCTATCTATCTACCGTGTAAATCCATGTAAGACCAATAGGTGTCGTGACACTTTTATTAACAAATGTGCAGTTCATTTTAGCAATTCAATTACGCTACTTTTGAAGATTTATATTCGTAGTCCTAGGACTTTTATTGTAACCATGTAAGTATTTTTTGTAATTACATTCATGTATTCTCTCCTTCTATACATTGTAAACCTTAGCAATTCAGTTTATGCTACTATTAAGGTTTTGAATAAACCATTCTTCTTCTTCTTCTTCTTCTTCTTCTTCTTCTTCTCCTTGTTCCATAGGACTGTCAACCTAAGCAAAAGAAAGGGTGAACTGCATATTTAAATGACCATTCCAGTTAATCTAGGAAAGGTTTTCATTTTCATTGCCGTGTCTAAAATGGACTTTCCACTGAATGAAGGTAAACATTTTGAGTAAGAGCCGATACAACGTAGACATGTACTATATTTTGATTGTCCAAACCAGCCTTCTTCAGGTACAATGATAGTTTAAACTCTGAAGAAGGCTGGTTTGGCCAGGCGAAATGGAGCAAGGTGTTGCGTCGCTTTTGTCTCAACTCGTTTTTGGCTCGTCTCACCTGAAAACGGATACGTTACCAAGCGTTTTCAATCATGTCGTCACGGTAGCAATGTCGGAATTTTTTCCGATTATTCCTGGGTCACCATCATAAAAATATCTTTTCATTTCATTTAACGGGGATAACTTTTTTTTTATCTTTATAATGATATAGCGAGAACGGAACGTTTCTATAACTTGAGTGCAAATAGCGTAGGAGGACAGTTTTAACCTGAAACTAGTTCAACTAGACACTCCATGAGCGTAAACTGGGTTTCCTTTGGTATAATTTGGCATGTGTTTTACTTCCTCGAATTTTCTTACTCACTCCCAAACACCCTAACAAGTTATCAGCCCGGAAACGAAACACTTTGTAAAAAAAGAAAACGGAAAAATGTGATTCGTTTATTCGACTGTATTGCCATATGGTAACCCAGTAATTAATAGCCGAGTTCCCACGAGTCTCTTAAACTCGGTGGTGAAGCATGCGAACTAGCACTCGGAGGGTCGTAGGTTTCGACTCCTGAAAACGAGCATTCGGATTTTTCCGAGTACCCTCGAGACATTATCGAAAAAAATAACTCCTTTCACTGGTGTAAACATTTGTCATTTCCTTGACTCAGGAACCCATGACCCGGAGCTACTACTCCCATACTGGGCCTATGTCACGGCATTTTTACAGACCGATCTATGTTTAGACTACCTTTCCCGAAAAAAAAGCAAAGGCAGTTCCGGTTCGGTGACCCTGTGACGTCAGGTTAGTTTCTTGTAATTGGGTCATGGGGTTCCTGTGGGAGTCTCAGTTGCGGGAAATTCAATCTAAAAATAAATCGGTCTGTGAAAACGCCGTGACACGAACATAAATAAGTTGTAGGCTCTGGGTCATGGGTTCCTGCTTAACTTTAATTTTCTTTTGCTTCGGTTAAAAGAACGGTCATTAATTACGCAAGCGAAAAAAGAGTCTATTGGTTAAAAAAATACT
>OX421448.1:53100977-53145977 GCA_949126865.1 Montipora capitata | reverse complement strand
GATTTGTTTTTAGATTGAATTTCCCGCGAATGAGACTCCCACAGGAGCCCGATAACCAATTACAAGAAATTAAGCTGACGTCATAGGGTCACCGAACCGGAACTGCCTTTGTTTTTTGACCTAATTCGCGGGAAGGGCTAGTCTAAAAACAAACCTATTTGTGAAAACGCCGTTTCACAGACGCTGTATGGAAGTTGCACGCTCCAGATGGGCTCCTGTCGAGGGCAGCTCCCATTCAACAATTGCAGTTTCTCTTGTTCTGAGAAAAACGTAAATTCTGGATAGGAACTTATTACTTTTTTCCGCATTTCTCTTAAACTTCTCTATATCTGATCGAATGTTGACTCCGCTCGCTCTCAAACGAACACCGCTGAAATGTGGGCTCAACTGTGAAAGTATTAAATACCAATCCAGAGTTCAAATTTTCCCGTCAAAAAAGCCTTAACCTCGCAATTTTATGCTGAAGAAACCAGAAATCTTGTAGAAACGTGAACTTTTTTGCATTAGCAAATGAACTGCAATTTAAGTTTCCAGTAATCCAGGACTTGAAAAACTGGGCCCATGATATAAAAGGACACTTAGTGATGTTTTTAAGAAAGAGCTTTCATCTGGCGCGTAAATATATACAAGCATAGAGCGGAAATGCCGCATGGTTCACTCATAGGCTACCAAGTCGCATCTGGTCTCTTCTGCGGATTGGTTTTGGAAAATCTTTGAGGTATGCATTAGTTTCGTTAATCTTCCATCGGAATAGAACTAAGCAAAACAGTCGCTAGGTAATGCTCTCTCTGTCACTACAAACCTGTCCAACACCCTCCACCAATCAGCAGTCAAACAAGTTGATGGCTGGTTTTCATTAGGCGAAGGAGCATTGCAACATCTCGCTTCCTCGATAAGATATATTCCATCGTTAGAGCCTTGGTTGGCATTTCTGTAGAGACCTGTCATGTATTCATCAGCGTAGCCACAGGTAACCCATCCTTTCCTGTCAAATCCTAGCCACCAGTCTGCAGTCCTACACTGGCTCCAAGTAGCATCCACCATCAATAGGATCAATAACAAGGACAAACCTTCCATGGTGATCACAACTCTGCCAAAGTTAAGCAGTTACTTAATAAACAAGTGAGTGTACCTTTGGAGGAAGTATCGTCTTTTACTTGGCAGTTGATCCAGGGAATGTGGATTGGTTGGCTTGTCAACAAACTCTCCTTGGGGAAAGTTTAAATTTAAAATTATGACAGAGAAGAAATCTATCACTACCACGATCTCATCTGCGATTTTTTGAAACAAGCTAACAAAAAAATGTACTGTCCTTTTTATACATTGTCAAACGAGCATGAAGCCGTGCCACCCCTCCCTTAAAAAATCCTGGATCTGCCCCTGTACTTATTAACTGAAAGTTTGAGAAGGGATTGATCTAGAATCTTATTAATTGCATCCTTTGTCTGTTTGAAATTTTGCGAAAAACGTTTCTGCCGTGAACATTTTCTTGTTGAAATTAATTGACCTTAATGGTAAAACATGGTGGTCTCAAATCAATGTAGAGTGCAGGGAAAAGTGATATATGATCCTGCAAGTGTAATATAACAATGTTCCTGAGCTACACATCTGTTGCGCGTTGCAATGATTAGGAACAATATATGCAAACAGGGAAAGATTTAGCACTGGCTATTATCTGGGGGGGGGGGGGGGGAATACTTCCTATTAATGGGCTCATGGAAATGTGCCGCTGGATGGGGTCGCATTTTCACGACTGGACTGACTATAATGGGGTTGCATTTTCAACAAGAGTTCCCGACAAAGTTACTAGAATGGGGTCGCAATTTGTCGGGATTTTGGGGTAAGAAAATTTTGGCTAGATTCGCGGTACAAAAAAAAGTTACAAGTAAAAGTTGTTACAGAAAGAACTGCACCGCTGTTGATTTAATATTTACTAGTCGCATTACATTCCGTTTTGGAATTACAATTAAAAGGCTTTATGTAAGGTTCATGAATAAACCATTTACCCAAAAGTGACTAAGATGGGGTCTACAATTGGCTATAAAAGGGACTATAAAGGGTAGGGGTTCTGAGAGGCCGGGCGAAAATTGACCCGAGCACCCCCCCGGGGGGGGGGGGGGTTATTAACTAATGAATGTTCTAATTGAAGTACAACTGAGGAGTGCTCGAAGTCGTCTACTAGAACACCATGCTGATTAAATTATCCAACGTAGATTCGGAAAGTAAGGACTGTACCAAGACGAAACTAAGGGCACGTTCGATTGACCATATTCCGGAATAAGAATACGTGGAGTGATGATTAAAACGGTATGTTTGGCGCATTTCGAAGCTGCAAGGATAATAAAAATACGTTTTAAATAGGATTTTAGCGGATATTTTAAAATCTTAATTTGAATCTCTGTAAAAACGAAGGATTTCTAACTTATATTCCATGTATTCCTATTAAGTAATACGGTCAATCGAACGCACCCTAAATTTATTTAACGCGCAAAGCCCAATGTATGTGTCATGGAACTTAAATCATTCCTCGTTTCATTTAGCAGTAAATCGTCAACATCAAGTTTTGCACGAGTGATCCTCGAAATAATTTGAATCTGAACTAGATAACAATTGTGTAAAATGAAACCATTAGCTTAGACAGTCTCCATTTTTATGACTGGACCACTCCAAGATAAAAGTGCAACAAATAATTTCTTTGGGAGTATTCGTCAGGTTATATCAGACAAATGAAAAAGCCTCGCCGGAGATCTTTTCTGTTGTAACGCACACACGAAACGGATAAAGTACGAAAGAATTGTAGGGAAAATACAAGCCGTAGTCGAATGTTTTCCTTACTTCTCGATTGCTATGTCTGCTTCCTAAGTGCTTTAGAACAGAACAGATCACAAGCGAGGCTTCTTTATTTGTTTTATTATAAAAAAAGTTCTTAATTTCCTCACGCGTTCGGCTACAACTTTTGGAAAACTCTATTTTCTAAATCCTACGAGAGGCGTCAGCCGTGCATCTGTAGTCTCATAAAGCACGCGTACGCTGTCTTAACTAATCAGAACGCGCGTTGTATACAATACAATACATGTAATTAATTGATCACTCCCCATAGGCACTTTTTAAGGCCAATGAAACAGTTAGCGAAACGACGGAACGGAAGAAAACCACAACTGTTAAGAATCCCAACTGGCCAGAGGCAAACCAGTTGGCTATTTACAAGTGCAGCTAGGACGTTGAACCAGGGACTACCAGGAACAAATTCAACGAGTGGTCAGAGCGGGTCTTGATTGGCCGGGATCACCGGATTGCAAGGCAAGCGCCCTAAACACTGGGCCAAACTGCCTCCCTGTAGAGTCATTATCCTGGGAATCCCGCGATTTCAGCCCGAGCAGTCGCTTTAGGACGCAGTACGTTGGCCCTTCGCTGCTTTCTGATACCGACCTTCCTCCTGGTGCGCCAATATATCGACACTTTATTACAAATGGCTACATGAAAAAGACAGTCCTCGGGAGAAAAATGGCGAAAACGTATTGTGGATGTTATGGCACTTACCTTGAATTTGCTATTGGACAGACGAACACTCACATGCCGAAAGGAAAGGGCTAAAGCAGAGATGCACGAGAAATCAATATGTGGATCGAGATATTTAAATCCTTTAATTTTCTTTGGGACAAATATATCGCTAACAGCTGGGTAAACATTTTGTACCAAAGGGAAATGAAAACCATACTTCAAGTAAACTGAGGAGACAATCGCCTACGAACTCAAGCTAGATAAACGAGTACATGTACTAACTTCTCTAACAGAATTCGAAATTTCGCCCAATTGTTTTGTCGTCTTCACTGACACTACGTTCCGGAATCATGTATCCCATTGCTTGTGCTCTTAATATCGGTTTTATTTTTTAAAGCAACGTGTTTCATGAATTCATACATCGCCACGCTAAAGAAATTATATCAGCTTCTTGTGGATCGGAGCACAAAATAATCTTTAAAACCTGTTTACCCACTGTTAAATCTTTAAAAAAATTGAACCTTGCTCCCTAGTATCTGCAGAAAATGCTTGAGTTTTACCCCCCCGGGGGGGGGGGGGAAACTCCCATATAAAAAGGGGAGGGATGCTCGTCGTCTCGCTTAGGGGTGCAAATTTCGGATTTTGGTCTCACTTAGGGTGTTCTGGGCTAAACGCAATCATATGTACCCGTGAAGGTCTCCTTTAGGGTTGCGCCCAAAGAATTATAAAAGTGTATTTTTACACTTTTATATTTCTTCACGTAGGTGAAAGTGTTAAGCGTTTGGCACAGGAATGAATAGCTGCTGTATAAATTATGTCATTATCTTTATTAATTATTACCTATAGAACGCACCTTCGAGAATCTATATATACCAGTGAAACGAGTCAGTGGACACAAATTGTGTCGACAAACATGAAAAGAGAAATCGCTCTGAGCAAGTGTTTCGGCCAGAATCGCACGTTTCTGTTAAACATGTTATTTGTTTCACGGCTTGATAAAAGGCGTAGGAGAATTACAACTTAGTTCCCTTTTCATTAAAATTACTACTAATCCATCCTTCTCCCTGATAGATAAACAAAAAGCAGCTGCAGACCTTTTTTCATTTAATAATTAAACAATGATTTTGATTTTTTTTTTAAGTCGATTGAAAATAACGAGGCATTTTGTGCCGATTTCATTGTTTCAATCCCACAGTATAAAAGCAGTGTTCCAACCGCTTTAGTAAAAAGCCATTAGCTTGCTTCCCGTAACTTACTGCAAATATCTCTTGACTGATTTTATAAACACCGGTCTTTTCGCCAATCATTATCACTCAATATAGACAGTGACTACTAGAAACAATCAGATCACTGGATTGGCGTTAGTGTACTCAAAGGTTTTCAGCGCCTTTGCTACATGACTCAGAATTCAGTTTGTTAGTTGTTTGGTCTCTGATCATAATAAAAAAAATAGAGTCTTGATGGTGCTGACCCAAGCGGCAAGTCAGAAGCCATCAAATGCCCGTGACCCCCCTTTGAGACAGTCAACAACATAACACAAACCATATCTGTAACACTGGAACAGAGTAATTTATGTTTTATCTATGAAGCGATTTTGTAGGCTTGTCCCTCCCCACGCACTCACTGCTCATCCGAAAAAATGTCACTTTCCCAAAAACAGAGTGGATGTCAATATTACAAACCGGTAAGTACCCAAGGTGAGAGAGAGTGTGACCACTTACCCCCCCTCCCCCATCCTTTGAAAAATCCTTCCCGTGTCCCCTGTGTCGCAAAAACTACTTATTCCTTCTCGAGTTGATGACTAGCAAGTGTTTTCTCTTAAAAAGAAAACGGTACCGTTCTCCTACGAGATAAATGGCTTCCCACCCTGGTCGGAGTTTTCTCTGTCCTTGTGTGGGCCCATTTCCATCTGTAGGGCTAACGCTCACATGGTTCATATGGGATTGAAATCTAGCACTTCACATTACACTCTATTCAGTTAACTCTGTTTAAAATATAAGTGCTACACGGCTAACGTTTGTATAAACGTAACCTTTCCTTGTAAATGGCTCCTAGCCTCGCATAAAAAAATGTATAGGAATCTTCGGTGGTTCACTTGTTCCGAGATTACCAAGAGCAGTGATGATGTCTTGGCTGGCCTCTTGGAATGCTTTCCACCATGTGGCTTTTCCTTTCCCAGCAAAACTACCAGTGTTGTCAGCACCACTCAATGCGTGAAGTGCCGGTAGAGCTGCAATCTTATGCGTACCGAGGGAATGCACAATTGGCTGTAACTTGATTACTCGATGCCTTTGACCTGTTCCAGTGATGAAATTTGTCTCATGACAGAGCTGAGGATATCTTCTCAAAGACAGAATAAACACATCGGTGTCTGGTGAGTGGATATTAATTTCTGTGGCTCCATGAGCAGTGGCATCAACAGCGTGCAGTAAAATCTTTGTATCAGCTTCTTCTTGGGTGCTTCGAAGATGCGCCACATTCTTGTGTGTTGCCTCACAAGAAGTTCCCCAGGCTGCAACGAGACGCTTTCCAATGATTTCTGCATGATCTAGAGCCTTTCTTGCAAGGTATTCAGTGAGTTCCATTTTAGTTTTGTTGTGAGACAAAAGTTTCTTCATCGGAACCTTACCAATGTGGGTCGAGTCCGTTATCCTGTAGTACACCGGATCCTGACCACCCTGCCTTCGTACTCTTGTGGCTGATTTCAGGGAGATTTCAAAATCATATCTGTCGAAAACTACATGGATTTCATCACTTTCACTGCATTTTTGTAAGAGCTGATTTATGTAATGTTCTGCTAGTTGAGAACAGGTCGTTATCCACGTGAGTTTGTCAAGGGACTGCAACTCAGCCATGCCGTCGACTATCGAGACCTTCCCTTGCATGGATGGAGCTACTCGGCACTCTGTGGTGGAATTTTCTGGGTTAACATGTTTCTCAATAGCGTTCATCAATGCGCTCTTTGTAGGGCAATGCAGCATTGAGCCATCCGACGCAAAAAGGGATCGTGGCACTAGAGAAAACTCATACACTCCAACTGCCTCAGCTATGTTGATCTCGGGACGCGACTTGCATACCATCATCATGCGAGCAAAGAGACATCTATCTTCTTGTAACTCCACCACTTTGTTGTCAACAGACACCTTGGTCTTCTTTCCTGTGGTTTTCCATGTGAGTAGCTTCTGTTTTTTCATCGGCGACCATAGATTTTCTTTGCCAGTCTGGATCCGTTCCTTTATAAATACTGTGAAGAGCTTCAACCCTATAGCACTTTGGTTACACAGATCATCTTTGACTTCCTCCGGCAGTACTACCTTCGTCACCAGGTTAAACAAGTCAGCACCTTCTTGACTGAAGGGATTGGTGAAGGCTCTAATTGTGTTTGACAGCTTGGTGATGTTTTTCTCCTCTCGGGATACCACAGCAGCTGTATCATTATGGTGCTTTCCACGAGTCTCATGTGTTACACCTGCCATGTCTTTGGCTTGATTTGCTAATCTTGCCAACTCTGGTGCAATGAGGAAAAACTTCGCACGTGCACTTGGGTTAAGGGTTATGCCAACCAAGCCTCCAGTTACTTTCATAGACCGGTTTAAGTGTTCCAAGGCATTGTCAGGACCAATCGCGCAGAACGGTACGCAAGGATTTTTATTCACTACCCAGTTCCCATCCTTGAATTCTGCATAGATCTCAGGGTCTGTGTTTGACAGTGCTTTCATCTCGGCTAGGTAGAGAGGAATCATTCGCGCATAATTCAAACGGTCATGGGCAAAGAAATACTTGGTAAATATCTCGAGAGCTTCGAGGTGGAGTTCCCAGTTAGCTGTACGAACTGCTCTGATAAACATTAGCATTTCCAACACCATGCCCATGTACTGTCGGAAAACCTTAAACATGGGGCTGTTTTCATGGCTTTCGTCAAACTCTTTCATCTTCTTCATTATTTCCATGGATTCTACAGCATTTACTATTCGCTGGTGGGCCTCCGCCACTTGAACCCCCTCAGAACTGGAGCATGCATCACAAAGATCTTTTGCAAGCGATTTCAGTAGTCGGCTCTTGGATGACTCTGGTACGTGCTGAAGAAACGCTTCCTGGTATAGAATGAAAAAGGCTTGTAACGTGACCAAGTGCGCGGCTTCACCTCTCTTCACGTGGTTTCCCTCTAGGATCTGCTTGACAGTATTGGGACCATATAGATCTGATTCTATCCATGCCATGTCGATGCCACTGTTCTCAATGAATGCACCAATGGTTCTCAGCTGTGCCATTAAAATATGCAGCTCCCCTGGGCGAAGAATGATGTGTTTAAGATCATCACGAGCCATTTGAAGTTTCTTGGCTGGAAGATAAAGGCCCATGTCAAGTGATACGACAGTCTTTCTGTCGGCTCCCACCACCTTCACATTAATTCCCTGAGCTTGCTTAAGTACTGTGAGCAGCGTGCTCCACTCATGTGCAGGGGCTGCAATCAGGGGAGGTGCACCCACTCTTGTAACAGGCAGAGCATCATTGACGACAAGTGAGTTGTAACCAGACCATACAGGAACTGCGTTCTGGAGGACTTCACTTTCTTGTACTTCATCGCTGCCCGTCTCTCTGGTCAGATTCCTTGCTAGCAACCAGGCATAATCGTCTAAACTCAAAGTGATTGGAATTTCTTCCTCAGAAAATAGGCCGAAAGCTGGATGTAGTGGAACTGCAGGCTTGGAGGGAGGTTTTGGGCACTCCAGTAAGGCCGTTAATGACGGTGGGAGGTCCTTTACAGATCGTCTCAAGTCTGTTTGGTCAGGATCCAATCTATTATTGAAAACAGCACGGAAGCAAGAATAATGATAACAACACAGACAACAACGATAATGGACTGCAAAACTGAGTAGTGGGCAGGATGGCTGATTGGTTAGGGCGCCAAACTTGAAAGCGGGAGATCTCGGGTTCAAATCCCGCTCTGACTACCGCCTGGGTTTGTTTTGTAGTTGGGATTCTTAACAATGTTAAGTTCAATTTGAATTATTTGTTTCAGGTTTTTGCTCAGCCCCACTAACCTTTGGCTATAAACACTACCGAGAGTAAACAAAGGAATATTCATTTTCTACTTTATTTTTATTAGCAATATAATACGGAAAAATAAGAATTTTCTGCGTAGTATCACAATTTCTCATGCTGTAGTTCTTTGAACGGCAGTAAACTTGTTCCCAAAATGAAATCTTGATTTTATCATGAAAAGTGTTTGCACTCACATTAACGACGCATTACCTTAATTCAGGATTCTCGTCATCTTTGTCACACTTTTGGTAGATCGCCATAGCTGTGCCGTGCAATGTGCGTCGCCCGTCATAGGTATCTTCGGCAAAGTCAACATTATCAATGGCAAAGAAAACGTGTCTGCCTTCCACGATGTTTGCCGGTAAAAACAGTCCATTGTTTTGTTCCATGCGTTTCAGCACACTGGCTTCTATCTGAGACTGAACTCTAAGAAGTCTGTTGTATTCTACCGACATTCCGAAACCATGCAGCATGTTAACTAACCCTTTACTTCGTATCGATTGGTGGATTGCGAGACCCACTGCCAGCTGCTGCGGCATTTCACGGCTTGTCTTTATCACATCGGATTTTTTATTCCCGATTTGGCGTTCGGTCAAGCACATTGAAACAGTACTCTGGACTAAGCTCATAACACGTTTGTGGACCTCTTGGCATTTCTCCTCTGCACTGAGTGTTGTCTTTGGACCATTAATTACCCATCTAAAAAAGCAATACAACTCTTCTGGAAAATTGTCTTTTGAAAGACTTTCCAAAGACCCATCAAACATCCACTTTCTGCAGTTATTGATAGCCTTCCTCAAAAGTAGTGCAGCATCGTATAAGGTCTTAATATCATCTCCGATATCTCTGGTTTCCTCGGAAAGCTGTACGGCAAAATCTCTTGTTTCTTTAATGGTTACCATCTCTGATTCATTGACTCTCTTTGGCTTGTGAAACTCGATACCAGGAATTTCGTCCTGTAACAGCTGCTTCATTACTTTACGGCTACACGTCTTATCTGCTACACCGTTTTCTTTTGCAATACTGTTAAATGCGGTGTCCAGTTCTGACATATGAAGAACATTTCCATTCCTTAACATGATTTCCGTTGTTGTTAAAAACTCAATTTTAGCTGCTATCTCACCTGCCAAAACGGAACTTGATGAACGTGATGCCAGAGGCTTGCGGAGTACATTTGAGACATTTTTAGTCCAGCAATTTTTGTGATACTTTATATCAATTGCATGAGCATCGCTTGCATTGATTGCAGTTGAGAATTTGACACGGAGTTTGTCATTTCTACTCAGCTCAATAGCTTCACGTAGTGACGCTCCTGCATTCATGGTTCTAACTTCCCTCAGCTTTTCCCGATTACAACCTTCACCATCACAGAAGAAACACACTGCTTTGTTGTAAGGGATTGTCTTTGATCGAGTGAGTTGGCTAATAGGTTCTGCTTCTTGCAAATTTCTGCTCTTTCGTCTTGACTCATTTGGTCCAGACAGTACTCTCTCATATCTTTCTTTTGCCCTCTTTAGCATTCCAGAGTGTGTAGCATCTTGATAGCACTTTCTGTGCCATGTCCCTTGTTTAACCTCAAGCTCCTTAACTGAAAACACTTTCAGAGAAGACCAAATCTCCGAAAATCTTGACTCACCATAAGACGCTCTTTCTTTAACAGCAGCCACTAATTTGTCATAAGAAGTAGGATTTTCCACTAAATCTTCATCCTTAACACATTGACAAACTAAACAAAGTTTAAAATTGATATCAACGTTCTGTTTAGCCATTAAAGACGCTATATTATGATTGAACTACATAGTCTGTAAGTAAAGATGGCGGACCGTTATTTTAGTGAAAGTTACTGCTGACCACACATACTGCATGATTTTCATAGGCTCTCCCTGGCAATGCTTTCAAGTGATAAATACCAACTATGTAGTTGAGAAACTATTGTTAGCAAACAAAGCAATTATATATTGGCATTAGGAAATCTTCAGCTAGCATTCTAGGAAATATTTGCATTCTTAGGTAATTATGATAAGGAGGAACACAGAAAGAAACGTTTCCATGGTTACTCGTCACGTGACTCCTCATACCACAAAGAGAACACGAAGAAGTGTCTAATACATCAATAAATATCATCATAGCTAGTTTTGTGTGATTTCATTCACATGGTTGAAAGATAAAAGGAATTAACTTATATAGCCTCGTTTCCGTGGTGACAAATTTAAGCTGTTTTTAAAACCCCTTATAATTCACCTCGGTGAAAGTTACAAAAGTGCCACCAAATATTTTTGCATTATTTAGGGTCCAATTAAGATATTTAGACCAGTGGCTTGCTTGCTTCACAAAATTCCCACGGGACTTTTTTTAATGACATATGCTCCCGGACTAATAGACCTTTCTAGCCTCGCTACGACGAGCAAATTTCATTTCAAAATGAGGGCAGTGGTCTAATTAACAGAAATACAAAAGAGTGTAAAAGTGGTCGCCATTTATGAAAGTGAGTTTCGAGTCTACAGATATTGCTTCCCGACTAGAAGTTTTCTTCGTTTTTATCTACAGTGGCTTAAGGAAACAAAGAGGTAGCACACTTCAGTAACAGAAAAGATTTAGGAAAAGACCATTTCGTAGTACACCGAGTGCAGATCCCTCATCAAGTCGTTGGGAGAGGTGAGCTTGTTTGAATGATTAAGCTCGCAGACATTATTGTAACGTTTATAGTTGAAAGAAAAGCAGTTGGCGGTATTCAAGCACTTCATGGCACACAATAGTTCGTTATCGGTTTGAATGGATAAAATCAGATGACCTTGTAAAGTCGACTGCTCTTTCACAAGATGGACGATTGCCTCGGATTTTCTTGTCACTGAAAAATCAAAATAAAGTAAAAAATACACTTGCATCAGTCCTGGTTTCCTTCCCGCATTGCCAAACGTTTCGGGTCAGAGACGATCTCAACAACAACAACAACAACAACAACAGTGAGCTTTATTTGCATGACTATAACAATGCGGTATTGCAAAAGCGTCGAAAGTAAAAAAATAAACCAAAAAGGGTCAAATCAATTTGTCTCTCATTTCAAAGCACGATGTGATGAAGGTGATTAGAATTCACTAGCTGTCATATCAAATTTCATGTGATAATTTTCGTATATAATAGCGGAGCTCCGCGCGCGCGGAGCACCATTGTTAAGAAAATGTGGTAACCCATCGATGCGAGAAAATTTGGTTTTATAGCCATGACGTCATGAACGTCCGTACATGTAACCGGTATCATCGGTATCAGCATACATCTTTGTTATTGGACATCCATCTTTTGACTAATTGACACCTGTCAGAACAAGGTATCCGCTGACCAGTATCATATGACCATATCGCGGGTTCAAGCTTAAGCTCACCGAGGTCAGCTGTTTTTTTGAAGTTGACCGCTGACCAGGTACTGGTTTTCGTTGGGATTGCAGGCTCAACCTACGTGAACCCACCTGAACATAAGCGAGGCTTCATTATTCGCGCGCTTTCCGTTGCTCGACGCGGCTACACGGCCATACTATATATCAACGAAAGTTCTTACACAGTCAAACGCTTTTCGTGTTCAGGTGGAAAACGGTTTGGAAGATGTTTTCTTTCTGCATTTTTCGCTGGTTTCAATCCAGTTTGACATATCATGATATCTCTGGTCCACACTGGTGGCTACGCAGTTATTCAAGTCAAGCATCGGCGGGATGTAAACTTAAAGCTGAGTGTTTATTTTTAATTTGCTAAGAGCCGCTTTTTTCTCTGTATTGCAATTTTTGGCATATCTTTAGAAGCTCTGATAAGGTTACATGATTCCTGGATGACCTATGTCTAGAACAGAAACGAAAGGACTGAGCGAAAGAGAACGACAACGACAAAACAGAATACCAGTAATAGCTCATACTTAGCACACAAATTCTTTCCTTGGGCACTAAACCGTTTTTTATTTTTACGATGCGTTATTTAAAGTGGATGCGTATTTTTAAAAGTTGGTTTAATCGGTTCTTCCTTTTTTCAGGAATGAAAATCGAATTTTTATTGTCAACTGGAATTAAATAACAATTATCTGTACTCTTTTGGACATAAAAAAAAAGTTGATTTGTTTGTTTGTTTGTTTGTTTGTTTTCCTCTAAAATGCGAGCGAACAAGTGCTTTTTTAATCCGTTTGCCCAACTGGTTTTCGTTGTGTCTCGACAGTGAAAAGAAAATGTTGCCGTTATGTTATAAACACGTACATTCGCAATGAGTTCTCGTAAAATTAGGGGGAAATCTCAGTAGCTTGTGTTTTCAGAAGTTTGTTTACAGCACCCAAATGTTATTTAAGTGTTGGCGCAGATCGTGTTTGAAGTTCGTCCTTTCTTGGTTGCATTGCCGTAGTTTGCCGATTCTTCGGTACCAAGCCAACCTGGCGTGTTTCAATGAAAATGTGAGTGATCTTGTTTTCAGAGATAAAGTGGAATAAAGTACATCAGTAAAACTCTTCTTTGACCTTGAACTGACTAAGTTGTTTTTATGGCTTCTAATTTTAGCATGATTCCTATTCGCTGGCTATTGACAGTTGACTCTGAAATGGCCTTTTTTCCTTTTTAGTTCGCTCGCTGAGGTTGTGCTTAAAGGGAAACTGTCACGAGAAGCGCATGCGCTAGTGTCTTGTGAAAACTTGAAAAGTGTTAGGTTAACTTTTTTCAAGTTGAATCGACAAATTCAAAATGGTGTCCTCTGGGGAGGGTCATGGTGGACAAAGGAGAAACTCCGGTGAATATACGTGACTCACGCGTGAATCCATGATGGCGGCTTGAATTTTCCGTGGGCTCGAGAGCAAACAAACTCAAGCATGCACAGCTCATGACAGTGCCCCTTTAATGCTTGTTTTCTTTTAAAACTCATTCGGTTCAAGAAAAAATTATTGCCAAACTGGTGAATTGCAAAGTAAATTTCACTGGAAAAACCGATGTCGCACTCATCTCTTCGAGATTCATACGATATCGGTTTTTAGCGTAAAATTTAACGTGGAAGTCATTAGTTAGGCAATTAATTTTTCTATAGAAGAAAGCAAAGAAAATGATTTAATTATTAAAGCAGCAACCATAAACATTTTCACAAACCTTACAGGCAGTAAGAATAAATGACCAGGGAGCTCCGCTCAGTTTTAGGCTTGGCTAAATCTATATATTCAAATTTTGTTTCAATTTCGGAAATTATTACCTGTATAACCTCTCTTTAAACGTGATTTCTAGAGAAACAAAAAAGAAACCTAAGAATTCGATTGATCATCTTCTCTGGCTTATACTGCTTTTTTTTCAACAAAATTCAAAAGTTAATTTATGCACCGTGACGCAGGACGCAACGAACACATCGCACATCAATTAGCTAGGTTGACAGTAGATGGTGAGGAATGCCATTGTAAATAAAGATGGTACAATGAAAAGATAACTTTTAAGATAAACATGTCAATTGTTAGTTCCCAAACATCTCAGTTCATTACTATTAAAATATCAGAATCAACATCAGAACCATATTTATATTGTACGCGGAGTAAAGGTACTATTGAATACTTCCCAGGGATTATAAATATTCCCACGACATTGCCTCTTGAGTAAATGACGAATCCTAAAAACTTAAATGCGCTACACAGCTACAATTGATTTATTTGACAATTCCATAAAGCTCGGGCCTACCTTCACAGATCACAGCTGTGATTTCATTGGCGATAAGCTCCATTCTTCCCTCGAGGTTTTCATCAGACAATGTCAAAGCCCTCCCGTTTGAAGAGGCAATTGCTCTTAACTGCTCTTTGTCCACATTAGAGGTTATTCCCAAAGTTATAATTACAATCCCTTCGTCTTTTAACTGTTGGGAGGATTCCACGGCCTTTTCGGATTCTAGGAGATAATTGACAGATCTTGGTGTCTCGCGCACCGAACGCTGCTAGAGAATAATTAGCATTAGGATCTTTCACGGCGGTGGGGGGAGTCGTGCAATCATTACAGATAAGAAGTAGGGCAAAGTGAGCAGTACCCCGATGGAGAAAACTTCTCTGGCCGGCATGGACATAGTATGTCCATTTATTATATAAGCACCAATGAAACACCAAGTGAGCTTTCGCGCGAAAATATGATATCTTCACACGTGAAAATAACATGTTATCGTCACAAGTGAAAAGATCACTGTTGCTATGGTTACATATGGAAATCGCGCCTTTCGTGAAATTATTTAGTATTTCATTGGTGTTTATATAATAATCGTGTTGAAAAATATTTCACTCGTTCTCTGCGCTCACTCGTGACATATTTTTCAACACTCCAAAGAGAAATTTCCTATCTCTGCGAGGCCATGTAACATCCTCTATGTAAGACATGAAACATGTGCAAACTTAATAACATACATTCAAATTTTGTAAAAGGCAAAGCTTATAACTTAGCGGAAGGCGGTCAAACACAATAAGCTCCTCGTTCATCACTTAATAAAACGGCCGATACGTTTATAAAACCGAAACAAATGTAACAAAATTGTTTCTCACTTAACAATATGAATAAGTTGAAAACTTTTTAAAATGGTTACAGCCCTAAAATCTGCAAGAAATACACCTTTACAAGTATGTAACTTGTTTATATTGTTAAGTGAGTAACAATTTTATTATATTTGTTTCAATTTTATTTAAAGGGGCGGTTTCACGCTATTTTAGTCAAACTTCTAAATACTAAAAGACGTCTTTGTATCAATGAAGACCAAAAACTAATGCTGTATTTTTGTTGCCAATAACCATTGAAGTGCGCTGAAGCTATTCTTTGTTGTTTGCATCCATGGATGGAGAGGATGGAAATGGATTGAAACTTGAAAAAAACTGGCCAGTTTTTTCAAGTTTGGAGACGGTGTCTTCAGAAGTCACCAAAAATTAAATCATATAGCTCTTTGTGCCACAAATGTGTTTCATATCTTCTCAGTGAGTCGTCAGGAATGTTGTACTTGTGAGCTTAAGTGCTAATTTAGATTTTTACCCAGTTTTGACCTAAAAACAGCAAATTTAGCATGACAGTGCCCCTTTAAGTACGAGTCATTTTATTACGTTTTCGAACAGTTTCTTGTCTGTTAGCATTTACTTTAACTTTGCAAGCTCTGCCTACTATAAAATTTGTATGTCCTTTTTTTATGTCCGTGCATCCGTGTTCGTCATTAATGATTTGTATGCAAATTTTAAAGTTTGTACGCCTCTCATTAAGTTCGGGTGCTATTAATAACTTTGAGTTCATTTGTCCTCTATTAAGTTTGTCTGCAACTTATTAAATTAGCAGGCGTTTTGTGTCCATACCGGTCACGATAGAAAATTAAAAGCAGGGAAGAAAAATAAAAACACGAAAGATAAAAGTGATTTTCGCACTCAACTGGACAATTTAAAGACAGGCGGTTTAGACGGGATTGCGTTGTCGGCACAATACTCTACCAACTAAGCTATGACGCCAATGAGGTGGCGGCAGGTCAATTTGTTGGGCGCATGTGTTCAGTCCAGTGAAAGGACACGATGATCATCAACAAATTCAATCAAACTTCCGCATATGACATGAAGCGAGTGCTTTCACTTACACTGAAAATGCCTTCTTACTGCGTATATCCCTGCGGCATTTTGTCCAAAGCCCGCGATATTTTCGGTCAGCTCCAAGAATAAAGAGCTGAGGCAAAGTAGCTGAGGCTGGTTTGGAACCCGGAAGTCTGCCACTCATGAACTTTCGACTTTTCCGCGCAGTATCAGAAAAATGGAACCATAGAGGTTGCCAACGGTTACAGAAGTAAGACCTTCGAAGCTGACCGAAAGAATCGCGGCGACTGAGGATAGAATTTTTATAAGACGTGCCATGCCATGCCAACTTACTCTGAAAGTCACCATCCGAGATAAGAACCAACACCTGTGCTTTGTTTCTTCGTCCTCCGGTCTTGAACATATTCCGAGCTTCGTCGAAGGCAACATTCATATACGTTCCCCCTCCAGGATGTTTCAGCTGTTTAATGACTGCATGCAGATCACGGATATTTTGTGTATTGTTAAAAAAATACACAATTTCGATGGAATTTGCAATCGCCATTAAAGCCACTCGTGTTGCTTGAAAATTAAAGCAAGTTTCTTTAGTATGTGAAGTAAATCACGTCACTGAGTTCTTTTTAGGACTTATTAGAGACCTTTAGCTACAGCTTGGTGTAGGTTGGTGTTGGCTAATACCCTCGTCTGTAGTAGTAGTAGCCACAGCTTTTTCCGGAATTACCGCAACCGCAAACCTCAAGATATCACGTGACTTTGGCCTTATCTTCGCGTTTGGTGTTTGGTGTTCATGTTTTTACGGCAAGCATCCCTTGTAGTGGTAAGTGAAATACGGCAGAGTTTTAAGGCAAATTAAACTTAACGACCCCACGTTTAAGGCTAACCGATTGGTTCTTGCGTATCTAAGCTCCTTTTATATTAAGGGTTCTGCTGTGACATACAGTGAAACCTCGATTAAGCGGCAACCCTCGGGGCTAGTGGCCGCTTAGTAGAGGTTGGCCGCTTAATACAAGTTCTTCAGAAATTAGCATAATCTTAAATATAAACGTCACTTTATTCTAAAACAAACACTTTAGAGGCATGTGACAACTTTCGCACAAGAGACAGCTCTAATACCGAACAAAAATACAGTACTGTTAGAAAAAAACATATTCTCCTCAAAATGTTGAGATGAACAATGATCATGAACAATGATCTAAACTATAGCGTAAACTGAGTTTTCGTGTAACAGCAAAAGGCGCCAATGTGTGTAACTTAAACGTTGCATTACGGGTCCATAATCATTTTAGAAAATTATTGCAGGGAAGTTTGTCGCTAAAGAGCAAAAACTGTTGCCTGTTACCTATCCTACTCGTGCCTCCTGGCACATAGGCCCTTTACAGAGGTCTTCCACTGTTCTCTGTCCGCTGCAATCATCCTCGTTTTCTCCCATGATCTCCACCCTGCCTCTTTACCTTCATTTTCAACTGTTCGTCGCCGTGTTGTCTTCGGCCTTCCCCGCCTTCTTTTCCCTTCCGGGGCCCAGCTCATTCCAATGTTAGAATCATTATTACGGTCTTGCCTCAAAATGTGACCAATCATATTCCATCTACGATACTTCACTTCCTAACTCAGCGGTTTCATACTCACTCTTTCCAACAGCTCTTTAGTACTGACATGATCCTGCCATTTAATGTGTACGATCTTTCGTAGGCACTTATTGTGGAATACATCTATAGCTTTGTCATCTCCTTTGCTCATTTTCCACGTCTCGCATCCATATAACAATAGCGGCACTACCAGTGTCTAGTCTCAAATTTGTCTTCCTTGAGATGCTATTGGAACGCCACATGTTCTTCAATCTGATGAATGCACCTCTTGCTTCGGTTCATCTGTTCTTCAGGTCTTTCATACCACCTCCTCCCTTACACACTTTTGCTCCTAAGTATGTGAACTCATCAACATCCTCAATATCTATTTCATTGACTACAATCTTGTCTTGGTTTCTTGCGCTAATCCTCATCGTTTTCGTCCTTTCTGTATTGACCTTGAGCCCCACTCGTCTGGCGTCGTCCTCCAGCTTTGTTGTTTTATCCTGAGTTTTCTGTTTGGAGGAGGAAATTAGAGCTATGTCATCCCAATCATCAAGTTTGGATGTAAACCTCCATCTTATACCATTCTCACCATTTCCAACTGTTCTTCTCGTTACCCAATCCATTATGATCAAAAACAAAAATCCAGACATATTGCATCCCTGCTTGAGGCCAGTTTTTATGTCAAACCATTCGCCTATCTCTCCCCCATCCACAACTGCACACTTGAAGCCATTATAAAACACGTTGACCATTTCACTATTTTCTCCGGAATTCGATACCTCCCCATAATCTCCCATAAGCTTTCTCTGTGGATGGAGTCAAAAGCGTTTTCAAAATCTATTAAGTTCAAATACAGGGTAGCTTGCCACTCATTTGCCTGTTCAATGATATTTCGTTGAATGAAAACCTGGTCTGTTTTTCCCCTGCCTTTCCTATAACCAGCTTGTTCTTTCCTTAATCGTCTGTCAACAGCCTTCCTTATTCGATCTATAATCCTGCCCAGTATTTTCCCCACTACAGACAGCAACGTTATCCCTCTTGAGTTCTTGCATTCCTTCAGATTACCTTTTTTTGGCAGTTTAACAATGAGTCCCTGCTTCCAAGCCTCAGGAATCCTTTCATGGTTCCCTATTTTTTTATCAATTGATGTATTTTCTAGGCTGAAAATTCTACTTTGGCTTTCAGAAACTCAGCTGTAATAGAGTCAATCCCCGGGGCTTTGCCATTTTAAAGTCTTTTTATGGCTTCCTTAACTTCACCTAACGTTGGCTCACTGACTGCAATCTCCTCAATTATTTCAATTTATTTCTAACCCCTAACTCGAATGCACAATCTTCTTCACTAGTTATCGGGTTTTCTGGTTCTTCTCTCTTAATCAATTCTTTAAAGTGCTCTGTCCATCTTGACTGCACTTCATCTTTTCCACTTAGGAGGAGGTTTCCTTTTTTTTCTAACACTACTGTGCTTTGCTTTGGTCTTTCTTTGCATAATGTCTTAGTGAGCCCATAAAGATTCTTCATGTGCTGTTTTCTTGCAGCCTTCTCTGCTTCACCTGTAATATTGTCTATCTATTTCCTTTCATCCACCTTTATGCTCCTCTTCACTTCCCTATCCTTCCTTACATATTCTGCCCTAAGCTTTCGCTTAACCCTTTCGGAGCGCGTACTCAAGATCCTCTTATTAACGCCCTCTCTTTGATCTATGAGGTCCCATAACTCCTTACTGATCCATTGCTTTTTTTTCTTTTGAGGTCTTCCCAATACTGTTTCTGCTACTTCTATGTATGCCTTCTTCCTCACCCGAAAGTCTCTCTCCACTTCTTCCTCTTCTTCAACTTCTGGTTCTTCATTCTCTGGAGCCTCATACCTATTCCTTAGGGTTAGGGTCAGGGTTGCTTAGCCGTATTATACTTCACTCTACATTCAACCTTTTCTTTCGGTGCCTTTCTCAACCTGAGCTTAATTTTTGTACACACAAAAAAATGATCACTTCCAATATCTGAAGACCTGTAAACTCTTGTGTCATTCGATGAATTCCTAAACCGCTTGTTGATAAGGATATGATCGATCTGATTCCTGGTCCTTCTATCGGGCGACACCCATGTTGCTTTGTGGCTGGTCTTATGTGGGAATAGTGTTCCTGTAATAACTAGCTCATTCATATCACATATTTCACAAAGCCTTTCTCCTTTATCATTCCTTAGCCCCAGTCCGTGTTTTCCCATAACTCTTTCATAATCCCTGTTTTCGTATCCAACCTTAGCATGCATACTATGATCATATCATGAGTATTTACACCATCTATCACATCTTGCAATCTTGTGTAGAACTCGTCCTTTTCCTGTTCGTCTGCATCTTCCGTTGGTGCGTATACATGAATGACTGTAAGCTTTATGTATTTAGAATAGTACCTAGCTTGAATTATTCTTTCGCTGATAGGCGTCCACTCCATTAGAGCTCCAACTGCACTTTTTGACATCAATATACCTACTCCCTGTCTGTGGTTGTCATCATCTTTTCCAGAATAAATTATGGTGTCTCCTTCTGGAAGTTGCACTTTTCCTTGAGCAAAAACTAATTAACAATTAGACCCGTAGCCCGCAATGGCTGCGGGTCAATAGCCCATGAGGCGAAGCAGAATGGGCTATTGACCCGTGGCCCTTGAGGGCGAAGGATCTAATTGTCTTAGTATCACCCAACTAGTCGGACAGACAAGGCAATAGTAAAGTTAGCAAATGCAAGTTGAAGGAATATTTATTTCGGTATAAAACGAAAGAAAGCGTCACGCTTTTCGCAACTCGAGGACTATTACTAATAGTCCTCTACTAGCAGCCAATCAAAATGCAGGATTTGCCTTAGTCCACTAGTTGGGTGATACTAAGCGTATTTATTTCTTGGTGGCCGCTTAACGGAGGTAAAAACAATACGAGAACTCGCATCGGGACGGGCAAAGGGTGGCTGCGGGCGTTCAATAGAGGTGGCCTCTTAATAGAGGTTTGATTTACAATGTTATTCTATAATTATTTCGGTACTTTGATTACTGGCTGCTTAATGCAGGGTGGCCGCTTTAATGGAGGTTCCACTGTATTTAAGAGTTTTCGGGCAACGTTGAGATTGAATGGAAAAACAAATATGGCGCCAGAGACACGTTGAAATTCCATGTTTTTCGCGAAAGAGGGCGAACGTCTTGCTAAATGCTAAGTAACGTCTTTATCTCTGATGGCAAGCGGCTAACCTCAAACTGCAGTATGCGGTTTGCGGTTAAGAGAATAAACCCGTAGCTAAAGGTCTCTATTAACGCTGTACACACTGCTTGATTTTAAAAATCGGGGACCACCTTATTTTCGTCTTTTTGAGCAGTAGTGCGAATTTCCGTACCCAAGTCAGGATGGCCGAGCGGCCTAAGGCGCTGTGTTCAGGTCGCAGTCTACACTAGTAGGCGTGGGTTCGAATCCCACTCCTGACATATAATGATTACATTTTCCATTACCTTTTCTCATCCTTTTTTAAAGCTATTTTGTGAGTTCGAAAATGTTTACACCACGTCGGTTCAAAACCTGTGAGAGGCAACATCCTTTTCTGATTTACGTTAAAGAAACCGGTTTTAATCCTTCTTTGCTGAAATCAATGTATTTTAATGAATACTGAGGGATTATAGAATTATGTAGTTTGTTACTTGAGTGCTACACTGAAACACAAACAGTATATTATAGGCCACTTGGGATAATACCATAATACTTTTTTCTCTTGGGACAATTGTAAGTCCCAAGAGAAACTGGAAACAATGCATGCTTATGCAAAATGTGGGGGAACAAACAAGGAGCATTATGGTATTTTCTGAAGTGGCCTATAAAGCTATTGGCTTAGTTTACGGCAATGAAGCTAAAAGCTCATGAAGCTATTGTAGTACTTATTCAGTGCTTGAAGCACCTGTTTCAGTCACCAACCAGAATGTTTCCAAATTTATTCCTCCATTGCGCACTGCTGGAGAAGCTAGAGTCTAGAACTTGAGATCGATCTATTTCGAGTAAATTCTTGAATACAGGAGAATTCCGAGCAAGGCAACTAAAATGGAGATCAGTCCTAACTATTAACACTTCAACTGTAAGTCCTTCAAGTCAGAAATTTAGCAAAGGCGCTTTCAGTTACTCAACTACAGTCACGTTTCCCTGCTATCAGAGGCCTCTTCTTTTGCGTTTACTGGGCTGCCATGGGTCGAAACTCACTGTGTTGACACTAACCCGGCGGTTACTTAGTGACCTAATCCTCACGTGATACTTCACAAGTTGTGCGGGCTCACTTAATAAGAGCGGAAAAGGAATAAGCGAAACACAGCAGACACAAGTCACAATCAGCAAACAAATCATGGGGCATGCGTTTTGAACAGTGCCATCCAAGGCGGTTGGATCAAAGCGAGTTTCGACCCATGGAAGAGGTCTCTTTCCGGGGGGGGGGGGGACTCGATATATCCCTGGGTGGGGAGGTGCGGCGCGGCCCCTCATACCCTGACCCTGTTTAAGACAAATATCGCTGATTTTCCTACCCTGTTTAAGACAAAATTTCTATTTTTGATACCCTGTTTAAGACATTTAACCCAGTTTAAGACAAAAATTGATAAATCGATACCCTGATTAAGACAAAAAATGATAAATTCGATACCCTGTTCAAGACAAAAATCCCGAAAAACATACCCTGGCTGGCCGCACGTCCCCATTAAGCCCTTATAAGGGAGTACCCTTAAGGGGGTCTCTTTTCCCGTACTCATCAGCCCAGCGAACCTAAAAGAAAAGTTACCTCTGGCTAGCAGGGAACAGTCACGTGACCAAGAGCAAACCATAGTAATAAACGTCATGTTTACAGGCAAAAATTAACAGTTACAATCAGCGAAGTTGAGGTTTTAAAAGCTTTGCAAAAACCGTGGTCGACGATACGTCTTGCACAGCGTTGGATCAGATAAGATCGTGATCAGTCAAATTTGATTGAAAACATGATATTTATGAAAGTCAAGTAGACTACTACACCACTGATAAAACAACGCGAAAATGCATTTTCAACGATATTTCGGCTGACCAGTACCAGCCTTCATCAGGTTTATTTGGAGATCTAACGAATTTACAGAATATCTATGTTACAGGTTAAATTTAAATTCAGGTTAAAATGTTTTCATCATATAGGTCATAATTATTCTAACCTAGGTTGAAATTGAAAGTAGTAAACATCAACAAAAATCCATCAGTTATTAGCAAGTACGCGTATATTGCGGTGTTGTGCTTAGCGTAAGTTTTTCACGAGTTAGTCTACAAGACGCCAATGGTTGTTATTAAGTCTAAGCACTGATTTTAAATGGTTAGCATTAAGGTTGGGGTTAGTCATGTGCATGATAACTAATTCTGCTTTTCTACCTCACAAGTTTTGAAAAGGGCATCATTCATGGCTGAATCCCCTTAGGAGTGCAGACTGAGGTCGACAATATCAAAATATCATGTTCAAAGGAATAATATTAAAGTACTGAAAAATACATGATGTATTGCTAATTTTTTGTTTGCTTAATTATCATTACTACTTGCTCGATCTTTTGCTTACGTTTAATTAACATAATCAAAACCAAGTGAAAAGCTTTGAAAAGTCACAATTTACTCTAACAAAACTAAGTCGAACCCCTGATAGCGTAGTTGAAAAAATGTTTTCTTTTTCACTGTTCAGAAACGATTTTGCAGGCTCTTGTAAGTGTTATTTATTTCGAACGATCAAATAAAGTGTTTGGCATTTTTGCTCATTCTTTTTGTGAAGATGTATATAGGGATTAAAATCCAAGCTTTGCGATTATTTTGGCATAGTGTTATTCAAGCCATTAATTCATCAAGGTGAGTAATTTCACATTAAAAAGAACTTTAATTTCATAAGCTAACTAGAAGATTTACCAAATGTGGTCAGTGGAAATATTGGTTAACTAAATTGTATGTAAATATGTAAAGTAATTGTAAAGATATGTGCCCCAGTGTATGTAAAAATCACTGCTAGCATGCCCGTGTGAACAAAAACTGGTCGATAAAAATAAGAACATTTATTATTCCACTATTACGCCATTTTACCATATTTGACCAAGAGATTATTGCTTGTATTTTTCCTCGCCCCTGCGGGGCTCGGAAAAATACTACACAACTCGCAAAATATCCGCGCCTATTATATGTTAAACCATCCAATAAGATGTATTTATTTGTCATGCATCTGGAACATGAGACCTACCAGTAGAAGACACTACAAATCTTGAAGTAACATCAGCCATAATTTTCTTTGCATTGTTGACGTCGGCAAACTGAATACTCCCTGATACGTCAACCATGAAAGCCAAGTCCATAACACCGGGACATTCTTAAGTAGTAAAAAAAGATCGCGTATGTGAAGAAGCTGGAGAAGCCTGCTTGAAAGTGGTTGTCCAGCAAAATCAGGGCGCAATATTGGACGAGATGGTAGATCTGGGACGAGGGACACCTTGCCCAGATCTTCCACGGATTCATTCAATATGGCGTCCGGCCGGACTTGCGGTTCTTTTCTAAGTGCGCTTTCCTTTTGTCAGAAGTTTCCCGCCAGACCCGTTAGTTTGCAAAAAAAAAAAAAAAAAAAAAAAAAAGCAACAATGCATTATAATCCCTCGTATTTTTCTGTTGGAGTATATATCATCCTGGAAGTATGTTAATTAAAATTTGAAGTCGTTGTAGAGTTAGGAAGAGTTAGTCACTTCCAAATGGCCGGTCTGGCGGGACAGTATTGTCAAATGGAAACCGTCCTAAGTTAACTGCTTTTCTACGCCAGCTACGTTTGCAAGCAGGGTGGATGCAGGGTTGACTCAGAGGGTTAGCATAGCGGATGGAGGCTCCGGGCAATGGGTTCCTGGTAATGTAAAGGACATCGGAAGAGAAAATGTTGCGGCGTTTTTGATGAGTATCCAAGTGTTCAAAAATGTAGGACCGTCCTTTCAGTGGGTCGGATGAGCCTTTGGGGACTCTTAATGGGCAAGGCATGTCATTGATAAACAAGCTTTAGGTGTATAGTGGGTTACCTGTGTACCCTATGTTAGTGGGAGCCCAGGACTGGGAGCGAACAACAGCCCTAACTTCCTGTCACGGCGTTTTCACAAACCGATTTATTTTGAGATTGAATTTCCCGCGAATGAGACTCCCGCAGGAGCTCAATGACCAATCACAAGAAACTAACTCGACGTTATACGTCACCGAAACGGAACTCGGAAAAGGTAGTCTAAAAATAGAACGGTCTTTTAAAATGCCTTAAAATAGGCACTCAAGATCTTAAAATAACTGGGGAGAAAGTGCTACCTTTGTAATTCTATCTGCAAATATTTAGAATTCAAGTCTTCTCGGATAAGGACTATAAAACGTAGGCCCCGTGTCACAAATATCTTGTATGTTCATAAGTTCCCTTGGGAACGTTAAAGAACCCACACACTATTTGAAAAGAGTAGGGAATGGAGTCCCTGTATGCTGTTGTGGTTGTCCTGTTATCTCCAGCAGAAGTGGCCGGCTTGGCAGTGATATCTCGAAAAGGGCTTACGGTGTATGAGGCCACGTAAGCAAAAACAGCTATAAGTCAAAAAGGGACTTTGCCGAGTGCTGGAACATGTAGTTGTAGATGGGAGTTGTTCGCTCCTAGCCATGGGTTCCTGTTGTTACTAGGGAAATTCTGGAGCGGAAAATACAAGATAGCGGATGTAAAAACGAAATGTGCCATGTGCTTGTTTCCTTCCTGTTGATAATCCACTCGTATCGAGATACGATCGGGAGTGCAGATGTTACAAATAGCACACTTAGACTGATTAAAAGAAAACTCTTTGAAGCTTACCTTTGTTATGAGAATATGCAAGGATGGCTAATTCCTATAACATAAAAAAGACTCTTTACACAAGTGAAAAAAAAACCCAGCCTCTTCCCCCCAGCAAAATGTCCTACCTTTTTCAGAAAGACAAGGCATTCAGAGTGCGTTTTTTTGGTAAAATTCCAAAAACAGATTTGTATTCTGGGATCAATGGATTCTTCAGCGTTGCCATGACAACGGAAACAAACAAACCCAGAGTTGCATTGTTTTGGAGAAATTCTTCAATGAAAATGGCACCAGAAAAAAAACATACCTTGGCGATCGATAAAAAGAAATGACGAAAAACATGCGTGCTAAGGTACAAATCGATTACAGAGGGTATTTTTATTTTTTGCGTTTTACTTTTTTTAGCTGTAGGAAAGGTGCTAACAGTATGGGCTGTCAAGAAACTTTTAGTGTAATTTCTTGTTCGTGACTATGATCGTACGGTAAAAATGGCGCGAGAAAAACATTTGGGCTAAACTTCATACGGTGGAAGCTGGGCACTAATTATCGGTTTTGCCGGACGGAAGTGCACTTCAGTTTGTAGATGGCGACTTGTACGAAAACTTGGCATAGGAATTGTGGCAGTTCTTTGTGTAAGAATAACTACAGAACTAAAGGAATAACGTACTACACTTTGCCCAGTGATCCTGAGCTTCAAAAAGGATATAGGAAGGTTCTTATAAACGAAAATATTAACTGGAGAAAACATGTTATATGCAACGGTCACTGGAGCTCGGGAAAACGAGAGAACAAGAATCATTTGCCAGACACAATTTTCACGAAAGAATATGCTCCTAACCTGGAAAAAAGTACTTCATAAAACCATCCAGGGAATTAAAAAGGAAAATAGACTGTACAAAAATGGTTCTTACATTAATTTTTGTACTTACATATATGATTCATATTCCCGTCAGTGCGTAAACATTACGATAATTCAGTAGACTCGCAGGCACGGTTCCGGATGACCTTCGCAATTGCTTAAAGGTGTTGAAGAAATGCCAGAACAAGTTTGATTGTCTGGTTAACGAGATGGTACTCATTAAACAATTACAACCGTGCTTAAATGTACACTCAGACTCAATTTGCGCTAAGGTCTTTGTCTAACTTATGCAAATTAATGACTCTGAACTCTTACTTACTCTTGAAATCACATATTTATTTTACTTTTCTTAACAATGGCGCCAAGATGTCGCCGAAACGTCGGACTCTCTTATCGTTAGTTTTTGCCTGTATATGTTTATCTAAATCACTGTTGATTAGGATTCATGTTTGATTATTAAATGCATGATATGCTGGTAATTCACTTATTTGCTAAATTTCAGAGTATTGTATTACTATTAACAGTTTAGAATAAACTGACTTACCAGACAGTTTCTGAAAGTCCTCTAAAGCTTCTTTTCATAGTAGTTTCCTCTTTTAAAGTTTCTGTGTTGCTTTGCATGGTTTACATTTTTATTACTTTCATCAACGTTGTCTAGAAATTATATAAAACCATGATGAATCAAACTCTTTGTTTCCCTAAAAACCCAGGGGTGATGGTAACCTTACTTGCTGTTATTACCAGTCCTCAGGTTAAGCCATGGCAATCAGAAGTGCTTTGTTGAACATCAACGTATCTTCCAATTGTAGATCATTGTAGTTAGTCTGACTCACCTTAACAAGTCTTGAGTTTTATCTGCACAAAATATTTGCTCTTGTTGTTGCTCTTGACATTCTGAAGCAGGCTGCTCCAGTGTGCAATTCTCTTGGTTGAAGTTGTTAGAATGATTGGCTATCATTGAGGAGTGCCAGGTATCCTCAACCTCAGAAGGTGTTTTGGAGTTTTGTTCTAGCTGGGGGATTTAGTTTTGTGAAGTCATGTTCTTTTTGTTCTCTGTTCAGATAAGCATTTTTGCATTTCCATCCAGCTGTCGGTAGTGAGATCTCCTATCTGGAAAGGGCTGTCGCCTTAAAGCTCTTCTTGACAGAGACTGTCGAGTAAAGCCGGGTCATCTTTAAATGGTAATAACTTTTGTAACAATCAGTTCACTTTAGTCCCGGAGACTATTACAAAGCTCTCCCAAGTTTTTTGTGTTGAGCGATTCAAGACAATCATCATTTATGATTTTTTTAATGCTGCAAAATCCATTTTGGGCGAGTCTTCTTTCATATTCCGCCATCTTTTTTCACTTCCGTCCGGCAAAACCGAGAGCTAGTGCCAGGCTCCCACCGTATGAAATCAGGCAATCCATGGACGGTAGCTATTGTGTAAATGGCAAACCGCTTGTCAAAAAAACCGAAGGTGCGTTTTCTTGGGAAAATACAAAACAGATTTGTGATTTCGGATCAATGGATTCTTCAGCGTCAAAAAACCGCAAAATCCGAAAAAGGATTATTTTCTATGACAACGCAAACAAACAAACAAAGAGTTGCATGCAATTAAAAAAAACACATTTAGCGGTTAACTAGTTTGTTTTGGAGAAATTCTTCCATGAAAAAAAAAACCTTCCGGATCAATAAAAAGAAATGAAGAAAAACATGCCTTTTAAGGTACAAATCGACTACAGTTTACTTTTTTAGCTATAGGAAAGGCAGTAACAATATTATTGCTGTCAAGAAACTTTAAGTGTAATTTCTGGTTGTGGAATAGTTTGAACAGTGCTCTGAACGTTTAATTGATTTGTGGATATTTGTTAGTTATTATTTGTTATGCATAGTGATTTCCGGTCAGCGATCGTGACTGTATTTAGATCCCGTGATTGTTTACGTCATTAGGACTGAACACGTTTTCGCCTTTTCACCTTTTGACCGCCATTGTAACCCTTATTGAACAGTTTAAATATAGTTGAGTTCCTCCAATACCGCTACATTCATTGCTTCGTCACACTTTTTGGTGCCGGGACCAGGATGGAGGAATTAACCAAACTGTTAGCGTCAAGGAGAGCGCACAGGGCGCACGTAACTAAGTTGAAACAGAAAATCGATGACACAGCAAAGGACACAATTACCGAGACACAGATCGCTCTACTCAGGTCATTTGTCAACCAGCTAAAGCAAAAGAGACAAACCCTTAAGGAATTTAACGACAAGATGGTAGTTTTGCTGGAAACACCTGAGGATCTTGAGCAGGATATACTCGTAGCAGAGGAACTAGATGGGCTTATCTTAGAGAAAGTATGCGTTACCGAGAGGTTCATCGAGCTCACAAACAAGAATTTTAGTCAACATGCGTCTTCTCATCAAGATACCGGCGATACCTTACCACAACCGCTGCAAATGGGAAAGGAAAATCAACCATCCATTCCGTCTACGTCGCAAATTAAACGGAACAAGAAAATCAACAATTCAACCCAATTCCGTCGACTGAAACCCCAGGTAACGATCATTCTAGTAATCTATCCGCCTAATCACAGGATTCACTGATTACATCGCCGCCGGTGAGTACAAGTCATTCATTTCAAAGTAACCGTTTACCTAAACTTGTATTACCATCGTTTAATGGGAACCCGCTTGAATGGCAATCATTTTGGGACACTTTCCGGTCTGCAGTACACGATAACTCTACAATCAGTGATGTCCAGAGCGCAGTTACGTGACGGAGCTGAAAGAGTCATTGCCGGGTTGCCATTAACCAATGCTAATTACGCTAAGAGTATCCAGTTGTTGGAAGAGAGATTCGCTCGACCCCACAAGATCATCAACGCACACATGGAAGCACTACTAAACCTACCATCACCCACCGATCATTTAAGCAGTTTAAGGTTTTTTTACGACTCAATTGAGACCCACATCTTGAGACACTAGGAAAGAAAACAGAAACTTATGGGGACATTCTTGTTCTTATCATTCAGAAGAAATTACCAAACGGGATTAAGAGAAATCGAGCAAGACAAAATGGAAACAAGGAGTGGCAACTTGATAATTTACGTAAAGCAATTTTGAATGAAATTGATATCTTAGATGCGCGACAAAACACCTCTTGTGATTATGAATTCGGTGGCAACTCAACTGCTACTACTGCTACATTTCTCACGGCTTCAAGGCCTCGTACACCTGTTTCTGCTTCTAACAGTGGTGACCGCCCCACCAAACGAATGTGCCTTTTTTGTAAGGGTGAACACAGTCCAACTGACTGCAATGTTGTGACAGATAAGGAAAAGAGACACTCAATTGTACGTGACACAAGGACATGCTTTAACTGTCTGAATCGTCATTCAGTATCTAAATGCAAATCACAGAACCACTGCAAGGTATGCCATCGAAAGCATCATACTAGTCTTTGTAGAAATGTAGAGCTACCTACCACAACACCATCCACTGAACCAGCAACTACAAACAATGTTCCAAGTACATCCACTACTGACAAGACTACGCTACCTTCAGTCTCGTCCTACCACATTGGTGATGCTAATAAACACACCCCCGTTCTACCTAAAACAGCTGTTGCTTCTGTTGCAAGTCACAACAACCATATCAGTGCACATATTCTGTTTGACGAGGGATGTCAACGCTCCTTCGTTACATCAGATGTGGCAGCCAAGCTTGATCTGAAACCAGAAACACAAGAGGCAATATCCCTGTCAACTTTCGGTGGAAACACATCATCTGTTAAGCGCATTAACACTGCTACCGTTTACCTTGAAACCACTCAAGAGGAGACCATTCCCATTCACGTGATCATTGTACCAACAATCGCTGCACCCCTCACTACTTACACTGGCGCCAATGTAAGGGACTTGCCGCATTTAAGGGGACTGACGTTAGCACACGTTAACGTTGATGATTCACCTTTCACAGTTGATATTCTAATCGGCGCGGATCATTACTGGGATGTAGTGGGAAACGAAGTTATCAAGGGTCCAGGTCCATGGTCAGACTAGCCGCAAATCCTGAGAAACTACACTTGTACAATGACATCATCCAAGAACAGCAGTCTCAAGGTTTCATTGAAAAGGTCAAAGATCCGGATACAACCAACGAAGTTTGTCACTACATACCCCACCATGCTGTCCACAAGGACTCCACCACAACTCCTCTACGCATTGTGTACGATTGCAGTTTCAAACAAGGTGATCAACCCAGCTTGAATGATTGTTTACACCCAGGTCCTCCGCTGCTCAATGACCTTACTGGTATACTTCTATGCTTTCGTCTCCACCAGTATGGTATAACTGCGGACATTGAAGAGGCATTTTTGCATGTAAACCTTGACGAAGCCGATCGAGATGCCACACGATTCTACTGGTTATCTAATGCAGATGACCCGGAGAATGAATTCATTGTATACCGATTCAAGTCTGTTATGTTTGGTGCCACAAGCTCCCCCTTAATCTTAAATGCCACTCTCAACAAACATCTCACACAGTCTACAGACCAAGTCAGCATAGATATGTTAAGAAATCTGTACGTGGACGACCTCGCCTCTGGAGTAAGTGATGATGGTTCAGCAGTCAACTATTATCAAGATGCCAGGAACACGATGTCACCAGTGGGTTTCAATCTCAGGTCATGGAGTTCAAACAGTCCTGGACTTCAACATCTTGCAGCCAAGGATCAAGTCCTTGACACAAGCTTAACCAAAAAGGTGCTTGGCATACTATGGAACATAACTTCAGACACACTGGGATTCTCATATAAGCAAGCAACTTCTATCCCTCCGTTATCAACTAAGAGAGAAGTTTTACAAGAAACAGCAAAGGTCTTTGATCCACTCGGCCTACTCCAACCGGTCACAGTTGCTGCCAAGATTCTGATACAAGAACTGTGGCAGGAAGGGATAGATTGGGACGAACCACTTCCACCCTCTCTTGATCAAAAATGGCGTGTTTTAGCGAAGGAGATAGGAGATGCAACTAAACTTGAGTTCCCGCGTCGCTACTTCACTTCTGATGTCTGTGTTGACGGCAACGTCACAGAACTACACGTTTTTGCGGACGCAAGCCAGAAAGGCCATGGAGCCGCTGCTTACTTAGTACGTGGAAACCAATCGTCACTTACCATGGCAAAGTCGCGTGTTGCTCCGACAAGGAAGCAACTTACCCTTCCAGAACTTGAACTTATGGCAGCTCTGACAGCTGCACATTTGGTATCATATCTGCAAGAACAACTGCAAGTTACAAGGGTCACATTGTGGTCTGACAGCCAAATCGTCCTTCATTGGCTTAACAGCACCAAATTATTGAAACCATTCATCAGCAATCGCATCCAAGAAGTGGAGAAGCTGACATCAATTTCCAGCTGGAAGTACTGCCCCACAACCGACAACCCCTCTGATCTGCTCACAAGAGGGATAACAGCGGATCAATTGAAGGCCTCTTCTCTGTGGAAGCATGGTCCTAAATGGTTACCAAACAGATCGCAGTGGCCTTCATGGCCTACTACCGAGGTTCTCCACTTGTTGACCACTGAAACCTCTACCGATGAGGCTACTACAAACAGCACGGTTCCAGCTCAACCGCAAGGCCTTCATCACCTGATCAATCCATCGGATTTTAGCGGTTTACCAAGGCTTCTTCGAATTACTGCCTATGTTCTCAGATTTGCCCAGCGTCTCCAGAAAAAAGACAGCCAACAAGGTCCTATCACAGCTATGGAATATGATCGTGCTATGACAAAATGGGTGAAGAATCGTCAATTTCTTGTTTTTCATGCCGACGTGGACAACCTCCTTTCAAAGGTACGACACCGTACAACCTTAGTACTTCAGCTTCGCCTATTCCTTGATGACGATGGTCTTTTACGCTGTGGCGGGAGGATACACAACGCCCCCTTAAGTGACAACGCCAAATTTCCTCTGTTGCTACCAAGCAAAGACCACTTCACAGACTTAGTGATTCACTCCACCCACGTTAAGCAGTTTCATGCAGGTGTCAACTTAACACTCACCGCCTTGCGTCAAAGTTACTGGGTTCCTTCTGGCCGACAACGTGTCAAATCCTTAATTGACAACTGCGTAACCTGCAGAAGGGTTTCAGGAGCAGCCTACAATGCACCAGACTCGCCACCCCTTCCCAAGTCAAGAATGCAACAAACACAGCCCTTTGACGCCACTGGGGTGGACGTCACTGGAGCCCTGTATGTTCGAAACGCTGGGATTGAAACAAAGGTCTACATATGTTTGTTTACTTGCGCAACAACTAGAGCTATTCATGTTGAAGTTGTCGAAGACTTAACTGTTGAAGCCTTCTTACTCGCCTTTCGCAGGTTTGCAAGTCGCAAATCTCTTCCAAGGAAACTAATATCTGACAATGCTTCAACATTTCTATCAGCAAACAATGAACTAAAGGAACTGTTTGAATCTCATGCACTCAAGGAAACACTTGCAAGGCGTTGAATGGCAGTTCATTCCCAAGAGGGCCCCTTGGTATGGGGGTTTTTGGGAACGTCTCATCGGTCTCACTAAATCCACCATTAAGAAAGTGCTCGGTAGCGCTGCAGTCAACCTGTGCACGCTTCAAACAATTGTTGTCGAGGTAGAAGCAATTCTCAACGACCACCCCCTGACCTATGTTTCTTCATACATTAAGGATGCAGAGGCACTTACCCCGTCACATCTACTTTATGGTCGACGAATAACGTCACTTCCACATCCACTAGTAGAGAGCGACGAATTGACTGATCCCACCTACCAATCGAACGCAGATTTCCTGAGGAAAGCAAAACGTGTCGCCTTACTGATTCAACACTTTTTGCAACGTTAGCGTCACGAGTACCTCACTTCCCTTCGAGAGTTTCACAAAAGATCAGGAGTCAACACCGACTCTGTGAAGGCTGGCGATGTAGTTCTCATCCACGATGACAGCCCGAGAGTAAACTGGAAACTAGCACTTGTCACATCCATTAACAGAGGTCACGATGGACTTGTACGTTCCGCCAATGTACGCACCGCCAATGGAACAACAAACCGCCCTATCAAAAGACTGCACCCTCTCGAAATTCAGGCCAAGGAAGTGAGCCACACAGTGAACAGAGCTGCCACAGTACAAACTCCACCCCCTGTGAGAAGGCACGACGGGCTATCAGGAGAATTGCCGACTGGGTTAAGGAAATTTGCGTGCCCCCGAAGGATGTGGAATAGTTTGAACAGTGCTCTAAACGTTTAATTAATTTGTTGATATTTGTTAGTTCTTATTTGTTATGCATAGTGATTTCCGGTCAGCGATCGTGACTGTATTTAGATCCCGTGATTGTTTACGTCATTAGGACTGAACACGTTTTCGCCTTTTCACCTTTTGACGGCCATTGTAACCCTTATTGAACAGTTTAAATATAGTTGAGTTCCTCCAATACCGCTACATTCATTGCTTCGTCACACTGGTGTGAAATCTACAGGAAACCTAACCATTTTCGACCTATTCGTGTCTTCGATCGTGCGGTAAAAATGAGAAAAACATTTGGGCTAAACTGTCCTGTACGGTGGCTATTGTGTATCATTTTTGCATGGAAAACCGCTTGTCAAAAATACTTTTTTCAATCCTTTCCCGAAAAACGCTGAAGTGGTGAATCTCAAAAATTCGGATTTAGATTTGATCCGAAGCATCCTCCTCGAGTGTGGATACTTTGGATTCATGATCCGTTTTTGGATTTCGTCAAAAAAACGCAAAATCCGTTTTCGGACCGCACCGTCAGTTTGCGTTTCATGGGACCACAGTGTTTCGACTCGGAAGGGGTGTCATTCGTCAATAAAATCCGTCAGTGAAATCAATTTCTAACGACCCGAAGACTTGTCAACGGAAACATATAGGGCTGTTTGAAGAGATCGGTTCTGATCAATAAACTCTCTTATTATTATTTTTATTGTTAATTGACAGTCTTTACCTAGCATACAGGATCATTGCAGAAGTCTCATCATTGCTTCATAAGGAAGCATGGAAGACTGGATCGGATCAATTAAAGTATTATTAAAGGAGATAATCCCTCGATGCAGGGATTTCTGCAAATGAAATCTCGGCTTGATGTCTTCTTTGGAAATGGACAGAGGATAGCCAATGAGAGACAATTTAAAGACTTTGAAGTCCTTGTTTAAGCCTTTTGCGGGGGTTTGTACTTCCTCGAGAGGAGTAGATAATATTTTCCTATCACTCTCCACGCTTGTCTACGAAAGTAAATTTAAAGGCCATATGCAAATTTGTCTTTCAATCACTGTTTCATAGCGTTAAAAAATTTAACAATCAAGAAGTTGAGTTGTAAAGTGTAATTATTACAAATTCACTGCTCATGATTTACATTTACATAGGCATCTTTTTACAAACTTTCACCTCGAAATCTTCATTGTCCAAGCTCGAATAAAGCAAGAAGTCTCTCTGTCTCTAAATTTCGATTACATTGCACGTTTTGTTTCGTATGATGTCTTTATCGAGATCGCCGAACTGCACGTTCAACTTGAAGATCCTTCAATTACATCACCGTATGTTACAATTGTCGCCTTTTAAAAAGACCCCATCTAGTATCACAACTAAATTGTAGAAAGAAATTACAGTGTGGTAATTAATGTCAAAGATCATTCGTCAAATTTTCGCTCTGAAAAATTAAAATTGAAATCCGAAAGTGAAGGGTGGATAATGTATTGTACTGTAGTTTTAAGACGTCCGGTTTAGACTACAAGCTATCAATTGAAATTTCCTTACCAGAGGAACCAAGACAGAGATCCAGCGCATTTTTAAAACATTCACTGTTAAATGTTTTTTTTGTTGACTCTAGGCATTCAGATTTTGAAATACTTAGTACCAGCTGTATAAATAATGCAAAGTTTAGAGCCCATTGAAGCCGGGAAAAAGGGAGAGGGGTTGTGATTATTGTGATATTCTCGGATCTCAAAGCCATGCAGATCTGCATTTGCTGAACCATGGTCACTGACACTGATCATGATGAAGACTGACACTAGAAGAAAATACAGTGAGATTTGGTAACAACTAGAGCTAATTAGAGGGGTTAATATGCGAACTTTAATACAGATTCGCTCATTCCTTTCTAGTCTCTGTTACTTGATATTCAGGGATTCTGTCAAGCTGTGTCCATGTAATGGATGTAAACAAGAAATGCGAATCCCTGCCAGATTTCCAAAGACAAACAAGTGGGAGGTAAAGCAAGTCAGTATTTTATTTTATGGCTTCACAACGTTGACAATGTTTAATTTAATCGGGGGATCCATTGTTTTCAACTATTATCTTTGAAGGAACGTAGGAGTTGTCGGCGGATAAAATTATCAAGTGAAGGAAGACTATGGATACTCAGGTCGAAAAAAAAACAATGGCTTGTTGAGGACACGATGGACAACATGGAGAAAGACCACAGCGAAGCGATAGGCCATTTTTCACTAGTTATCTACAATTCATGACGCCTCGTTCACACATAACCTTAACCATGGTTTGAACATGTTTAGTTAAACACGGTTTCAAAGTGTTTTCTTTTTAAATCGTGAATACTGATTTTGTCGACTATAAATTTAACACAGGTCAAAGCATGTATTGAAATTCACTTCAATCCCATGTAAAAGCCAGTCCTATATTTTTCTGTGATCGATTTTCACTTTGTTACACCCAGTTTAATTAAACATGTCTAGCTCGTGTTAATGGGTAGACACGTAGACAATAACTGGCAGCATGGCTGCGGCTGACCATGAGGTATTGATGTAGCCTTTACTGGTTGAAATTTAATGGTGCATGTTTTTATCAAGGTAAGGGACAAGCAATTAAATTTATGATTTAGTTATGGATTAATTTATGAGTTTACTTTCTTCTGATTGCTATTTTTATGTAGTTTCATGAATCTTTTTCATCGCAGAAGCCCTCTTCAATAATTAGGCCTGTCTGATTTTTCCGCTGACTAAATGGTGCACTCATGATTTTTTTCTTCTACTCTTTAAGTGCACTCTCAATTTTTTTTGCATTTTTCCTCAAAGTGGTCCACCTCTAATGATGATAACGAAATGCGAAAGCGAATTCTCTGAAAACCCGCAAGAGTGGTTTCTACATACATACCAGCCAGTCTGCAGAGTATGGCAGGTGCTCGCACGAGCACTTTTTAAAAGTTCATTTTGCACGCCAGAATTATTGGCACGCGGTGAGGCCGTAGCTGAAAAACTAAGCGGCACGAATTCTTTGAAGAATACTTGTCGTTTCCCCAAAATTGTAACAAAAGGCGATCAGTCCTCACTAACAATATAATGTTACACAATGATGCATGTACTGAATCGTGAACAATAGATGATTTTCATAATCACGTCATCAAATTCTAAAATCAAAATCGCAAGCTGTTTTGAATTTTTATCTATAGTTGGTTGAAGATGACCTACAAATAATCTTTTTTCAAGTTTTCAGTTCCATAACGTCTTTCGTTTCGAAAATACAGCATTTTTAATTTCCGAATTGTCACCTTGCGTGACACTATGATACAAAGTTAATTGATTGGAAAAAAATTTCTGTGCCTATGAATCTCAGCAATCTGAGCGTTTCAAGTACATTAGGAGGTGTGTTCATACACATTTATTTTATTTTATGAGCGAAAAGTAAGCGCTTTCGTCGCTACAGGAGTTCCAAATCATCGTGTTGATTTCTGGCCGCCTTCTTGGTGCTTAAGCACGCGCGTTTTTGAGACGCGGACGGCAACCGAAAGTGAGCTGTTTTCCCTTTTAACTTGTCTTTACACAACTACATTTACATTGTTAAGTATCTTTTTTCCATTAGAAATGATTAGTTTAAAAATCTCGGATACACCACTGCCTTGACACGCAAAAATGTTCTCTTCCGGGTGCGGTCCGCGTCTCAAAAACGCGCGTGCTTAAGCTCCCTAGTGTGCACCAACATGGCAGCTCCATACAAAACTCTATAAAGTTGCGTGAAACGCTTTGACAAATAACTCAGAAATGATGTACGGCACAGACCTGAGAATTGGTAAGATGATTTATGAATTTGTGTCCTACAACATTCCAAGTTTTTGGCTTATTTCATTGAACGGTTTGGATTTTATTTTTTTGTTGCGTGACAGTGAAAACGATCTATTCAGGACCTTGCCTAAACACACACAAAAAATATAAACCGTTGTTTACACCCAGAAAAAAGGAAGCATCGTCTTGATTAATTCCTTCAGCTCTCTTGCTGGCAAAATATTGTAGAACGCGGCAGGATCTCTTTCAGTTCCGTCCGTCGCAAACATTTTCTAGCTTTCGCTTTTAGTAAAAAAGAAAACTCATAACACAATCAACTAATTAAATACAAAATATTCTCAAAACAGCGATCATTTTTGCTTTTCTTAAAGTCAGGTCCTCGATAAACAAGTGCACTTGAGCATTTCATATCTTCTTCATTGAGAACAAAAAATGTTTGTTCTTGCAGCCAATCGGTCAAGTACTTTGCTTTCGTAGGCATACTTGTTCAAAGCACCACAGTTTTAATCAAGGAATTCGATGACATGGAAGTCCAGCATCTTTATCTCCATCTGGATAAAGAGTAGCTACATCTTTAATAATTTATTATAGTTTCCTCACACTGCATTGGAATTGGAAAACACCAATCAACCTTTGTTCGTTCCACAAGCGTGTCAATAGACCTTTTTACCGATATTTTGATTTCTATAGTTTCGAATAGCTATTATGGGATGCCCAGGGGGCAAATACATATTAATTTGCCCCCTGAGCATCCCATAATGTCTTTCGAAACAATAGAAAATCAAAATGGCCGCCGTATCTGCAAAAAGGTCTATTGCTTTCCTTCCACTTTTTGTGTTTTCATCACAGATTTATATGACTCCAATAGATAGTATAAGTAATATTGGGACAATCTGTCAACACAAACAATAATTACAAGGCATTATGTGATGCAGCCTCGTTTTCAAGTTAGCGTGGTCACGTGATCCGTTCTATTACTGTTACGTGTCAGACACTCCAATAAGCCATTTCCGAGTTCATGTCTGCCTCCTCTTCAAAGCGAGTCTAAGTGCGAAGTTTTTGTGATGGTAATTAGTTCTACTTTACATATGAATGAAAACTAATTTTCATAAGAAAAACTTTGCACCTAGACTCGCTTTGAAGAGGAGGCAGACATGAACTCGGAAATGGCCTATTAAAGTATGAGAATTTTCGAAGATTCGTCACCACTGACAGTGGTTACAAAGCATTTGAAGGGCAAACCTCGTTTCCATGTTGGACTATGCGGGTCACACTTTTAACTCCGCATAAAAGCCGTCATAGCGTTTGTCGCAAGCGCTTCCGTTGGGTTTCACCGAAGAAAGCTTTCTACCGAGCAAAATATGAAGAGAGGGGGGAGGAGGGCAGGAAATGCGTGTCCGCAAACCCCAACATTCCGAAGAATGCCTTTTTCACACTTTCACACTTGAGCGCACACCTGTCAGGAACGTCTCAAAAAAACGACCAATGAGAAGAAGGACTTGTCAACAGAAATCAATTTATGTTTATTAATAATTTTAAAAACAAACAAGGCTAAACAAGGCTAGAAACTAGTGATCGCAAAGTACATGTAAATGTTGTTTAAACTAGAGAGCTTCGGGACCGGCCAAACCAAGCGATAAGTGCAGAATATGCAGAGTCGATTTCCAAATTAAATACGGTATTCCTTAACCGTATTTGATCATTAATACCACTTTATTTTTGTTTTCCCCAAGTCATATCACATCTCGAGTCTTTTCGGTCACGTTGAATGTGAGATAGATTTCATCCACGAGTAGTTTTCACGTCACAAAATCGCTATCGGACGACACAAATAGCACATCTCTCACATAGCTCATTTTGTTATGCTTTTGTTTGTCTCTGAAAGATTGCTAGAACAACCTCACACCTTGGCCAATTTGATTTGTTAATTATTCTATTGAGATGCTGACCAAAGACATAGAAGTGCTGTGATCAGGTCCCCCTTTTATTTGGTGATTAGGCTATTGAAGAAACTACATGGTGTGACTATTTGATCCCAAAGGGCCTAAAGAAAAACAATTCCCTGGACAATCAAAGTGATTTCCTGTGATAATGCTGTTAATTGGACGTTCTAAAACGGGGAAGTCAGGCCACAAAACCACTTCTTTTTTAGTTTAATTTCTTTTGTATGTTGGTCACAGAAGAAAACGCTTCTCACCAATACAATCGCTTTTCATTTTCTTTGGCAATACTTTTAAGGTCTTTTAATAACGCGTTCTAGCATGTTAGTGAAACGGTAAAAACATGTTAGTGAAACGCTTAAAACATACATAAGGACATCTCGAGACCTGTAATTGACTGGCAACCAATGAAATCTTTCCTGCCGAACGAGATAAACTCAATGAAATTCACACAGCTTCCTTTGGGCATAAATGTCTTACGTCTTGAATGGTGTTTACGAAGTATCCCTGCGAGCAAGTCCAACATTATCGTGTCATTTTAAGGAAAACTTAAGCCGCGTAAAGTCGGGGGAAAAAATATATATCACAGAGAACATCTAATGCAAACGACCAATACAGCCATGCAAGGCAGGATATTATTAAGGAAGGGTTACGTGATATCTCTTTAACAGCTACTCATCCGAGACTTCTATCATGCTAAATCGTAAACTAAAGGAATTGAAGATTTCAAAAATGTATAATTAACAATTATTCCAAGAGCGCGAGTTGGATATGAGATGGTAAATAGTCAACGAGGCGCGTAGCGCCGAGTTGGCTATAACCAGTCTCATATCCAACAAGCGCGAATGGAATAACTGTTTTATTAAATTCCTCAAACTCCAAAAGTTTAGAAAGTACGAAATACGAGTGAAAACAAGAGAGAAAATCCGAGCGAAATCGAAGAAACTTGATGAAGATGCGATGTTGCGTAAGACCTTGTGGTCAGACAGACCCAGGCTCATCACAAAAACATTTGCTGCCTTTTCGCGTACTTCTAAACGTCGCAGTTGATCCAAACTTTCCATAAAAACTTTTTTGTTTGCTCTTTTCAGAGAGCAATTTCGCTTTCTGGCGAAAAAACTATTAGCTTAGCAACGATTAGCTCAATCACTTACCATATAAGGTCAAACTAAGGTATATGGGCAGATAACCGAGATTGAGTGAACCAATCAGAGCACGAGAAATGCATTATCCGAGGTTGAAAATGTAATAATAGCTTTTGTCCCCTGAGTGATACCGAACACCCTATTTTTAGGCCATGGACTACAAGCATGATTGAAATTGTGGGCCCTTTGGCCGGGGCAGTTTAAATTTGTCATGTGTTCTTTTTTCTTCGTAGTGCATGATCTGCCCGTTTTCACCGGAAGGGCTAAAAAGTACTGGTCACTTCAATATCAGGTTGTGCCAGAGTCAAGTGGGAATCGAGAACTAATGTTGAAGCGTGCTCAATGGCTTGTTAACCACGGTGATTTCTTAAACATTCTTAAACATTCTTAAACATTCGTTTCAGAGGTTCGGCGACACTTAAAGATGAATTATGAGACAAGAGAGGGCCATCAATTTAAAAAAACTTGGAAACCCTCCCTTGCCTCATTATTCTAGTGTTAGTTATACTAGTTCTTGAGCTGTTACTCGCAACCTTAAATAGTTTACCAAAGGCTCATCAACAACATTGACATGGAACGCTCGGAAAACTATTATTGTGTTTTTGGGCAAACAAATTTCTTATCCAGTGTTGAAAAGATCCTCCGCCAACTGAAAAAAACCGGCTTCCTAAAGCAAGAATATTCATTTCAACAATAGCAACGGAGCCCCTGTCAACAAGATGATAGTCATGTGGATCGAAGAATGTTGGATTCTCCAGTAGCCCTTCTATGACCTTCATGAGCATGCCCGAGTTTCTCCGTGCAGACAAAACGGCGGGGTGGCCGGATCCAAACGGTAGGAAATCTGCAGCGACAAACGTTTTCCTCTCAGAGGTTCCATTCTTTTGGTCGCGATCTCGTTCATGATCGATCTGTGCTCCCATTTCCTTGATACACTTGACTACTGTGGAAATAGAGCCTCCGTGATGAAGAACTTTTTCCGTGCGCATGTGAACAGATATGAAATTAGAACCCAACGCTTTTGATATAAAATCATGGGCAATTTCCAAGAGTTTCTCATTAAAAAAAGAAACATCAAGCGTTGAGAGACCAAACTGGATTGTTGATGGCAATGGAAAGTTGGCTCGTTGTTTGGTGCCATTCCCTCTCCACTCCACAATGCCGATGCACGGTCTACCTTTGATAACTTTGTGGAATCTCTCCATCGATTTAAGAATGCCCACATCGACGCAAAGAGTTTGTGCAACCTTAAGTCCTGCGAAGAATTGGTTGTGTTTACGACTACTCCACGCGCAAGGAATGACTGAAGGCTTTGAGATGTTCCTCTTTTGCCGTAAGCGTGTTGCTTGCGGTTCATAAATAAGATATAACAGCGAGTCCAATCTATCTTGACAGACATCTTGAAATGCCTTCCAGGTTGCGAGAGTGTTGTAACCGTGGGAGAGCAGCTTTTCATTGAACAACGTCAAGTTGAAGTAAGACGCCAGTGTCGGGAACTTGAGTTTTGGATGTTTTGCCCGAAAATTTGAGTTCCTTATAAAAGGCTCAACAGCTTGACCCCCACTAAAAGTGGCTAAGGCTGCAAGAGCAATGAGATTATTTGTCGCCATCGTGAGTTGCTCCCAATAGTGAAACGCCACATAAAACTTTCGAGGTTTTCTCAAAGCAGGTGTGCTCTTCAATAAGCCATCTTGCATATCATTGTGCGTGTCGAGGGTGTTTACTTTCGAGTGATTCGTGCGACTTACCACTTTCTCCATGTCCTTTCGACCACCCTGTACTTTCCATATTTGTACAGTTATTAACACTGCGGCGGCAACAACAACGAAAGCAAACACCTTGAAAAGTATCCGTAATCTCATTTCTAACACGTCTCACCCCACAGCGACTGGGAGGGTTCCTATTATCCTTCCTGACGTGGATTTGCAATTAGTGAAGTCTGAGATAAAATTCAGATTTTGTGTACGATTGGAAATCGGAAGATCCAGAATCCGGATTTCCCAATCAAACGCAGCCCTCAGTCTGAAACACAAGAGCAATATAAAATAGTTCGGTTCAATTCCTATAGATCGTTTTCACCGTTATGCAGCAAAAAAATAAATTCTAAACCGTTCCATAAAAAAGGCCAAGATAACGAAATGTTATAAAATACTAATACATAAACAACTTCTCAAAGTCTCAAAGCTGTGTGGTACAGCATTTTTTAGTTATTGGCCGAAACGGAGGCGCCATTTTGGGTACCAATATAGTACACAAAAGTGTCCACCGCCCACCGAAAATCAACAAAACCATTTGGAATTTTCTTTGTCATGAAAACGCGTTATTTTCACTCATAAACTGGTACAAATACGCATCAACACAATCTCTTAAGAGTTGAAAAGTTGTAACTGTTGAAAGTTAAAAGGAATGCCTTTTTACTGCCTTTTTACTCGTGGATATATCCACGAGTTTTGGTGGGGATCTTTATGCAAATTTGTTACTCCTCCGTAACCGGAAGTTCGATCTAATTAGCCAATCAGGATGGATAATCACAACACAGCTGTGACGTCCTGTTCCACAAGGTTGTGCGCCGCTATTGGTGTTTGTGGCTTTCTTCGTAATTGTTTAATAAGAGTACCTTCCGCTGCATTTAGAAGCAAGAAACTGAAGAATTAAAGAAACGGCGTTCTTCGAAGGTGAAGCAAAAGATTCTGAACAAGTACACATTGGTGCAATTAATTGTGCACCGCCTTTCACTCTCCAACGCGAAGACTTTAATACATGTCGAAATGGAATCGACAGACACATGGTGAGAAGACTCGAGAAGACAGTCTCTGTCGATCCCCTAAGCTCACGAGGGCTTAATAAATTCCATTTGGAAGGTGACTTCCATTTGGAGAGTGACATCGAAGCTATCGAAGTATACCAATGTTTATCAAAGCTATCACGAAGTTTTGCAAGCTGAGTCATCAAAGCCATATGAATCCAACTTGAACAACATCAGTGACATGAAAAACAGTGAGGCAACCAAGCAACCCATGCTTGCAGACACTAGTGCTTGTGTGGCGGACCATAATGACGAACTGTCGAAAGACTCTGTCATTGATTATGTAAGGAAACTGATAAGGAATCCGTACCAATCTCCTACGATAGAGCAAGAGCTGAGGCCGTTCGCAAATGCAAACACGCTGGAACAGAGAACTCCTTATAAGAAAACGTCCAGCTTGTTTCATAAAGACAAGGTAATTAGAAAGTGTATGGTGCATTATTTAAAGAAGAACGTACCGAGTTCGTCTGAGTTGAGAAAGTGTCATCTCTCGCTATTGGAAAATATTATATTGCAGTAAGAATGTCTAGATCTAGACCGCAACTCAGACGTAACAAATCTTCGAGAGTAGGAGATTCTAATCGTCATTTTTATCTTATTACCCGCAAGACTTGTCAGTTCTATTGTGTATCAAGAGATCAATCTGTTACTAAGCATTCAACAAAATTGAACAAACAAAATGAGAGTTATTGTCTATCAAGAGACAAGAGGCTACAAGTAGCCTTTACTCGGGCCTGCAAAAGTACAGTGGTGTATCGTTAATTTGGCACTTAAGAAAAGAAAACATCTTACATCGGCCTTAAATTGCGATTCTCATGATGTTCGACTGTGTATGTAGTGAATACCCGGACCCAGATTATCTTCATTACAGGTGGTTACAATGACCACTGGACACGAGGTAAAATTTGAGAAAAGCACATTGTTTTTTACTGATCGATGGTTATTCTTGCTCAGTGTTTGAGAAAGGAAACGCTAATTGAACGGTTTAAGATGAAACGAAATGACTTATCGAAACATCTTTTGCAGAAAAAAGTGAAAGAGAAACGAAGGTGAGATGTATAAACATCTTTCAAAGATGACCAAACTTTCGTGCATTGATGCACGTAAAAAAACACTTTGTCACGTGCGCGACACGCGAAGATGTGCACTATATCTCAACTCTTGAAAATACTTTCAGAAGTACAAAGTCCCTTGAGGATGGCCATGCCAAATGAATCCATAGCACGAGAATCAAGTATTTATAATATACCATTTGTTGTTATTTAAATACTCACAGTAGCATGCACCCAATTGTCAAAATAAATATGTTATTTGCCAGCTGGGAGGCCCGTATAGAGAAAAACTGTGGCCGAGGCCTTGAAATTGCTGCTCGAGGCCGCAGGTCTAGGGCAGCTTTTTCAAGACCGATATCACATTTTTTGCTATACGGACAGACCCTTTGCTGGTAAATATATTTTTTCTCTTCTCTCTCTCTCCCATCCTCTCTTAAAACCACTTGTGTTAATTGTTGACTCGCAGCGCGCTTGATAGCGAATGCAGTATTAAAGCGACTTACAAACTGAACATTTCAAAGAGAAATATTTTTTTATTTGAATTCTATTTCCAAACCTCTTGTCTAATGAAAAATAGCCTCTGTACGTAAACGGAGTCGGTGTCAAAAAAATGTGTTTCGTTTCCGGAATGGTAAGGGCAGGAGAAAAGATAGAATACTGTAGTGTGGATCA
>OX421448.1:53090977-53095977 GCA_949126865.1 Montipora capitata | reverse complement strand
TTTGCTCAGAAAGGATTGAAGACACTAGAATGTACCTCAGATGGTTCATGCTTCTTTTCTTCTGTTGCCCACCAGTTATACAATGATCCTTCCTATCACATGAACGTGCATGCTGCTGGAGTCGAATACGTCAGAAACAACCGTCAAAAATTTATTGGACCCATTACAGAGCAATTGTGGGTGTGTTGTCACATTAACATACCTGGTGTTGTGCACTTATTGTTAAAGCAGTTTCCGATGTATTAAATGTTGCAATACATATAAATGAATCCGTTGAGGGGTGGGCACCACTAACTGTTATCAGTCCTATAAGCGGACAACAGGGAACTACTGTTATTAACAATGGACATCTACATGTAGATGAAAGACACTATGTTTCAGCAGTTCAGTTAGATTATTATAATGACAGTATTTCAGGTTATGAAATCAGCAGTGTTACCAATGTCAACAATTATTCAGAGGTAATAATCGTTTAATAAACCATGGCCAAAAATGATGTGAGTGTCAGTAGCAATTTCTACAAAGCAGTGGCAAAAAGCGCTTATATGAGAGAATCTATCAAACGGAAGAGACAAAATAAAGAGTTCAGGGAAAAGAAAAACAATGCAAAACACCAAAAAAGATCTGAAAATATTGAAGCACCAAGGGAATATGAAAAGCAAGCATTTCACAAGGGTAAAGTTTCCAATCCAGAACATACCAGCGAACTAAACAGAAAACCAAAGAACCATTTAAGGGAAGCTATGCAGAGCTCAAGGCTAAACCAAGCTGAAATTTGTCAAGGTCAAGACTCTATTAGACATTCCATGTCAAAAGTAATTCAGTCTTTTCGTGATAAGATAACACATGGCCCTGAATATATATGCACTTGCTGTGATCACTTATGGTTCAGACCATCTGTCTCTAAGGGCGCTTTCCTTTTGTGAGAACTGACCCGCCAGACCCATCAGTTTGCAAAGAATTTGAAGGAACACTTGCATGATAACCCCTCGCAAATGCCTGGTTTGCCATGATATTTACATCTTTTGTTGATTCTTTTGTTATTAAATTTATGAGAAAAACTAACGCGGAGAGATTTCGACGTTTCGATGACATCCTGTCATCATTATCAAGAAAATTGAGAAAATGAAGAAAATTTACATAAGTACGGAGTCAAAAATTTAAACCAAAAACAACAGACTATTGTTTTTGGTTTAGTTTTTTTTTTTTTTTTGACTACTTACTTATGTAAATTTTCTTCATTTTCATTTTCTTGATATTGATGACAGGATGTCATCGATACGTCGAAATCTCTCCGCGTTAGTTTTTCTCATAAATTTGTTGATTCTGTAAATTTATTGGAAATTGGAGCAGGATCCTTTGGAAGAGTTGCATTTGAACAAAACATGGAAATATTTTAAAGAAATTTACAGTATTTCTGTTTGTAAATTTCGTGAAAATTGCTGGGACGAATCATGCCATAACGAGCCGCACGCTCTTAGCAACCAAAAAACGGCTGGGACATCCAGCTGAGAAGCCGGAGTAAACTCTGGTTTCTCAGGTGGATGCCCAGTTCCTTGCAACATTTCATTCCCATTGTATTCCTTTAATCTATCATCGCAAATCGTTTGAGGTGTGAGATTTCACGGAATGATGTCATCATCTGAGGGCGTTAAGTTAATAATTAAAGGAACGGTATAAAATAGTAAGATGTACCTTGCCGCCAGCCCTTAAAATAGCGATGCGAAAAAGCACTCTCCGTGTTCCAGTAACGCAATTACAAAGGATTCTGACGATATATTTTATATATGTCGGGAAAATCCAAGAGAATCAACGGTTCCACCGTTTCCTGACAATTCAGAATATTTTTTAAGTGAAGAAAGACTCTCAGGCAGGGCGTCCTTTACACGGATTTTTCTCGATTAAAGGAAAATACGTTCAATTTGATGTGGATTATAAAACTTTAGAATAGGTCGGGAATGAACCCACTACAACGTGATGAAAGCGTATTATTAGCTGTAGTAGTATTTCAATTCAGTAAAACCCTCCCTGCTTGCAAGCGGGATTCCTGAATAAAATTTGCAACTTTGAATATTGTTGCTTTGGCTATATATTGGAGAAAAGCAAACAATTTTCATTTTGCTTGTAACGACTATGGCAAAATGTAATTGCAACTAAAAGGTTTCCTTCTAGTGTACCCAACATGAGGTGCAATGACATGTTACGTATATGATATCGGTTAATATTGCTGCTAAATTCACTCAAGAGTTATCATAACTTTTGAACAACTGAAATACATTTCTTTTGCTCCATTTTTAAAATATTTCAACACATGAATTCAGACCAAGATGATAATCCATTAGCCGGCCAAGCTCCAAGAACGAATTTCCACTCAAACACTGTCACAGCAACCGAGACTCACGTTGACCTTGAAATTTCCTAAGATATTTCCCTGGTAGCACCGTCGCGTTGACTCAAAGGAGAATCTCGCTGACGCACTATGCAGTCAAAACATTCGTCGGTTTTACTGGCCTGAAAAAGAGTATTTTTTATCGAGGGAGATCTGATTTTAATATACAAGATGGCAGCCATGTTTAATTTGATCTATTGAAGTCACATGGCAAGGCATCGACCAATCAGACATTTGTCGCCAGTGAAACCGGGTTAGTGTTAGCGTGTGTCACAAAGGAGGACGAACCATATATCCCAGAATGCATTGCTTCCAACTATATTATCAACTCTCAGAGGTCACGTGATGTTATCATTTCGAGATGGACGCCATTGAGGAGAATGTATGGCAAGCGGCGATGTTTCGGAAATCTAGGTTATTGTACCTGTATTGCATCGATCCCGGGTATGTTTCTGAACTCACGATACCGAACTTGCCTTTCCTGAAGTTAAAATGTTTATTTGGGCACGTGAGTTTCCCTGGATCTCTGTCGGAACGGCGCATGGTTGTTTTCCCCGAGTCCAAGCGAGTGCTTGATAAAAAAAAGATGTTGTCTCGCCTTGCGTTATTGAGGTTATATCAAGTGTCGAATTCCAGGTAAGAATATCTTAATATAACAATCAATTTACTGCCTGTTTAAAAAAATTGTTGGAGAGTTAATGTGCAATATTTTGACCGAATTGCAGATTCACCCAGATGAAGTAGATGATGATAGGGTTTTGCTAAAAGCAGGCCCGCGGCCCAGCGGCCCGCGGCCCACGGCCCGCCACGGCCCAGCGGCTCGGCGGCCCGAAGGCCCAGCGGCCCGCGGCCCACGGCCCGCGACGGCCCGGCGGCCCGGAGGCCCGGGGGCCCGGTAGCCCACTCCTCATTTTCCACGGTTTTTCTGTCCAGCGGTAAATCCACGCGCATGCACAGATCTGCATCGGGTTTGGGCGTGCAAAATGGACGACGGTGAGTTTGAATTCGTTTACCATTTTAATCATTTGAATCCTTGTTTCTGTTTGTTGTTGTAAACAGACGAAAACAACAGAGAATGACAACATTTTTCACTTAGCAACATGCAACGAAAGAAAGGATGGAAAAGGATTCAAATGATTATTAAAATGGTAAACGAATTCAAACTCACCGTCTTTCATTTGCGCGCCCAAACCCGATGCAAATCTGAGCATGCGCGTGGATTTACCGCTAGACAACAAAACTGTATGGGCCTCCGGGCCACCGGGCCGCCGGGCCGCCGGGCCGTCGTGGGCCGTGGGCCGCGGGCCGCTGGGCCTTCGGGCCGCCGGGCCGCTGGGCCGTGGCGGGCCGTGGGCCGCGGGCCGCTGGGCCGCGGGCCTCCTTTTAGCAAAACCCATGATGATAGTGGAGTGATGCTGATTTGGGATTTTAGCATGGATAAAATCAATCTTTCTTTCACTGCCTCGCAGTGTTCAGTTAAAGCCAAGATTCCGTCGTCTGTCAACACGATCTATTCTATGCCTTACTTAGATCCGAATAGAGTGAATTGCAACTGTGCGAAGTCTTCGAAGCAGGGAAAAGTTTTGTTGTCGTGTGCTGCTATAACAGCCGCTTCCCAGTTACAAAGGCTGTCGTTATCTCATATAAACGATTACGGCGGCTTAGAAGAAGAAGGAGAAGAAGAAGCAGAACTAGTAGAAGTCGAACTAGAGGATGTTGAAGAAGAAATCGACCTTGTATCTGATCGTGTCAATGACAGTAGAGGCGCCGAATTAATCGCTCCTGAAAACAGTGTTTGTGATGGTGGAGAAACATTATTCACAGAATCATTTACTTTGAAAGGCAGCTCATATCACGAACATTTTCAAAGTGCACTTAAAATTTGCAAACAAAAAATGATCAATAAGGAGCCAGTGCCAGTCCAGTTAAGTTTTGAACCAGTGAACAGAAGAGACGAGAATGCTATATTAGTGCATGCTTCCCCTGATGATTCGTGGAAACCAATTGGTTACATTCCTGGCTTGAAAGTTGCCAAAGTCACCCAGGCTATCAAGAACAAGGAAATTGCAAACCTGTCAATTAGTTCCATTAAATATCAGTACATTTTTCCTATATCTAGTTTTAAGTACTTTGCTACAGTGACAATTACCAAGAAAGGAAGATGGATGAAAAACAGGGATACCTATAAATATAATGAAGATATTTGACTTCCTATCCTTCATGTGACATTGGCTCTAGTTATGCAGTTCTGGTTTTCATCAGCATAGTAGTCCAACTGGCAATGCAAGTAAAAAAGCCTTTCATCACTTTTGGGGGACCCACTTGGTTGCGCAAGCGCATGAATACATATGGCATATACAAATATAAAAGACCACCATCCTACAACCAAAACCCTAAACCTTAACCATCAGTGAAGTGGGTCCCCTAAAAGTAACCTCCATATATTTTTCTGTATCTGAGAGATTAAGAATGTTGTGTGAAATGTTTATACTGCCTTCATGTTTCGTGTAGTGATACCTGGTTACCTTGTTGATGATTTGAGAAAAAAAAAACAGAACACAAAGTGTAACTCATATGCAGCATTCAATTTCACAGGTTATTTTTATCATTA
>OX421448.1:53068477-53088477 GCA_949126865.1 Montipora capitata | reverse complement strand
TGCCGGTCACGACGTGTGGACGCTTTTCCGGGCCATCCATCGGACCTAAAATCTAGATAGAAAAATAGAAAGGACACGGAAAATGTAAAAATCTTGAGTAAAATCAATTAATGAGCTTCGATAACAACAAAGTGGAAGAAACCAACAAAAGCAACACAACACTCACTTTCCCGCAATTTGAGTAATCTGACGCCTCGCGAACACATTTTGTGCACGTAAACAGACGAAAAACGTGAAACTTTACGACAAAATGCACCCTGAAATCGCGAGGTTCTTCGAGGTTCCAAAATCAAATCGCCTTCGGTAATATCTTACTTTGCCATTCCGATCGCTTATTGGATTGAACATTGCTGTAATAAACATAACTTACCGCGATTGTTTGGGATCATTCGGCCATCACGTCATTTGCAAGTGAAATGACATCAAAAACATTGATCTGAAAAAAGGTCACAAAGGTTATTACTGGAGCAATTGGCAAGCTTAGCAAAATAAATAGACAATAAATATTCAGACAGTACAAAAACACCTACCTTAAAGTACTTTGATCTGTTTGAATTCGTTATTAGAAAAAACTGCTTATCAACGTGGTTGGCTTCTCGGAGGCGACAAAATCTGTTAAAATTTCGCGCAAAGCATCACAGGCTAGGTGATTCGTCCTCCTTTGTGTGTCACCTTGCTTTTTGCTTTTTCGTTGGGCAAGGCCCCAAGAAGTCGAAGGACAGAAGCTTCGAGAAACTGCCTCAGTAATTGAAGTCAGAAGTTGACCAGTGAAGAAACAAACAATGAAAATCACTGGTTCTTAAAATCTGGAAGAATTGGAGATAGTCAGTCAGCAAATCGAAAGCCATAAATATCTTACATTGAGCTAAATGCGTTAAAGACAACATCATAAAGTGATCGTGTTTCCGAAGCTGTTCCTGAGAAGGAACTGACATATCGCTGGCTAAACCGAAGAGGAAATATGCGCACTAAGGTGAAATGTTCGAAGCAATCATTCAAGATCCATTCAACATATAACACCATTTCACCTATGTAGAAAGGGGGGAAAAGCTAAACTGCAGGATATACCCAGCCACTTATTTGTATGCGAATGGCGTTTATTGTTATATGCGTCGTAATTCAAGCGATGCCGCTACAACTTAAACAAAAAGAAATTGGGATGTGCATTTTAGAGAGCGACTGATCCAAAACAATGAAAAAATGCCAGACGTTTAGTAGTACTACGTTTAAAGATTACGTGTTGTAATCAAAGGTGTCATGAAAAATGGTTTGAGCATTTACCTGGTGTTAGAGGAGGAGACGTCGTTATTTCTTTGATCTTTGAAATGAGATAACCTACTGGTCAGTATAAAATGCAGACTACAGACTGCAGGTTCCAGATTGCAGATTGGGTTTAAAATGCAAACTAGGTACAAAACGCAAACTGCAGACTGGGTCCAAAACTGACTCATGTTTTCACTGCATAGAGCGTTTCTATGCCAGCGAGATTCTCTTTTGAGTTAACAGTGCTACCAGGGAAATATCTTAGGAAATTTCAAGGTCAACGCGAGTCGGCTCGGTTGCTGTGACAGTGTTTGAGTGGAAATTCGTTCGTGGAGCTTGGCCGGCTAATGGATTAACATCCTGGTTTGAATCATGACGAGACGCAGCGGGGTCTATCAGGAAGTATCCTGAGGGAATGCGGGGTTTTTATCCCCGCATTCCTTTCATACTTGAAATTCGGTACAGTGGTGAATGTAACAATTTGAAAGCCCAAGGCGTTAAAGTCTGCCTTCATGCTGTCAGCAAATGTCTTGTTAACGAAATTGGTTGACGTTTATTTCACTCAGCAGACACATGAAAATTAGAACTTTAACGATGGAAGACAACAGAGCTATTACATGTTAATTGAAAGTGTCGTTCGTACCAACGTTCGGACGTGATTCAGGATCTTTATATTAGAGACTCATCTGGTTGTTCGTTTTCGGGTTTTATATTTTGTCCAAAGAAAGGAATTTACATAGCAACGACAAAGGGTTGACAGTCGAGAAAAGCTGCGAGATAATAAAAATTATGCGAATACTAATACACTTACACATACAAGCGTAAGCGTGTATCCCAAGGGAAAAATGTCAGTTTTTGTTCTTTGCCTTTCGCCTTTGTGACGAACTCGGGTGCCAGACTGAGGGGAACTTTGAAGGGTCTCTCTCTTGATTCTTCCAAAAGAAATCTAAGACAATTTCACTCTAAAACACTCTCAACAAGCATGCCAGCAGGCGAACGTCCTGATTTGACTTGAGTGAAATTCTCAACTGTGGACTAGTTCGGCCGCGACTTGACAAGGAGATAATTTAAAAACAAATCGAGAAGCAACATTTTATTAATGCTCTTCGTTACCTTTGTAGTTTTTATACGCCGGTGCAATACAATCATTACGTTTCCCGTCAAATATTTATTTCGACGCAGCTAAACCACGCTTTCATTTTTAATTACTTGGTGGGTCCTGAGATGCCACGTATTAAAAACTTGCAGAACCTAAATGACATTAGGAAGTACAATACGCAAAAAGATCTCGCTTTTTAGATGTCAACTCAAGGAGCTACGTCAATGCGTAAATTAATTTAAACACTAGCCAAATTATATGCAGCTAAACCACGTCTTCGTCTTTAATTTTGCTCGGTAACATAATAAATCGAATGTTGTGGTTCAGCGTTGTCTGTACTCCTATCGACCACGATATTAATCACAGTGGTCACAATGTTGACCTGTGATGACGAATATCGTTGTCTATAAGAGTACAGAAACTTCTGACCTACATTCTATTTCTTTTTTACCACAATATTCAGGGAGGAAGGCATGTTCGAGTTTGGATTCGAGTTTATTCATTCAACGTCAAAGTAAATGTTTATTTCAGAGCGTACCCAAGATCAGAAAAAGAAAGAGCGAAGCGTTGTCAAAAACTTGCTAGCAATATGATTGGTTTATTTCCCAAAATGACGCGAACAGCGTTGTCAAGACTCTTAATTAGTCAATCAGATAGCGAGATTACTGGTATTTGTTGTCTTTTTTTAATTTCTTGCTATTTCGTAACACTGCTTCAAAAAGTACATTATAAAAAGGGCATTTCGTTGGGTGTCTCGAAAACGAAGAACCTAAGACCCCGAAAACTCGAAAAAAGTAACTCAAAACCTTCAACCCTAGGCCTAAAGTTGGTTTTCAGACCTAGAGTGTAACAGGGCCATGTACATCCGACGGGAAATGAAGATGTCCGGCCACATGTGGAGAGTGGTTACTCAGCTAAATATGGCGGATCGCCCAGCTTTGACTTTGAAACAAGTTGTAGGGAATGAAGGACACGAACTTCGCTTGAGGTAACTAAAAAAAACAACTTTAGGCCTAGGGTTAGCCAAATTGAAGGTTTTGGGTTACTTTTTCGAGTTTTCGGGGTCTTCGGGTCTTCTTTTTTGGGACACCCCATTTCGTTTTCATTGACAAAAATTGTATTGCTTGTCTGCAAATTGCTCATCAGTTTGCATTCGATTAAACTCATCATTGTCATAGTTCAAAATGAGATTTGGGTTAAAATCATTTAACCCAGTTTGATTCTTCATTTCCTTAACTCGGTCATGAATAATTAAAATTGCCACTATAAAAGAAATAAGAAAGTAATAATCAGGAGACAATAATCATCATCCTCTAATATGTACTCAGTATATTCTTCCTAGAAAAACATATCCGGGCAGGTGTGGTTGTATTTTATCACTGCCTAAAAACACACCTAGTTTTTACTCAGATTAACATGATTTACTTATAGAAATGTCGTAAATTGCAGACAAAAACAAACAGATAACTCCAATTCAAAATTAGTACTACCAAAAGCTATTCTCGATTTGATGCAGTACACGTGGGCAAAACCCCTTAATGAATATTAGTAACTTTAACCAATATTTCAAACATCATCATTAGTAACCAAGCTGTTACATCAGGATAGGACTGTTTAAAGTCAACAGTAGCACACTCCGACGATACATCTGGATGCCACTATCAACCTCATTAGTTACCAAGCTTTTACAATAGGACAAGAATGTTAAAAGTCAATAGTTGCACACTCCAACGACACATCTGGATGCCACTATCAACCTCATTAGTAACCAAGTTTTTACAATAAGACAAGAATGTTAAAAGTCAATAGTTGCACACTCTGACGACACATCTGGATGCCACTATCAACCTCATTAGTAACCAAGTTTTTACAATAAGACAAGAATGTTAAAAGTCAATAGTTGCACACTCCGACGATACATCTGGATGCCACTGTCAACCTCATTAGTTACCAAGGTTTTACAATAGGACAAGAATGTTAAAAGTCAATAGTTGCACACTCCAACGACACATCTGGATGCCACTATCAACCTCATTAGTAACCAAGTTTTTACAATAAGACAAGAATGTTAAAAGTCAATAGTTGCACACTCTGACGACACATCTGGATGCCACTATCAACCTCATTAGTAACCAAGTTTTTACAATAAGACAAGAATGTTAAAAGTCAATAGTTGCACACTCCGACGATACATCTGGATGCCACTGTCAACCTCATTAGTAACCAAGTTCTCACAATAAGACAAGAATGTTGAAAGTCAATAGTTGCACACTCGGAAGACGCATCTGGATGCCACTATCAACCTCATTAGTAACCACGTTTTTGCAATAAGACAAGAATGTTAAAAGTCAATAGTTGCACACTCTGACGACACATCTTGATGCCACTATCAACCTCATTAGTAACCAAGTTTTTACAATAAGACAAGAATGTTAAAAGTCAATAGATGCACACTCCGACGACCCATCTGGATGCCACTATCAACCTCATTAGTTACCAAGCTTTTACAATAGGACAAGAATGTTGAAAGTCAATAGTTGCACACTCCGACGACACATCTGGATGCCACTATCAACCTCATTAGTAACCAAGTTTTTACAATAAGACAAGAATGTTAAAAGTCAATAGTTGCACACTTCGACGATACATCTGGATGCCACTGTCAACCTCATTAGTTACCAAGCTTTTACAATAGGACAAGAATGTTAAAAGTCAATAGTTGCACACTCCGACGACACATCTGGATGCCACTATCAACCTCATTAGTGACCAAGTTTTTACAATAAGACAAGAATGTTAAAAGTCAATAGTTGCACACTCCGACGATACATCTGGATGCCACTGTCAACCTCATTAGTTACCAAGCTTTTACAATAGGACAAGAATGTTAAAAGTCAATAGTTGCACACTCCGACGACACATCTGGATGCCACTATCAACCTCATTAGTGACCAAATTTTTACAATAAGACAAGACTGTTAAAAGTCAATAGTTGCACACTCTGACGATACATCTGGATGCCACTGTCAACCTCGTTAGTAACCAAGTTCTTACAATAAGACAAGAATGTTGAAAGTCAATAGTTGCACACTCCGAAGACGCATCTGGATACCACTATCAACCTCATTAGTAACCAAGTTCTTACAATAAGACAAGAATGTTAAAAGTCAATAGTTGCACACTCCGACGATACATCTGGATGCCACTGTCAACCTCATTAGTTACCAAGCTTTTACAATAGGACAAGAATGTTAAAAGTCAATAGTTGCACACTCGGACGACACATCTGGATGCCACTATCAACCTCATTAGTAACCAAGTTTTTACAATAAGACAAGAATGTTAAAAGTCAATAGTTGCACACTCCGACGATACATCTGGATGCCACTGTCAACCTCATTAGTTACCAAGCTTTTACAATAGGACAAGAATGTTAAAAGTCAATAGTTGCACACTCCGACGACACATCTGGATGCCACTATCAACCTCATTAGTAACCAAGTTTTTACAATAAGACAAGAATGTTAAAAGTCAATTGTTGCACACTCCGACGATACATCTGGATGCCACTGTCAACCTCATTAGTTACCAAGGTTTTACAATAGGACAAGAATGTTAAAAGTCAATAGTTGCACACTCCAACGACACATCTGGATGCCACTATCAACCTCATTAGTAACCAAGTTTTTACAATAAGACAAGAATGTTAAAAGTCAATAGTTGCACACTCTGACGACACATCTGGATGCCACTATCAACCTCATTAGTAACCAAGTTTTTACAATAAGACAAGAATGTTAAAAGTCAATAGTTGCACACTCCGACGATACATCTGGATGCCACTGTCAACCTCATTAGTAACCAAGTTCTCACAATAAGACAAGAATGTTGAAAGTCAATAGTTGCACACTCGGAAGACGCATCTGGATGCCACTATCAACCTCATTAGTAACCACGTTTTTGCAATAAGACAAGAATGTTAAAAGTCAATAGTTGCACACTCTGACGACACATCTTGATGCCACTATCAACCTCATTAGTAACCAAGTTTTTACAATAAGACAAGAATGTTAAAAGTCAATAGATGCACACTCCGACGACCCATCTGGATGCCACTATCAACCTCATTAGTTACCAAGCTTTTACAATAGGACAAGAATGTTGAAAGTCAATAGTTGCACACTCCGACGACACATCTGGATGCCACTATCAACCTCATTAGTAACCAAGTTTTTACAATAAGACAAGAATGTTAAAAGTCAATAGTTGCACACTTCGACGATACATCTGGATGCCACTGTCAACCTCATTAGTTACCAAGCTTTTACAATAGGACAAGAATGTTAAAAGTCAATAGTTGCACACTCCGACGACACATCTGGATGCCACTATCAACCTCATTAGTAACCAAGTTTTTACAATAAGACAAGAATGTTAAAAGTCAATTGTTGCACACTCCGATGATACATCTGGATGCCACTGTCAACCTCATTAGTTACCAAGGTTTTACAATAGGACAAGAATGTTAAAAGTCAATAGTTGCACACTCCAACGACACATCTGGATGCCACTATCAACCTCATTAGTAACCAAGTTTTTACAATAAGACAAGAATGTTAAAAGTCAATAGTTGCACACTCTGACGACACATCTGGATGCCACTATCAACCTCATTAGTAACCAAGTTTTTACAATAAGACAAGAATGTTAAAAGTCAATAGTTGCACACTCCGACGATACATCTGGATGCCACTGTCAACCTCATTAGTAACCAAGTTCTCACAATAAGACAAGAATGTTGAAAGTCAATAGTTGCACACTCGGAAGACGCATCTGGATGCCACTATCAACCTCATTAGTAACCACGTTTTTGCAATAAGACAAGAATGTTAAAAGTCAATAGTTGCACACTCTGACGACACATCTTGATGCCACTATCAACCTCATTAGTAACCAAGTTTTTACAATAAGACAAGAATGTTAAAAGTCAATAGATGCACACTCCGACGACCCATCTGGATGCCACTATCAACCTAATTAGTTACCAAGCTTTTACAATAGGACAAGAATGTTGAAAGTCAATAGTTGCACACTCCGACGACACATCTGGATGCCACTATCAACCTCATTAGTAACCAAGTTTTTACAATAAGACAAGAATGTTAAAAGTCAATAGTTGCACACTCCGACGATACATCTGGATGCCACTATCAACCTCATTAGTAACCAAGTTTTTACAATAAGACAAGAATGTTAAAAGTCAATAGTTGCACACTCCGACGACACATCTGGATGCCACTATCAACCTCATTAGTAACCAAGTTTTTACAATAAGACAAGAATGTTAAAAGTCAATAGTTGCACACTCCGACGATACATCTGGATGCCACTATCAACCTCATTAGTAATCAAGTTTTTACAATAAGACAAGAATGTTAAAAGTCAATAGTTGCACACTCCGATGACACATCTGGATGCCACTATCAACCTCATTAGTAACCAAGCTTTTACAATCGGACAAGAATGTTAAAAGTCAACAGTTGCACACTCCAACGATACATCTGGATGACACTGTCAACCTCATTAGTATAACCAAGCTTTGACAATAGGGGATCCTATTCTTAACATCACCAGTTCTAGGTGAAAACTGATCAGTTAAGTTATGCAGAAGAGATTTAAAATATTGGAAGAGAATATTCCCCAATTTCATCAAGATTGGCCAGAATGCCACGTTTTGTGTGACCTTAACGCAATAATAATATTGATACCTTTGTAGTAAAATATTGACAGACTACATTCTACATGTATTTACTTCCTACTAGATATACTAAAGCCTCAAATGATGGAAATTTGACAGACGTTTATATTATTGTCGAAAGAAAGTCACAAGCCTTAGGCTCAAGCTACACGTAATGTGTTCCAAAATGTCATTGATGATGAATTAAATCCTGGAAAGCCACACATCTATGAATAATTAGATTCTGGAGAGCCACATAGCAATAAGTATTTAGAAAGAAAGCTTCAATTTTACTTTCGCACACATGACATTGACATTGTGTTTTCCAATTTCTGTTTGTTCTTCATTTCTGTGAGCCTATCACCCTTGAAGGATTTAGGGCCATAACTTCTTAATGCATTATTTACATCTTTAAGAGAGTCAATTTATACGGCAAAAGCCCAATATAACCCAGAAGTAGTATTTCGCATAAACCATGTGCAATTCATAAAGCTGGATACTGCTCAGTTCTTCTTCGAGTAAAAACTCCACATCATCACGAATTCCAGTTGATCTAGAAAAAAAAGGCAATAAGCAAGTCTTAACATGTTTTTTCCAGGGGTGTTGATATCTTTACTTTGGCAATCCTTCATGTTCAGAGATGTAGAACATTGAGTAGGTATTGAATCGTCAATTAACAATAAGCTTAGGAAATAAAATACGAAAGTCTGTTGCTTTCATCAAAATAACAATGTTTGCAAGACTTGAAAAGAACGTTTACAAGGCTCCTAATGTGAAATAAACTTCTGGATCATGAAAATCTATCGCGAACAAACATTTTAAGCGAAAAATAAACATCAGACACTTCTTTTCGGATTTTCCTTTCATTTTGCCCCAGTTTTACGTGACCACAAATGGCTCGATTGCAACTTACCTTACTTGAACAGCCGTCCGGCGGGGTTAGTAAGACGCAGCCAGTATCATTGTCCATTTGATGTGAGATGACAATGGCATTTTCAAACGGCAATTCGGTGGAGTCAGCCAGCCAGCACCGATAACTTGATCTCTGCAAAGGCTAAGGTCAAGGCTGTTTAAAAATTCTCTTAGCCGTTCAAATAGCTCATCTTGATACAGTGGTGAATCCGGTGTATGACGAAGGAATACAACGATTAATCCAAACGATGAAGTGACGATTTTATCTGCTGTAGAAGCTTTTTTAAACGGAGCTCCATCTACCGAGCCAAGAGATTATAAAGGTAAGAGAACTAATCCCTCATACTGACCCTATTCCCATCGTAATCCCTCTTAGGTTATTTTTAGATGATATCAATTTCCCGCGGATAATGTTACCGCGCGCGTTACGTGGAAGTTTCGTGGAGGAGGGAAAGTGCAGCAAATTCTGTACGATGCCACTCTCCGTTTTGAAAATTGAGTTTCATGGCCTGATAAAATTCATTGTCTGCAGGACACAGGTTTCAAACATACATCCTTGGAATTGCTTAACTGCCTAGTTTACAGTGATACCAATTTGAGGAATTTCCAATCTATCAAACCGTGTTAAATAGTTTTGACAGATGCAGATATGTTTACCTTGGTTGCATTGCGTTACTTGTCCATTTTAGTGCGCACTTTCTCATCGTCTACAAAATTCTGTCGCTTACAAAACTCGTCCCTGTCAAGATACAGTTTGCAATCATATATCATGGAAATCGGTTAACTGTATAATTCACTCTGATACCAATTTTACGATTGTCTAGTGTAGGAAACCGTGTATAGGGAGCTATATTGTACGCGTGCGTTGCAAATTGACTTCAATCCGATCTTACGGTTTTAAAAATTTTTATCGTGCGGTCAATTGAAATTTTCCTGTCATGTGTGGTACTGTTTGAAAGCGTTAGCTGTCTAATTTATGAATATCATAGAATTAAGTCACCATGATAGTTTAAGTCCGCTAAGAAAATCGAGAACGCGTTGACCAGGTCAGGAATATGTTACTTGGTGACTGTAGTCCGCGATATTTCATTGTGTACAAAATTCTGTCGCCTATAAAACTCGTTACTTTCAAGATGCAAGATGCAAAGATATATCATTCAAATCGCTTAACTGTGTTGTTTACAGTGACACCAATTTCAACACTGTCCAATGTACGAAACCGAGTTTAATAATTTTGAAAGATGCAGGTATATTTAACATGTGTGCTTTGCAAATTGACTTCCATTCGATACCACTTGTTCATACATTTTTATCGCACTGCCTGTTCAAGTTTTTCTTTCATGTCCGATATCTGTCTAATTTATGAATATCTAAGAATTAAGTCGTCATATTTTAATCCCGCGAAGAAAATCAAGAACGCGTTAACCAAGTCAGCGATATATTACTTGTTGACTGTAGTCTGCGAATTGCCAATGTTTACAAAATTCTGTCGCTTATAAAACTCGATCCTTTCAAGATACAGGTTTCAAACATCTATAACTGAAATTGCTTAATTGTCTAGTTTTCAATGATACCACATTCAAGGTTGTGCCATATACGAAACCGTGTTAAATCTTTTTTTAAGGAGACAGCTATATTTAACATACGTGCTTTGCAAATTCACTTGAATCCGATAACACAGGTTCAAAAATGTTTATCGGACGCTTGATTCAAGTTTTCCTTTCATGTTGGGTACTGTCGTAGAGCTCTATCTGCCTACTCTATCACCATATAAGAATTAAGTCATCATATTTTAATCCCGCAAAGGAAACCGAGAATGCGTTTATTTAAGTCAGAGAGATCGTACTTACCGACTATAGTCTTCCATTTGCCATTCTGTACAAAATCCTGTCGGTTACATAACTCGTTCCTTCCAAGATACAGGTTTTAAAACATAAGTCATTGTAATCGGTTAACTCTGTAGTCAACAAGTCACGTTCGTCCACAAAATGTATATACGCGTTTGTCTCAACATCCTCCGCCATTTTTGTTTGATGGTAAATCGCGAACGACCCGAATCATTGCGTGGGAATTCGCTCAACTGTCAAGATTGGTAAAAATGAGGACATGTGATTGGCTATCAGTTAACCCTCGTGGGAATACCGGATCTCGCAGGAGATCTAAAAATAACTTTAGAGGGATTACGATGGGAATAGGGCCAGTATGAGGGATTACTTCTCTTACCTCCATAATCTCTTGACGGAGCAAATTCCTCTGGAAAGCGCACCAGCAGCTCAGACGGTCTCCATAACCTATGTTGCTTAACACATACCACTTTTTTCCTTGGATCTAAGAACTACGGGCTCTGTACCCGAGAAAATCGTGAATAACCTTCCGCGATGTCTTAGCCCGCGCAAGAAAATCACAATGATCAACGTGGCCGTGCCGTGCTCACGTGATTGAAACGAACAAAATGGCTTATTCTCAAATGACAGAAGCGCATGTTATTCGTCAAGGCTAAATTAGATAACTGACATGTTAATCCTATTACCCCTCTTTGTTGACAGAAGAGTCATTACTGAGTAAACCACAACTTAATTGGATTCAGAAATCGGGTACTTCCAGTTCAGACCCACTTGCGTCTCGTCATGAATGTGTTGAAAATATTTTTAAAATGGAGCAAAAAACACACCAATAAATTTCCAAACGGTTTTCTCTTCCAACTAAGGCCCCGTCCACACGTATCCGGATATTTTTGAATCCGTAACTTTTTGTTCCCAGATTCAAAAATATTTCCATCCACACGTAGCGTATTCATCGAATTTGCCCGTCCACACGAATCCGAAACGTATCCGGATTATCTCTAGAGCTCAGGACTCCTCAAGGAAACAGAGGTAACAGAGCATGCGCCATGAAGCCCTCGGCAGCCATTTTGAGAATTGATTTCAAAGTAAGGAACTGGGCTCGATCTTGTTAAGTCAGGATAAAACGAGATGCTTCCGTGAAGCATACACTGGGTTGCCTGTGGTACGTGTTACAGAAAATCAGAAGGCACTGAATTGTGTGGTATTGAACTACAGCATTCCAGTCTCTGAAGAATAACAAATAAAAGAGAGCAGAAGGAAGTTTCCGGGACGGTCGATCGAGAATAAAATATTTACGACATGAAAACAACAATAATTTTGAACCGTGAATATAGAATATAAAAAGTTACGATCAGCGACAAACATTTTGGGAGATTTTTGCTACGTTCAAATAAATCGCAAAATCGAAAGTGACATGGCCGGAATTCAGCGGGCGCCGTGATTAAGTTATCGCGGCATGTTTACTCGCCGAACAGTGAAGCATCTGTGTCAAATGATGGCAACATACCGGGTTTTTGTAAATTTCTTTTTCTGTCAAGTGTTATAAAGTTTGACAATAAAATGAGCGAAGTCAAAACAAAGATCACAATCGCCCAACTCTTGAGGTAATGACCATTTGTTTGTGCAAAGTCAAAATTTACTCTCCAAGATGCGTACGACGTTATTTATCACCAGGTAATTCCATCATTTTGAAAATAGCAGCTACTTTATCATTCATCTCATTACGTGCGTGAAGAGAAGAAACTCAGTCGTGTCAAATATGCGCAATATTGCAACAAACTAAATTTCAGGATCAAACCTTTTCCATGAAGAACCTTTTCCTTGAATAATGAAGCACAAAATACACGACAAGCTTTCTTTCAAATAATTCTTGGCTGTCACATTTCCAACAAGACGCCTAGGGGCGTTACCATGGGATGCATTGACCCATGAATGGCTAACCATGGTCACCATCAGCTTACACAAATTCACCACTTTTCAGTAAACTGCCATGGAGGTTAGTCAATTAATACAAACGTGGTCTATTTTGTAGGACAGCAAAGTTTTCACAATCAATATTACAATGTCTACTAATCACATGCTCAATTCGGTGTGCATTGTTTGTGCTGCCAAAATTAATTTGCACAGGCATTTTGTGAGTGACCAAATAAAGGTTCATAATTGATGCAAACTTACACTTAAATTGCAGAGAGTATGTGGGGATTACATGTGCAGAGCAGATTTTGAACAGCCGAATTCAATAATTGCTAAATATACTACTTGTTACATTTTTGTAACAAGTCCTTTTTTAGGCTCATCAATGTCACATGTTTAAATAAAGTTTTTCAGGTTTTTTCATTTCAGTCTACTACCATGATTGTATTTTTCAACAAGCACTTCTCTGCTTACACAAAGCCGAAAAAGGTATAATTGCAAATACACCAAAACACAGAACAACAACAAGGGACCAAACAAACAAACTCAGGAACATTCCTCGCCACGCACACCTTTCAGAAAACAGAGTTAAAAATTCGTTTCTTGCAACAGAATTACAGCAAGCGTTTCTCATACCCGTAGACAGATTTTAGCATGGATAATGGCAGAGACTGGTTCTATTATCCATGATTTCCGCAAGGCTACATAAGAAGAGGCGCAGCTGGCTTGTTTGATTGGCATTCTTACCCAGTCTCTGCCTCGCAAAAGTGGTACTTCTTATGTGGCTGCGCCATATTCTGCCAATAGGACTTTATTCATAAAATGCTTGCGGGGGAGGGGGCTACTCAACAAATGTTTATGTGGGGAGGCTCTGCCCCGAGGTCCAACCCCTTACCCTTTATATACCATTTTTTACGTAAAAGGCAACCCTTTCACTTACCTTCCCTCCCCCAGGAAAATGCTACGACCATTGCATTATTCAGTGGGTGTGGATTTATGCCAGTGATGGATGGAATTATCCATTGTTTGAACAAAAAGGGCCAGATGGTGAGCTTTTTATCCCTTTTAACTAAAACTAAATTACAAACAGTGATCATGACTAGCTGGCTTAGGTAATATTGCTATTCCGCTCACGGATTCCCTAAAACACCTTAGCTTCCCTGGGCCTCATTTCAGTCATTCCACTTTCCATTTGGTGGCAGCAATAATGATTATCTTACAAGAATTTATGAGGAACTAATTTCACATAACTGTTTCAATTTATATGACCAATCTTCCCCGTTTTACTGGGAATTTTCTTTGGTACACCAATCAATCCCCAAGAAACAATGAAAGGTTACTGTAAGGTTTTTGTATTCTAGAAGGTAAATTATGTTAAAAGTTACAACCGAAGCTGAAAAAATTGAGGGACATTTAGCTGGGTTCACCATTTCAAGCTTGTATGTACAAGAAAATTACCCTAATCATTCCTTCTGGAAGCTAAAAACAAAATCCTAAGTGCATCTATCCACTAATTTGCGTGTTGTTAATCCAGAAAAACTCTACTTTGAGTTAATTTTCCCATTGAAGTTATATTTAGAAAATAGTGGCAAGACAGATGTAAAAGTATTAATAAGTCAGTGATGTGATGTCAACATCTGAATAAAGAAGGCAGTAAAATCCCATACGACACTTTATTACACATAACATGAGAATTTTATTCCATAAAGCTCATTTGTACAAATCTATACGCTTTATTTTCACATGTGAAAAAGGCCTATACAGCCAATCAGAATGGCGTACAGCTATTTCACATGTGGAAGTATAACCAATCAACGATAGCGTAAAGGCGTTTCCATGCCAATCACTCGTGCATCTCGTGCAAATCGTGCAAATCGTACTTTGTTATTGAATTAAATTAAATTTGCATTTGGTTCTATTGTTCGTGAGTTTTTGTTTCTAATTCGCGTTCAGAAAACTATTTTAATGAAAATTCTCACGTTATGTGTAATAAACAGCTCACGACATAGAAAGTGCTTTGTACGGGGTTTTATTCACTCGTTGTTTGTGTCAAAAACCCTCACTCGCTCGGTCCTCGCTCGTTCGGGTTTTTGACACAAACAACTCGTGCATAAAACACCGTACGCCGCACTTTCTATGACATAAACTATATTTATGGTACATATCATTCGAGTGGCTTTAATCTCAAACTCAAAATTCAGATTTTATCAACAAAATGAAAAACAATTACAAGACTCTGGGACACAGATCCAGAGAATCAAAGGTCACGTGTAGCAGGGAGGGAATAAAATGTGGGAGTGCCTCATTTAAGGCATGTCTTGAGATGACATATGAGCTTAAAACAAATTAAATTGTACCTGATATTAATTTTGGAGGACAAAAACAGATAGAAAAAAAAAGGAAATACAGTAGAGCCCAGTAACTCGAACTCTACGGGTGAAACGAAAAACAATTTGAGATAGCGAGGTTTCAAGTTAACGGGGTTGATGGCACAATTCAATTTGCCACATCAAAAATCGATAGTTGGTGATTTTTTAGCACTTCAGTGTTTAGGGCACTGTAAATTAAACTTATTTTACAAAAATGGTAATTGGGCATTTTTATGATAAAATGTGATTAGTTCGTTGCACCAATCAAACATCAAATGTATGTAGTGTTGACCACAGTGTTAGTTTTAGTGTTTTTACCGATTATAGAAAAGAAGAGCTAATGAGATGGCATCCACGTGGACTTACAAGAACCAGAGCTCGAGTTATCGGGGTAAAGTTCAGTGAATTTTTCATCAAGGGAAAGGAAATTTAGTTCGAGTTGGTGGGAAAATCGAGGTATCGGAGTTCGAGTTTTTTCAGTCATTTTTACTCGGTTAATAACCGAGTAAAAATGACTGAAAAGTGGAGTGAAATAGGACTAAGTTTGAGTTAGTGGGAAGTTCGAGTTATCCGAGTTCGTGTTATTGGGGTTCTACTGTACTTACAATATATGCAAGAGCAGCGATTACCAGTCCAGAGGTCTTAAAAGAAGAAGAAGGAGAAGCAGTTCTAACTGTACTGCCGGCAGCTGAGTACTTGAATTGAGGAACATGATCACCACGGAGAAGCGTGAATTATCGGCGATCTGTCCTAAATGTTGCTTACTGCTTTTCAGTTACTTCTAACAGTACAGCAGGGTTTAAAAGAAGATCAAACAGGCATCCTTTCCACTTTTTAAGCCTCAGACTCTGTTCTCAATTTCCACGAAGAACCCAGGGAGCCACCATTTTTGTTTTGCAACGAATAAACCAATGAGAGCGCACGTATAAACGCGCAATAGAATGCACCAATCAGGGATCGTTTTAGTTCGCTGTGTGCCAGGGTCTTTTTCTTACCTCCGCCATATTGAAAAGCGAGAAGACCCCGGGGACGAGGTTGCGTGGAAATCGCCCGAGGGATAAAAACGCAAATTCGTCCCGGTAAAACCAGATGTCTTGGTGACGCAAAGGCAGCACGCACGCACTTCGACCCGAAGGTTTCGGGTTCAAACCCAGGAACGCGGTGGTTGAAAAAGGGACATGTCTTTATTGTGACATCACTTCCAGCGGGAAACGGGTTACGGGAAACTTTAAAAAAACATTGCAATTTGCAGATACGAAGAAAAAGAAACTCAACCGAATTTTTACCGTGGGTGTCACAAGCATCCAACGAAATTATTTTCTTTACCTGTAGACTGTGCAGAGTTGATCACAGATCCACGTAAGGTGTTGGATTCGTTTTCTATCTTTGTTGAACCCATAAGTTACCAGAGAATTTTCCATTTGGTTTCAGCGTTCTACATAACAGCACACTTGGTAAACTATTAGAAATGCAGCTCACTTTGATTTCGGCTGGACGGGCGACAGATTGTTGTCGAAGTCCATTACTCGTCGCTTTTAAGATTCCACCGCCTGTCTTGTTCAGTATCCAATTGACTTGCCAGTATTGAGCTTCATAAGGGTATATTTTGTTCAAAGATCCACTAAAACGCCATTCGCGTTACATGACTTTCGACGCCATTGCCGGTTAAGTTTATCATTCTACTGTGTCCACCAGAGAAATCTACGCATTTCCACTACCCTCTCTATCCTGAGAAAATGCGAGCAGAAGGCTCTATGCACAAAGATACCACTTACCAGGGGAGTGACAGGCAAGACTTTTACCGACACGGAAAAAAATAAAAATAATAAAAATAATAAAACGGAGAAATCTACCAATTTTCCGACTGGGATTGCCATACGGCAACCCAGTAATAATCCGGATTTATAATTGATACACTACCTAAATATGGCCATAAAGCTCTCGATAGACGTAGGACTATATGAAGTCTATTCGGCGATAGATGTAGATTTCGCAAGAGAATGTGAAAAGACAGACCGGCGCCACCCTCCTAGCGAATTTGGACCATCCCCTAACGGATTTAGTCCCCCTTCGCGGATTTGGACCCTTCCATATTACACTTGCATGATAACCCCTCGCATTCTTCCGGAGGATTGTGTATCGTCCTCGAAGAGTGTTTATTTGAAGGCGGTGTAAAGTTAGTCCTTCCAAACGCCTGGTTTGGCCGGTCAGTTCTGTCAAATGGAAAGCGCCCTAAGTGTAACAGTATCAAATATAGTGATAACTATTCGCAGTGTTTGTTGGAGGAATGTATAACTGGCACAAAAAGTGTTAATAAATACTGAATGGATCTGCTCTACTTGGCTAACCTGATGACATCAACAATATGACCTGGCAACAAAAATCAGACCTTATTCAAAATTACCCTGTCATCTGTACTAGGAATCTTGAACACATGGTACAACTCTTTCTAGAGGATGTGTTAAAGAGTAATCTTATGCCTATTGGAGAAATGGTAGACTTATTTTACAGGGTTGAATTCCAGCAAAGGGGATCATGATCATCTCACATTCTCTGCATTATTTTGGGTATCGAGTTGCATATGAGAGCCCCCCGTGCCGTTAAAAAATTATCCAGCTGTTATATCACACTGACTAAAGCATAAAGAAAACTTCAGCGTGCCAACTTTAAACAATCGCGGAAACTTTCATATCCACGAGAACCGACAGTGGCACTTTGATTTCCAACCAAACAACCACTATCATGGTGTCACACAAGGCGAAAGTCGGAAACCAAAAATGCTGTATTTTCAAAACGAAAGACGCTACAGCTCTAAAAGTTGTGAAAAGATTTAAATCTAGATTATATTCAAGGTAGTGAAGATAACAAATTCGTGATTTTCATTTTAGAGTTTCGTGACGGCATTTGAAGACCCCATCTTTAGCCCCCAGGTGGCAGTTTACTTCGTTGACAACAATTTTTACATCGCAATTAACAATACCTTCTGATTGTTAAAAATCTTGTTGGACTCCGTAAAACACGGCTGGCAATTTTAACAGTTTAATTCTACTCAAAACACGGAAAAGTAAACATGGAAAGACTTAGTATTTCGCGCAACTGCTGCTTATCAACGCGATCTCGGAATGTTCTAGAAGTGGTAAACACTCCATCATGTCTCCTAAGATAACTCGATCTTTTCTAAAAATAACAAAATGTTCTTTCCCGCCAAAAAATATTAATATCGGAACGGTCTTTGGAAAGTTCAACAAACAAAACATACAGTCACTGAACGGTCTACAAGAATGTGCTAAGAGTGTAAGGTCCAAACACTCCTCCTTACTAGCCAGCACATGGTTCTTTCCTTGGACGAATCCCAGACATGTGTCGAGCTTTTGTGAACTTCGAGTGATTGGGCCCTTTACCATGTCAGTAACCATGTCTTCAGTTCTGCAATGTTTCAATTCAATGTTCCGCTTGGTGACTTTCTCACGAACAAAGTGATAGTTGATGTCGACATGTTTTGCGCGTCCATGAAACTGTGGATATATAGCAGATTGGTTACCCTCGAATGCCAAAGTTGCGGCAGTCTGCTTGATTCCTAAGTCTGACAGAAGTTGTCTCATCCAAACTGCTCACTTCTAAACTGCGCTTGGCAATGCCATGTATTCAGCTTCAGGGGTTGACAGAGCGACACTTGACTGTTTCTTACTTCTCCAACTCCAAGAGCATGGAAGGCATGGATGAAATGGAAGCCCTTTGCAAGAAATATCACTTGTAATTTCTACCACAAAGCGAGAACTCTAAAAATTCAGGGAAAGGAAGATGCAAACAAACTGAGAAATGATTTAATCAACCTAACTTCAATTCGTTCACATCCCGTTAGTGAAACACCGAACGCTCTTCAGGAAAATCAAGATAAGGATGTTCAACTCAGAGAGGAGATTTCATCGGGCCTTATTTCACCAAGCGATGGTCCAACTGCAACTTGTGGTAACAGAAGTGAAAGGGATGTTAAATCTCCTGTACTATCCACTGAAGACGACCTAAGCAAGATTGAAAATTTTATCGATAACGCATATATGGGAATCATTTTGGACACCAACGAATCGAATTATTCAAATCCGGTCAGAGACAGCAAAACTGATTTCGATCTTTATTTAGCGCAATTGTCAATGTTGTTAGAAGGAGTGTTAAATGAACTGAAGGATTTGAAAGTCTCTCATAAGGCAATACTGGCGCCAAATAATGAAATAAAAACTGAACTGACCACACTACGAAAAGATGTAACTTCAGAACCAATCACAAAGGTTACCGGAGCTTAATAATCTGAAAGGTTCTCATGCTGCGCTCCTGACCGCAAGCTGTGAAATTGCTATGTGATTGGCTCGGGAAGTGAGAAGTTATGTAATCTTGGAGATTAATAACTTTATTATAATGAAGTTATTAATCCGCTTTGTTTATAAGAAGTTATGTAATTTTTAAGATTAATAACTTCATTATAATGGAGTTATTCAGTGATCTCCATATAATGAAGTTATTAATCTGCAAAATTACATAACTTCTCACTTCCAGAACCAATCATATAGCTTGTTTGATACACAGGAGTGGACAACTGTCAGCAACAATAAAAGACCTGTAAATACTCAAAATAGATTTAAGGCGTTGGAAGATTCTGTTGGTGAAATATCACCTGATCCATCATCACAGTTAGACATTGCAAATCCTTCAACATATATGAGTTGGGCTCACCAATTAGCAGAATATCGATTACAACACAACCAAACGTTTACATCCAAGTCTACCTCTGGAATCTCTGAATCATCCACTCTTCTTCCTCTCGCTAAATCAATGGTTACACCCCACTATTCATCAAAGGAGGTATC
>OX421448.1:53038477-53063477 GCA_949126865.1 Montipora capitata | reverse complement strand
CATCCATCCCTCCTCTTGCAAGGACAGTCTTTACTTTTGCAGACCTACACATGTACCCCCTTAGTCATTTCACGTAATAGTTATTAAGGCCACTTAAAACAATACCAATAATAAGGAAAGGGGAATGATATCTCTGCATTCCTGTCACAGGTCATTATATCCGTCCCCTTAGCGTTTTCAGGGCTTGCAAATATTCGTCTAGTGTTTCTGTTGGAGCTTGTTTACAAGTAGCTAAAAGATGGTCGGTGCAAAGATCTCATTCTTCTGTTTGATGAAGAGTGTCTGAAGTGTTTCAATTGATATTTCATAATCTGTACAATCTTCGATGTGTTGGAAAATGCTTGGCGAAACAAAATTAGAAAGGACTGCGAGTTTATCCAAATCGTTTTGTGGCAAGACGGCCATGAAGTTTTCGACGTCTCCAGTGAAGCCATTCCTTTGCCGTAACTTACTGCAAATATCTCTTAACTGATTTTATAAACACCGGTCTTTTCGCCAATCATTATCACTCAATATAGACAGTGACTACGTACTAGAAACAATCAGATCACTGGATTCGCGTTATTACGGTGTACTCAGGGGTTTTCAGCGCCTTTGCTACATGACTCAGAATTCAGTTTGTTAGTTGTTTGGTCTCTAATCATAATAAAAAAATAGAGTCTTGATGGTGCTGACCCAAGCGGCAAGTCAGAAGCCATCAAATGCCCGTGACCCCCCTTTGTGACAGTCAAAAACATAACACAAACCATATCTGTGACACTGGAACAGAGTAATTTATGTTTTATCTATGAAGCGATTTTGTAGGCTTGTCCCTGCCCCCGCACTCACTGCTCATCCGAAAAAATGTCACTTTCCCAAAAACAGAGTGGATGTCAGTATTACAAACCGGTAAGTACCCAAGGTGAGAGAGAGTGTGACCACTTACCCCCCTCCCCCATCCTTTGAAAAATCCTTCCCGTGTCCCCTGTGTCGCAAAAACTACTTATTCCTTCTCGAGTTGATGACTAGCAAGTGTCTATTTTAGCACCCCACGCTCTTTTGAGCACGTTTTCTCTTAAAAAGAAAACGGTACCGTTCTCCTACGAGATAAATGGCTCCTAGCCTCGCATAAAAAATGTATAGGAATCTTCCTTTCCAAGGTTCTCCGCTTTTCACTAGGCTGCAAACTCGTTCCCAGGGCTTTTCTCCGCCGAGGAGAAAAGCCTTGGGGAGAAAAGCCCTGGGAGCGAGGTTGACTAGGCTGTACAGTAATTTGTCTCCATCTCCCTTTCAAAAGAGTTTTTACTTTAATTTTGTCTTTAGTTTATTCTTTATTTGTTTTTAGTTTTTAATTACGTCATTTCGTGAACCTAAATAGATTTTGAAAGCTCTCTAGAGAAGCATTTAGTTGCGATAATAGACCTCTTTCATAATGGCGGCCAAATAAAATTTCTTTTTGTTGTAATGCCAATAGACCTTTCTAGCCTCGCTACGAAGAGCAAATTTCATTTCAAAATGAGGGCAGTGGTCTAATTAACAGAAATACAAAACAATGTAAAAGTGGTCGCCATTTATGAAAGTGAGTTTCGAGTCTACAGATATTGCTTCACGACTAGAAGTTTTCTTCGTTTTTATCTACAATGGCTTAAGGAAACAAAGAGGTAGCACACTTCAGTAACAGAGAAGATTTAGGAAAAGACCATTTCGTAGTACACCGAGTGCAGATCCCTCGTCAAGTCGTTGGGAGAGGTGAGCTTGTTTGTATGATTAAGCTCGCAGACATTATTGTAACGTTTATAGTTGAAAGAGAAGCAGTTGGCGGTATTCAAGCACTTCATGGCACACAATAGTTCGTTATCGGTTTGAATGGATAAAATCAGATGACCTTGTAAAGTCGACTGCTCTTTCACAAGATGGACGATTGCCTCGGATTTTCTTGTCACTGAAAAATCAAAATAAAGTAAAAAATACACTTGCATCAGTTCTGGTTTCCTTCCCGCATTGCCAAACGTTTCGGGTCAGAGACGATCTCAACAACAACAACAGTGAGCTTTATTTGCATGACTATAACAATGCAGTATTGCAAAAGCGTCGAAAGTAAAAAAAAAAAACCAAAAAGGGTCAAATCAATTTGTCTCTCATTTCAAAGCACGATGAGATGAAGGTGATTAGAATTCACTAGCTGTCATATCGAATTTTCATATGATAATTTTCGTATATAATAGCGGAGCTCCGCGCTCGCGGAGCACCATTGTTAAGAAAATATGGTAACCCATCGATGCGAGAAAATTTGGTTTTATAGCCATGACGTCATGAACGTCCGTACATTTTCGTAAGTCCGTACGTCCACCCCTCCATGTATGCCAATGTAACCGGTATCATCGGTATCAGCATACATCTTTGTTATTGGATATCCATCTTTTGACTAATTGACACCTGTCAGAACAAGGTATCCGCTGACCAGTATCATATGACCATATCGCGGGCTCAAGCTTAAGCTCACCGAGGTCTGCTGTTTTTTTGAAGTTGACCGCTGACCAGGTACTGGTTTTCGATGGGATTGCAGGCTCAACCTACGTGAACTCACCTGAACATAAGCGAGGCTTCATTATTCGCGCGCTTTCTGTTGCTCGACGCGGCTACACGGCCATACTATATATCAACGAAAGTTCTTACACAGTCAAACGCTTTTCGTGTTCAGGTTGAAAACGGTTTGGAAGATGTTTTCTTTCTGCATTTTTCGCTGGTTTCAATCCAGTTTGACATATCATGATATCTCTGGTCCACACTGGTGGCTACGCAGTTATTCAAGTCAAGCATCGGCGGGATGTAAACTTAAAGCTGAGTGTTTATTTTTAATTTGCTTAGAGCCGCTTTTTTCTCTGTATTGCAATTTTTGGCATATCTTTAGAAGCTCTGATAAGGTTACATGATTCCTGGATGACCTATGTCTAGAACAGAAACGAAAGGACTGAGCGAAAGAGAACGACAACGACAAAACAGAATACCAGTAATAGCTCATACTTAGCACACAAATTCTTTCCTTGGGCACTAAACCGTTTTTTATTTTTACGATGCGTTATTTAAAGTGGATACGTATTTTTAAAAGTTGGTTTAATCGGTTCTTCCGTTTTTCAGGAATGAAAATCGAATTTTTATTGTCAACTGGAATTAAATAACAATTATCTGTACTCTTTTGGACATAAAGAAAAAGTTGATTTGTTTGTTTGTTTGTTTGTTTGTTTTCCTCTAAAATGCGAGCGAACAAGTGCTTTTTTAATCCGTTTGCCCAACTGGTTTTCGTTGTGTCTCGACAGTGACAAGAAAATTTTGCCGTTATGTTATAAACACGTACATTCGCAATGAGTTCTCGTAAAATTAGGGGGAAATCTCAGTAGCTTGTGTTTTCAGAAGTTTGTTTACAGCACCCAAATGTTATTTAAGTGTTGGCGCAGATCGTGTTTGAAGTTCGTCCTTTCTTGGTTGCATTGCCGTAGTTTGCCGATTGTTCGGTACCAAGCCAACCTGGCGTGTTTCAATGAAAATGTGAGTGATCTTGTTTTCAGAGATAAAATGGAATAAAGTACATCAGTAAAACTCTTCTTTGACCTTGAACTGACTAAGTTGTTTTTATGGCTTCTAATTTTAGCATGATTCCTATTCGCTGGCTACTCTGAAATGGCCTTTTTTCCTTTTTAGTTTGCTCGCTGAGGTTGTGCTTAAAGGGAAACTGTCACGAGAAGCGCATGCGCTAGCGTCTTGTGAAAACTTGAAAAGTGTTAGGTTAACTTTTTTCAAGTTGAATCGACAAATTCAAAATGGTGTCCTCTGGGGAGGGTCATGGTGGACAAAGGAGAAACTCCGGTGAATATACGTGACTCACGCGTGAATCCATGATGGCGGCTAGAATTTTCCGTGGGCTCGAGAGCAAACAAACTCAAGCATGCACAGCTCATGACAGTGCCCCTTTAATTCTTGTTTTCTTTTAAAACTCATTCGGTTCAAGAAAAAATTATTGCCAAACTGGTAAATTGCAAAGTAAATTTCACTGGAAAAACCGATGTCGCACTCATCGAGATTCATACGATATTGGTTTTTAGCGTAAAATTTAACGTGGAAGTCATTAGTTAGGCAATTAATTTTTCTATAGAAGAAAGCAAAGAAAATGATTTAATTATTAAAGCAGCAACCGGAAACATTTTCACAAACCTTACAGGCAGTAAGAATAAATGACCAGGGAGCTCCGCTCGGAAATTATGACCTGTATAACCTCTCTTTAAACGTGATTTCTAGAGAAAAAAAAAGAAACCTAAGAATTCGATTGATCATCTTCTCTGGCTTATACTGCTTTTTTTTCAACAAAATTCAAAAGTTAATTTATGCACCGTGACGCAGGACGCAACGAAGACATCGCACATCAATTAGCTAGGTTGACAGTAGATGGGAGGAATGCCATTGTAAATAAAGATGGTACAATGAAAAGATAACTTTTAAGATAAACATGTCAATTGTTAGTTCCCAAACATCTCAGTTCATTACTATTAAAATATCAGAATCAACATCAGAACCATATTTATATAGTACGCGGAGTAAAGGTACTATTGAATACTTCCCAGGGATTATAAATATTCCCATGCCATTGCCTCTTGAGTAAATGACGAATCCTAAAAACTTAAATGCGCTACACAGCTACAATTGATTTATTTGACAATTCCATAAAGCTCGGGCCTACCTTCACAGATCACAGCTGTGATTTCATAGGCGATAAGCTCCATTCTTCCCTCGAGGTTTTCATCAGACAATGTCAAAGCCCTCCCGTTTGAAGAGGCAATTGCTCTTAACTGCTCTTTGTCCACATTAGAGGTTATTCCCAAAGTTATAATTACAATCCCTTCGTCTTTTAACTGTTGGGAAGATTCCACGGCCTTTTCGGATTCTAGGAGATAATTGACAGATCTTGGTGTCTTGCGCACCGAACGCTGCTAGAGAATAATTAGCATTAGGATCTTCCACGGCGGTGGGGGGAGTCGTGCAATCATTACAGGTAAGAAGTAAGGCAAAGTGAGCAGTACCCCGATGGAGAAAACTTCTGTGGCCGGCATGGACATAGTATAGACCGAATGCATAAATGGCGGCCAAAAAAATATTCTTTTGTTTATGTGCTAATTAGACTCACTAGCCTCACTTTCAAGCAACATTTCTTTGTATTTTGTACATGCAAACGAGGCTAGCGAGTCTAATTAGCACATAAACAAAAGAATATTTTTTTGGCCGCCATTTATGCATTCGGTCTATGTCCATTTATTATATAAGCACCAATGAAACCACCAAGTGAGCTTTCGCGCGAAAATATGATATCTTCACACGTGAAAATAACATGTTATCGTCACAAGTGAAAAGATCACTGTTGCTATGGTTACATATGGAAATCGCGCCTTTCGTGAAATTATTTAGTATTTCATTGGTGTTTATATAATAATCGTGTTGAAAAATATTTCACTCGTTCTCTGCGCTCACTCGTGACATATTTTTCAACACTCCAAAGAGAAATTTCCTATCTCCGCGCGGCCATGTAACATCCTCTATGTAAGACATGAAACATGTGCAAACTTAATAACATACATTCAAATTTTGTAAAAGGCAAAGCTTATAACTTAGCGGAAGGCGGTCAAACACAATAAGCTCCTCGTTCATCACTTAATAAAACGGCCGATACGTTTATAAAACCAAAACAAATGTAACAAAATTGTTTCTCACTTAACAATATGAATAAGTTGAAAACTTTTTAAAATGGTTACAGCCCTAAAATCTGCAAGAAATACACTTTTACAAGTATGTAACTTGTTTATATTGTTAAGTGAGTAACAATTTTATTATATTTGTTTCAATTTTATTTAAAGGGGCGGTTTCACGCTATTTTAGTCAAACTTCTAAACACTAAAAGACGTCTTTGTATCGATGAAGACCAAAAACTAATGCTGTGGTTTTGTTGCCAATAACCATTGAAAAGCACTGAAGCTATTCTTTGTTGTTTGCATCCATGGGTGGAGAGGATGGAAATGGACTGAAACTTGAAAAAAAACTGGCCAGTCTTTTCAAGTTTGGAGACGGTGTCTTCAGAAGTCACCAAAAATTAAATCATATAGCTCTTTGTGCCACAAATGTGTTTCATATCTTCTCAGTGAGTTGTCAGGAATGTTGTACTTGTGAGCTTAAGTGCTAATTTAAATTTTTACCCAGTTTTGACCTAAAAACAGCAAATTTAGCATGACAGTGCCCCTTTAAGTACGAGTCATTTTATTACGTTTTCGAACAGTTTCTTGTCTGTTAGCATTTACTTTAACTTTGTAATTAACTTTGTCATTAATGATTTGTATGCAAATTTTAAAGTTTGTACGCCTCTCATTAAGTTCGGGTGCTATTAATAACTATGAGTTCATTTGTCCTCTATTAAGTTTGTCTGCAACTTATTAAATTTGCAGGCGTTTTGTGTCCATACCGGCCACGATAGAAAATTAAAAGCAGGGAAGAAAAATAAAAACACGAAAGATAAAAGTGATTTTCGCACTCAACTGGACAATTTAAAGACAGGCGGTTTAGACGGGATTCGAACCCCTGGACCTCTGCGCTGTCGGCGCTATGCTCTACCAACTGAGCTATGACGCCAATGACGTGGCAGCAGGTCAATTTGTTGGGCGCATGTGTTCAGTCCAGTGAAAGGACGCGATGATCATCAAAAACTAAACTCTGAAGAAATTCAATCAAACTTCCGTACATGACATGAAGTGAGTGCTTTCATTTACACTGAAAATGCCTTCTTACTGCGTATATCTCTGCGGTATTTTTGTCCAAAAGCCCGCGATATTTTCGGTCAGCTCCAAGAATAAAGAGCTGAGGCTGGTTTCGAACCCGGAAGTCTGCCATTCATGAACTTTCGACTTTTCAGCGCAGTATCAGAAAAATGGAACCATAGAGGTTGCCAACGGTTACAGAAGTAAGACCTTCGAAGCTGACCGAAAGAATCGCGGCGACTGAGGATAGAATTTTTATAAGACGTGCCATGCCATGCCAACTTACTCTGAAAGTCACCATCCGAGATAAGAACCAACACATGTGCTTTGTTTCTTCGTCCTCCTATCTTGAACATATTCCGAGCTTCGTCGAAGGCAACATTCATATACGTTCCCCCTCCAGGATGTTTCAGCTGTTTAATGACTGCATGCAGATCACGGATATTTTGTGTATTGTTAAAAAAATACACAATTTCGATGGAATTTGCAATCGCCATTAAAGCCACGCGTGTTGCTTGAAAATTAAAGCAAGTTTCTTTAGCATGTGAAGTAAATCACGTCTCTGAGTTCTTTTTAGGACTTATTAGAGACCTTTAGCTACAGCTTGGTGTAGGTTGGTGTTGGCTAATACCCTCGTCTGTAGTAGTAGTAGCTACAGCTTTTTCCGGAATTACCGCAAACCGCAAACCTCAAGATATCACGTGACTTTGGCCTTGTCTTCGCGTTTGGTGTTCATGTTTTTACGGCAAGCATCCCTTGTAGTGGTAAGTGGAATACGGCAGAGTTTTAAGGCAAATTAAACTTAACGACCCCACGTTTAAGGCTAACCGATTGGTTCTTGCGTATCTAAGCTCCTTTTATATTAAGGGCTCTGCTGTGACATACAGTGAAACCTCTATTAAGCGGCAACCCTCGGGGCTAGTGGCCGCTTAGTAGAGGTTGGCCGCTTAATACATGTTCGTCAGAAATTAGCATAATCTTAAATATAAACGTCACTTTATTCTAAAACAAACACTTTAGAGGCATGTGACAACTTTCGCACAAGAGACAGCTCTAATACCGAACAAAAATACTGTACTGTTAGAAAAAAACATATTCTCCTCAAAATGTTGAGATGAGGTTCTCCCAACTTAACATGAACAATGATCTAAACTATAGCGTAAACTGAGTTTTCGTGTAACAGCAAAAGGTGCCAATGTGTGTAACGTAAACGTTGCATTACGGGTCCATAATCATTTTAGAAAATTCTTGCTGGGAAGTTTGTCGCTAAAGAGCAAAAACTGTTACCTGTTACCTATCCTCCTCGTGCCTCCTGGCACATAGGGCCTTTACAGAGGTCTTCCACTGTTCTCTGTCCGCTGCAATCATCCTCGTTTCCTCCCATGATCTCCACCCTGCCTCTTTACGTTCATTTTCAACTGTTCGTAGCCGTGTTGTCTTCGGCCTTCCCCGCCTTCTTTTCCCATCCGGGGCCCAGCTCATTGCAATGTTAGAATCATTATTACGGTCTTGCCTCAAAATGTGACCAATCATATTCCATCTACGATACTTCACTTCCTAACTCAGCGGTTTCATACTCACTCTTTCCAACAGCTCTTTAGTACTGACATGATCCTGCCATTTAATGTGTACGATCTTTCGTAGGCACTTATTGTGGAATACATCTATAGCTTTGTCATCTCCTTTGCTCGTCTTCCACCTCTCGCATCCATATAACAATAGCGACACTACCAGTGTCTAGTCTCAAATTTGTCTTCCTTGAGATGCTATCGGAACGCCACATGTTCTTCAATCTGATGAATGCCCTTCTTGCTTTGGTTCATCTGTTCTTCAGGTCTTTCATACCACCTCCTTCCTTACACACTTTTGCTCCTAAGTATGTGAACTCATCAACATCCTCAATATCTATTTCATTGACTACAATCTTGTCTTGGTTTCGTGCGCTAATCCTCATCGTTTTCGTCCTTTCTGTATTGACCTTGAGCCCCACTCGTCTGGCGTCGTCCTCCAGCTTTGTTGTTTTATCCTGAATTTTCTGTTTGGTGGAGGAAATTAGAGCTATGTCATCCCAATCATCAAGTTTGGATGTAAACCTCCATCTTATACCATTCTCACCATTTCCAACTGTTCTTCTCGTTACCCAATCCATTATGATCAAAAACAAAAATCCAGACATATTGCATCCCTGCTTGACGTCAGTTTTTATGTCAAACCATTCGCCTATCTCTTCCCCATCCACCACTGCACACTTGAATCCATTATAAAACACTTTGACCATTTCACTATTTTTTCCGGAATTCCATACCTCCCCATAATCTCCCATAAGCTTTCTCTGTGGATGGAGTCAAAAGCTTTTTCAAAATCTATTAAGTTCAAATACAGGGTAGCTTGCCACTCATTTGCCTGTTCAATGATATCTCGTAGAATTAAAACCTGGTATGTTGTTCCCCCTGCCTTTCCTATAACCAGAGTGTCCTTTCCTTAATCGTCTGTCAACACCCTTCCTTATTCGTTCTATAATCCTGCCCAGTATTTTCCCCACTACAGACAGCAACGTTATCCCTCTTGAGTTCTTGGATTCCTTCAGATTACCTTTTTTTGGCAGTTTAACAATGAGTCCCTGCTTTTATGGTTCCATATTTTTTTATCAATTGATGTATTTTCTAGGCTGAAAATTCTACGTTGGCTTTCAGAAACTCAGCTTTAATAGAGTCAATCCCTGGGGCTTTGCCATTTTAAAGTCTTTTTATGGCTTCCTTAACTTAACCTAACGTTGGCTCACTGACTGCAATCTCCTCAATTATTTCATTGAAGTCGAATGCACAATCTTCTTCACTAGTTATCGGGTTTTCTGGTTCTTCTCTCTTCATCAATTCTTTAAAGTGCTCTGTCCATCTTGACTGCACTTCACTCTTTTCCACTTAGGAGGTTTCCTTTTTTTTCTAACACTACTGTGCTTTGCTTTGGTCTTTCTTTGCATAATGTCTTAGTGAGCCCATAAAGATTCTTCATGTGCTGTTTTCTTGCAGCCTTCTCTGCTTCACCTGTAATATTGTCTATCTATTTCCTTTTATCCACCTTTATGCTCCTCCTCACTTCCCTATCCTTCCTTACATATTCTGCCCTAAGCTTTCGCTTAACCCTTTCGGAGCGCGTACTCAAGATCCTCTTATTAACGCCCTCTCTTTGATCTATGAGGTCCCATAACTCCTTACTGATCCATTGCTTTTTCTTCTTTTGAGGTCTTCCCAATACTGTTTCTGCTACTTCTATGTATGCCTTCTTCCTCACCCGAAAGTCTCTCTCCACTTCTTCCTCTTCTTCAACTTCTGGTTCTTCATCTCTGGAGCCTCATACCTATTCCTTAGGGTTAGGGTCAGGGTTGCTTAGCCGTATTATACTTCACTCTACATTCAACCTTTTCTTTCGGTGCCTTTCTCAACCTGAGCTTAATTTTTGTACACACAAAAAAATGATCACTTCCAATATCTGAAGACCTGTAAACTCTTGTGTCATTCGATGAATTCCTAAACCGCTTGTTGATAAGGATATGATCGATCTGATTCCTGGTCCTTCTATCGGGCGACACCCATGTTGCTTTGTGGCTGGTCTTATGTGGGAATAGTGTTCCTGTAATAACTAGCTCATTCATATCACATATTTCACAAAGCCTTTCTCCTTTATCATTCCTTAGCCCCAGTCCGTGTTTTCCCATAACTCTTTCATAATCCCTGTTTTCGTATCCAACCTTAGCATGCATACTATGATCATATCATGAGTATTTACACCATCTATCACATCTTGCAATCTTGTGTAGAACTCGTCCTTTTCCTGTTCGTCTGCATCTTCCGTTGGTGCGTATACATGAATGACTGTAAGCTTTATGTATTTAGAATATTCCCCAGCTTGAATTATTGTTTCGCTGATAGGCGTCCACTCCATTAGAGCTCCAACTACACTTTTTGACATCAATATACCTACTTCCTGTCTGTGGTTGTCATCATCTTTTCCAGAATAAATTAAGGTGTCTCCTTCTGGAAGTTGCACTTTTCCTTGAGCAAAAACTAATTAACAATTAGACCCGTAGCCCGCAATGGCTACGGGTCAACCCGTGGCCCTTGAGGGCGAAGGATACTAATTGTCTTAGTATCACCCAACTGGTCGGACAGAAAAGGCAATAGTAAAGTTAGCAAATGCAAGTTGAAGAAATATTTATTTGGGAATATAAACGAAAGAAAGCGTCACGCTTTTCGCAACTCGAGGACTGTTACTAATAGTCCTCTAGTAGCAGCCAGTCAAAATGCAGGATTTGCCTTAGTCCACTAGTTGGGTGATACTAAGTGTATTTATCTCTTGGTGGCCGCTTAACGGTGGTAAAAACAATACGAGAACTCGCATCGGGACGGGCAAAGGGTGGCCGCGGGCGCTCATTAGAGGTGGCCTCTTAATAGAGGTTTGATTTACAATGTTATTCTATAATTATTTCGGGACTTTGATTACTGGCTGCTTAATAGAGGGTGGCCGCTTTAATGGAGGTTCCACTGTATTTAAGAGTTTTCGGGCAACGTTGAGATTGAATGGAAAAACAAATATGGCGCCAGAGACACGTTGAAATTCCATGTTTTTCGAGAAAGAGGGCGAACGTCTTGCTAAATGGTAAGTAACTTCTTTATCTCTGATGGCAAGCGGCTAACCTCAAACTGCAGTTTGCGGTTTGCGGTTGAGAGAATAAACCCGTAGCTAAAGGTCTCTATTAACGCTGTACACACTGCTTGATTTTAAAAATCGGGGACCACCTTATTTTCGTGTTTTTGAGCGGTAGTGCGAATTTCCGTACCCAAGTCAGCATGGCCGAGCGGCCTAAGGCGCTGCGTTCAGGTCGCAGTCTACACTAGTAGGCGTGGGTTCGAATCCCACTCCTGACATATAATGATTACATTTTCCATTACCTTTTCTCATTCTTTTTTAAAGCTATTTTGTGAGTTCGAAAATGTTTACACCACGTCGGTTCAAAACCTGTGAGAGGCAACATCCTTTTCTGATTTACGTTAAAGAAACCGGTTTTAATCCTTCTTTGCTGAAATCAATGTATTTTAATGAATACTGAGGGATTATAGAATTATGTAGTTTGTTACTTGAGTGCTACACTGAAACACAAACAGTATATTATAGGCCACTTGGGATAATACCATAATACTTTTTTCTCTTGGGACAATTGTAAGTCCCAAGAGAAACTGGAAACAATGCATGCTTATGCAAAATGTGGGGGAACAAACAAGGAGCATTATGGTATTTTCTGAAGTGGCCTATAAAGCTATTGGCTTAGTTTACGGCAATGAAGCTAAAAGCTCATGAAGCTATTGTAGTACTTATTCAGTGCTTGAAGCACCTGTTTCAGTCACCAACCAGAATGTTTCCAAATTTATTCCTCTATTGCACACTGCTGGAGAAGCTAGAGTCTAGTACTTGAGATCGATCTATTTCGAGTAAATTCTTGAATACAGGAGAATTCCGAGCAAGGCAACTAAAATGGAGATCAGTCCTAACTATTAACACTTCAACTGTAAGTCCTTCAAGTCAGAAATTTAGCAAAGGCGCTTTCAGTTACTCAACTACAGTCACGTTTCCCTGCTATCAGAGGCCTCTTCGTTTGCGTTCACTGGGCTGCCATGGGTCATAACTCACTGTGTTGACCCTAACCCGGCGGTTACTTAGTGACCTAATCCTCACGTGATACTTCACAAGTTGTGCGGGCTCACTTAATAAGAGCGGACAAGGAATAAGCGAGGCACAGCAGACACAAATCACAGTCAGCAAACAAATCATGGGGCATGCGTTTTGAACAGTGCCGTCCAAGGTTGTGGACGGCGGTTGGATCAAAGCGAGTTTCGACCCATGGCAGAGGTCTCTTCTCCCGTACTCTTCAGCCCAGCGGAACCTAAAAGAAAAGTTACCTCTGCTAGCAGGGAACAGTCACGTGACCAAGAGCAAAACATAGTTATAAACTTCATGTTTACAGGCAAAAATTACAATCAGCGAAGTTGAGGTTTTAAAACCTTTGCAAAAACCGTGGTCGACGATACGTCTTGCACAGCGTTGGATCAGATAAGATCGTGATCAGTCAAATTTGATTGAAAACATGATATTTATGAAAGTCAAGTAGACTACTGCACCACTGATAAAACAACGCGAAAATGCGTTTTTAACGATACTTCGGCTGACTAGTACCAGCCCTCATCAGGTTTATTTGGAGATCTAACGAATTTACAGAATATCTATGTTACAAGTTAAATTTAAATTCAGGTTAAAATGTTTTCATCATATAGGTCATAATTATTCTAACCTAGGTTGAAATTGAAAGTAGTAAACATCAACAAAAATCCATCAGTTATTAGCAAGTACGCGTATATTGGGGTGTTGTGCTTAGCGTAAGTTTTCATGAGTTAGTCTACAAGACGCCAATGGTCGTTATTAAGTCTAAGCACTGATTTTAAATGGTTAGCATTAAGGTTGGGGTTAGGCATGTGCATGATAACTAATTCTGCTTTTCTACCTCACAAATTTTGAAAAGGGCATCATTCATGGCTGAATCCCCTTAGGAGTGCAGACTGAGGTCAACAATATCAAAATATCATGTTCAAAGGAATTATATTAAAGTACTGAAAAATACATGATGTATTGCTAATTTTTTGTTTGCTTAATTATCATTACTACTTGCTCGATCTTTTGCTTACGTTTAATTAATATAATCAAAACCAAGTGAAAAGCTTTGAAAAGTCACAATTTACTCTAACAAAACTAAGTCGAACCCCTAATAGCGTAGTTGAAAAAAATTTTTTTTTCACTGTTCAGAAACGATTTTGCAGGCTCTTGTAAGTGTTATTTATTTTGAACGATCAAATAAAGTGTTTGGCTTTTTTGCTCATTCTTTTTGTGAAGATTTATATAGGGATTAAAATCCAAGCTTTGCGATTATTTTGGCATAGTGTTATTAAAGCCATGAATTCATCAAGGTGAGTAATTTCACATTAAAAAGAACTTTAATTTCATAAGCTAAGTAGAAGATTTACCAAATGTGGTCAGTGGAAATATTGGTTAACTAAATTGTATGTAAATATGTAAAGTAATTGTAAACATATGCGCCCCAGTCTATGTCAAAATCACTGCTAGCATGCCCGTGTGAACAAAAACTGGTCGATAAAAATAAGAACATTTATTATTCCACTATTACGCCATTTTACCATATTTGACCAAGAGAACGCTCAAAATATGAGACGGTAATACACTGTAGTGTCCCAGTTTGACCGGTTTAGAACAGAGCAAATACGGACGGAACGGGACTTTTTCAATGAAAGAAATTGTTTTCAACATGATGCAAAGACTGAGAATTAAGAAAATTTGGTCTGTGATCGTTTGTCACTGGTCATTTCGTTTATCTAGTCAAATAAGGACATTTGGCTGGCTTTTGTGCGGTTTACATCGTTCGCACGCGCCCTGAAGGACAGATGATGCTTTTTTAAAAACACTCTTACCAAATAAAATTGAAGCAAAATAACACATTTTTGTAATGGAATAATAAATCTCTTATTCGATGGCTCATTGCTCGTATTTTTCCGAGCCCCTGCGGGGCTCGGAAAAATACTACGCAACTCGCAAAATATCCGCGCCTATTATATGTTAAACCATCCAATAAGATGTATTTATTTGTCATGCATCTGGAACATGAGACCTACCAGTAGAAGACACTACAAATCTTGAGGTAACATCAGCCATAATTTTCTTTGCATTGTTGACGTCGTCAAACTGAATACTCCCTGATACGTCAACCATGAAAGCCAAGTCCATAACACCGGGACATTCTTAAGTAGTAAAAAAAAATCGCGTATATGAAGGAGCTGGAGAAGCCTGCTTGAAAGTGGTAGTTCAGCAAAATCCGGGCGCAATATTGGACGAGATGGTAGATCTCGGACGAGGGACAGCTTGCCCAGGTCTTCCACGGACTCATTCAATATGGCGTCCGGCCGGATTTGCGGTTCTTTTCTAAGTGCGCTTTCCTTTTGTCAGAAGTTGCCCGCCAGACCCGTCAGTTTGTAGTCCTGTTCCGGGACTCCCTCTTACCCCGCCCTGAAAATGGGCCTGGGACCCAGGCGGGAAAAGAGAGAGTCCTGCATTACTTGCAGGCGCATGCTCGGAATGACGCCATTTTTTCCCCCAAAACTGGGGGAAAAATCAAATTTGGAAAAATATTCCTTATTGGGCATAGTTTATTCCGAGTGCTTTTACACTGGATAAATGGTGATAATGTGAAAGGAAATTATAACGCCAAGTTTCTGGAGGCAATTGATTTCGCGTTTAAGAAATGCCACTTTACCTCTGTGCCTAAGGCGGAACAACTGCAAGCTATTCATGCAGATGATGGTTTGTTAAACCTGCAACAGGATTTGGCAAGTCTGTTTGCTACATGGTTGTTCCTTTAACATGTTTGTGATTTTCTTCGATCCGAGTCCGATGTTAATTGTTAGTCAGTCCTTCTTATCGTAAGTCCCAATTGTGGAAGATCAGATGGATGACATACAAAAGTATGGAATTTCGTGCCTGAAACCCAACTGAACAGCTGCATGATGTTGGCGCAAGAAAATATCAAATTTTGATTTAATTTCTCTCCAGAGACTCTTTGAAACTTAAAAATATACTGTAGATTGTGGATGCGAATCGCTCAATGAAGACTAATAAATCTCCTGCTGGAATTCTTGTTTATTGTTCATTACTTCTGTCGATCTAGTTATGTGATAATTGCACTGATCCAGTGAACATATATTTGAGTTGCACAGTAATTATTGAAACTGTGATTGTTTCAGGAGTTTAGGCTACCAATTTTTTTTCAAAATCGGGGACAAATTGTTTGGATACCTAATATAAAACAGTCAGATAAAAAATGTCGTAAATACACTCAGTTTTATCAGGAATAATACACAAACACCGGTGACAAACAGAGTTTTTTTTTGAGTAATTAGAGTAGTCTAAGAGTAATTTACTGAGACTATTAATTTTTCCTTAGAATAATTTTTCAAAGCACTCGTCGCATTAAATCTTTCTTTCCTTACAAGGACAGACTTAAGGCCGTGGCCAAATGGCTAAGGTTTTATTTGCAGGCGTTTTGTGTCCATACCGGCCACGATAGAAAATTAAAAGCAGGGAAGAAAAATAAAAACACGAAAGATAAAAGTGATTTTCGTACTCAACTGGACAATTTAAAGACAGGCGGTTTAGACGGGATTCGAACCCCTGGACCTCTGCGCTGTCGGCGCTATGCTCTACCAACTGAGCTATGACGCCAATGACGTGGCAGCAGGTCAATTTGTTGGGCGCATGTGTTCAGTCCAGTGAAAGGACGCGATGATCATCAAAAACTAAACTCTGAAGAAATTCAATCAAACTTCCGTACATGACATGAAGTGAGTGCTTTCATTTACACTGAAAATGCCTTCTTACTGCGTATATCTCTGCGGTATTTTTGTCCAAAAGCCCGCGATATTTTCGGTCAGCTCCAAGAATAAAGAGCTGAGGCTGGTTTCGAACCCGGAAGTCTGCCACTCATAAACTTTCGACTTTTCATGCCAACGGTTACAGAAGTAAGACCTTCGAAGCTGACCGAAAGAATCGCGGCGACTGAGGATAGAATTTTTATAAGACGTGCCATGCCATGCCAACTTACTCTGAAAGTCACCATCCGAGATAAGAACCAACACATGTGCTTTGTTTCTTCGTCCTCCTATCTTGAACATATTCCGAGCTTCGTCGAAGGCAACATTCATATACGTTCCCCCTCCAGGATGTTTCAGCTGTTTAATGACTGCATGCAGATCACGGATATTTTGTGTATTGTTAAAAAAATACACAATTTCGATGGAATTTGCAATCGCCATTAAAGCCACGCGTGTTGCTTGAAAATTAAAGCAAGTTTCTTTAGTATGTGAAGTAAATCACGTCTCTGAGTTCTTTTTAGGACTTATTAGAGACCTTTAGCTACAGCTTGGTGTAGGTTGGTGTTGGCTAATACCCTCGTCTGTAGTAGTAGTAGCTACAGCTTTTTCCGGAATTACCGCAAACCGCAAACCTCAAGATATCACGTGACTTTGGCCTTGTCTTCGCGTTTGGTGTTCATGTTTTTACGGCAAGCATCCCTTGTAGTGGTAAGTGGAATACGGCAGAGTTTTAAGGCAAATTAAACTTAACGACCCCACGTTTAAGGCTAACCGATTGGTTCTTGCGTATCTAAGCTCCTTTTATATTAAGGGCTCTGCTGTGACATACAGTGAAACCTCTATTAAGCGGCAACCCTCGGGGCTAGTGGCCGCTTAGTAGAGGTTGGCCGCTTAATACATGTTCGTCAGAAATTAGCATAATCTTAAATATAAACGTCACTTTATTCTAAAACAAACACTTTAGAGGCATGTGACAACTTTCGCACAAGAGACAGCTCTAATACCGAACAAAAATACTGTACTGTTAGAAAAAAACATATTCTCCTCAAAATGTTGAGATGAGGTTCTCCCAACTTAACATGAACAATGATCTAAACTATAGCGTAAACTGAGTTTTCGTGTAACAGCAAAAGGTGCCAATGTGTGTAACGTAAACGTTGCATTACGGGTCCATAATCATTTTAGAAAATTCTTGCTGGGAAGTTTGTCGCTAAAGAGCAAAAACTGTTACCTGTTACCTATCCTCCTCGTGCCTCCTGGCACACAGGGCCTTTACAGAGGTCTTCCACTGTTCTCTGTCCGCTGCAATCATCCTCGTTTCCTCCCATGATCTCCACCCTGCCTCTTTACGTTCATTTTCAACTGTTCGTAGCCGTGTTGTCTTCGGCCTTCCCCGCCTTCTTTTCCCATCCGGGGCCCAGCTCATTGCAATGTTAGAATCATTATTACGGTCTTGCCTCAAAATGTGACCAATCATATTCCATCTACGATACTTCACTTCCTAACTCAGCGGTTTCATACTCACTCTTTCCAACAGCTCTTTAGTACTGACATGATCCTGCCATTTAATGTGTACGATCTTTCGTAGGCACTTATTGTGGAATACATCTATAGCTTTGTCATCTCCTTTGCTCATTTTCCACGTCTCGCATCCATATAACAATAGCGGCACTACGAGTGTCTAGTCTCAAATTTTTCTTCCTTGAGATGCTATTGGAACGCCACATGTTCTTCAATCTGATGAATGCACCTCTTGCTTCGGTTCATCTGTTCTTCAGGTCTTTCATACCACCTCCTCCCTTACACACTTTTGCTCCTAAGTATGTGAACTCATCAACATCCTCAATATCTATTTCATTGACTACAATCTTGTCTTGGTTTCTTGCGCTAATCCTCATCGTTTTCGTCCTTTCTGTATTGACCTTGAGCCCCACTCGTCTGGCGTCGTCCTCCAGCTTTGTTGTTTTATCCTGAGTTTTCTGTTTGGAGGAGGAAATTAGAGCTATGTCATCCCAATCATCAAGTTTGGATGTAAACCTCCATCTTATACCATTCTCACCATTTCCAACTGTTCTTCTCGTTACCCAATCCATTATGATCAAAAACAAAAATCCAGACATATTGCATCCCTGCTTGAGGCCAGTTTTTATGTCAAACCATTCGCCTATCTCTCCCCCATCCACAACTGCACACTTGAATCCATTATAAAACACGTTGACCATTTCACTATTTTCTCCGGAATTCGATACCTCCCCATAATCTCCCATAAGCTTTCTCTGTGGATGGAGTCAAAAGCGTTTTCAAAATCTATTAAGTTCAAATACAGGGTAGCTTGCCACTCATTTGCCTGTTCAATGATACTTCGTTGAATGAAAACCTGGTCTGTTTTTCCCCTGCCTTTCCTATAACCAGCTTGTTCTTTCCTTAATCGTCTGTCAACAGCCTTCCTTATTCGATCTATAATCCTGCCCAGTATTTTCCCCACTACAGACAGCAACGTTATCCCTCTTGAGTTCTTGCATTCCTTCAGATTACCTTTTTTTGGCAGTTTAACAATGAGTCCCTGCTTCCAAGCCTCAGGAATCCTTTCATGGTTCCCTATTTTTTTATCAATTGATGTATTTTCTAGGCTGAAAATTCTACTTTGGCTTTCAGAAACTCAGCTGTAATAGAGTCAATCCCCGGGGCTTTGCCATTTTAAAGTCTTTTTATGGCTTCCTTAACTTCACCTAACGTTGGCTCACTGACTGCAATCTCCTCAATTATTTCAATTTATTTCTAACCCCTAACTCGAATGCACAATCTTCTTCACTAGTTATCGGGTTTTCTGGTTCTTCTCTCTTAATCAATTCTTTAAAGTGCTCTGTCCATCTTGACTGCACTTCATCTTTTCCACTTAGGAGGAGGTTTCCTTTTTTTTCTAACACTACTGTGCTTTGCTTTGGTCTTTCTTTGCATAATGTCTTAGTGAGCCCATAAAGATTCTTCATGTGCTGTTTTCTTGCAGCCTTCTCTGCTTCACCTGTAATATTGTCTATCTATTTCCTTTCATCCACCTTTATGCTCCTCTTCACTTCCCTATCCTTCCTTACATATTCTGCCCTAAGCTTTCGCTTAACCCTTTCGGAGCGCGTACTCAAGATCCTCTTATTAACGCCCTCTCTTTGATCTATGAGGTCCCATAACTCCTTACTGATCCATTGCTTTTTTTTCTTTTGAGGTCTTCCCAATACTGTTTCTGCTACTTCTATGTATGCCTTCTTCCTCACCCGAAAGTCTCTCTCCACTTCTTCCTCTTCTTCAACTTCTGGTTCTTCATTCTCTGGAGCCTCATACCTATTCCTTAGGGTTAGGGTCAGGGTTGCTTAGCCGTATTATACTTCACTCTACATTCAACCTTTTCTTTCGGTGCCTTTCTCAACCTGAGCTTAATTTTTGTACACACAAAAAAATGATCACTTCCAATATCTGAAGACCTGTAAACTCTTGTGTCATTCGATGAATTCCTAAACCGCTTGTTGATAAGGATATGATCGATCTGATTCCTGGTCCTTCTATCGGGCGACACCCATGTTGCTTTGTGGCTGGTCTTATGTGGGAATAGTGTTCCTGTAATAACTAGCTCATTCATATCACATATTTCACAAAGCCTTTCTCCTTTATCATTCCTTAGCCCCAGTCCGTGTTTTCCCATAACTCTTTCATAATCCCTGTTTTCGTATCCAACCTTAGCATGCATACTATGATCATATCATGAGTATTTACACCATCTATCACATCTTGCAATCTTGTGTAGAACTCGTCCTTTTCCTGTTCGTCTGCATCTTCCGTTGGTGCGTATACATGAATGACTGTAAGCTTTATGTATTTAGAATAGTACCTAGCTTGAATTATTCTTTCGCTGATAGACGTCCACTCCATTAGAGCTCCAACTGCACTTTTTGACATCAATATACCTACTCCCTGTCTGTGGTTGTCATCATCTTTTCCAGAATAAATTATGGTGTCTCCTTCTGGAAGTTGCACTTTTCCTTGAGCAAAAACTAATTAACAATTAGACCCGTAGCCCGCAATGGCTGCGGGTCAATAGCCCATGAGTCGAAGCAGAATGGGCTATTGACCCGTGGCCCTTGAGGGCGAAGGATCTAATTGTCTTAGTATCACCCAACTAGTCGGACAGACAAGGCAATAGTAAAGTTAGCAAATGCAAGTTGAAGGAATATTTATTTCGGTATAAAACGAAAGAAAGCGTCACGCTTTTCGCAACTCGAGGACTATTACTAATAGTCCTCTACTAGCAGCCAATCAAAATGCAGGATTTGCCTTAGTCCACTAGTTGGGTGATACTAAGCGTATTTATTTCTTGGTGGCCGCTTAACGGAGGTAAAAACAATACGAGAACTCGCATCGGGACGGGCAAAGGGTGGCTGCGGGCGTTCAATAGAGGTGGCCTCTTAATAGAGGTTTGATTTACAATGTTATTCTATAATTATTTCGGTACTTTGATTACTGGCTGCTTAATGCAGGGTGGCCGCTTTAATGGAGGTTCCACTGTATTTAAGAGTTTTCGGGCAACGTTGAGATTGAATGGAAAAACAAATATGGCGCCAGAGACACGTTGAAATTCCATGTTTTTCGAGAAAGAGGGCGAACGTCTTGCTAAATGCTAAGTAACGTCTTTATCTCTGATGGCAAGCGGCTAACCTCAAACTGCAGTATGCGGTTTGCGGTTAAGAGAATAAACCCGTAGCTAAAGGTCTCTATTAACGCTGTACACACTGCTTGATTTTAAAAATCGGGGACCACCTTATTTTCGTCTTTTTGAGCAGTAGTGCGAATTTCCGTACCCAAGTCAGGATGGCCGAGCGGCCTAAGGTGCTGCGTTCAGGTCGCAGTCTACACTAGTAGGCGTGGGTTCGAATCCCACTCTTGACATATAATGATTACCTTTTCTCATCCTTTTTTAAAGCTATTTTGTGAGTTCGAAAATGTTTACACCACGTCGGTTCAAAACCTGTGAGAGGCAACATCCTTTTCTGATTTACGTTAAAGAAACCGGTTTTAATCCTTCTTTGCTGAAATCAATGTATTTTAATAAATACTGAGGGATTATAGAATTATGTAGTTTGTTACTTGAGTGCTACACTGAAACACAAACAGTATATTATAGGCCACTTGGGATAATACCATAATACTTTTTTCTCTTGGCACAATTGTAAGTCCCAAGAGAAACTGGAAACAATGCATGCTTATGCAAAATGTGGGGGAACAAACAAGGAGCATTATGGTATTTTCTGAAGTGGCCTATATAGCTATTGGCTTAGTTTACGGCAATGAAGCTAAAAGCTCATGAAGCTATTGTAGTACTTATTCAGTGCTTGAAGCACCTGTTTCAGTCACCAACCAGAATGTTTCCAAATTTATTCCTCTATTGCGCACTGCTGGAGAAGCTAGAGTCTAGAACTTGAGATCGATCTATTTCGAGTAAATTCTTGAATACAGGAGAATTCCGAGCAAGGCAACTAAAATGGAGATCAGTCCTAACTATTAACACTTCAACTGTAAGTCCTTCAAGTCAGAAATTTAGCAAAGACGCTTTCAGTTACTCAACTACAGTCACGTTTCCCTGCTATCAGAGGCCTCTTCTTTTGCGTTCACTGGGCTGCCATGGGTCATAACTCACTGTGTTGACCCTAACCCGGCGGTTACTTAGTGACCCAATCCTCACGTGATACTTCACAAGTTGTGCGGGCGCACTTAACAAGAGCGGAAAAGGAATAAGCGAGACACAGCAGACACAAGTCATAGTGAGCAAACAAATCATGGGGCATGCGTTTTGAACAGTGCCGTCCAAGGCGGTGGGATCAAAGCGAGTTTCGACCCATGGCAGAGGTCTCTTTCCGGGGGGGGGGGGGGGGGAATCGATATATCCCTGGGTGGGGAGGTGCGGCGCGGCCCCTCATACCCTGACCCTGTTTAAGACAGATATCGCTGATTTTCCTACCCTGTTTAAGACAGAATTTCTATTTTTGATACCCTGTTTAAGACATTTAACCCAGTTTAAGACAAAAATTGATAAATCGATACCCTGATTAAGACAAAAAATGATAAATTCGATACCTTGTTCAAGACAAAAATCCCGAAAAACTTACCCTGGCTTGCCGCACGTCCCCATTAAGCCCTTATAAGGGAGTACCCTTAAGAGGGTCTCTTTTCCCGTACTCATCAGCCCAGCGAACCTAAAAGAAAAGTTACCTCTGGCTAGCAGGGAAAAGTCACGTGGCCAAGAGCAAAACATAGTAATAAACTTCATGTTTACAGGCAAAAATTAACAGTTACAATCAGCGAAGTTGAGGTTTTAAAACCTTTGCAAAAACCGTGGTCGACGATACGTCTTGCACAGCGTTGGATCAGATAAGATCGTGATCAGTCAAATTTGATTAAAAACATGATATTTATGAAAGTCAAGTAGACTATTGCACGACTGATAAAACAACGCGAAAATGCATTTTTAACGATACTTCGGCTGACTAGTACCAGCCTTCATCAGGTTTATTTGGAGATCTAACGAATTTACAGAATATCTATGTTACAGGTTAAATTTAAATTCAGGTTAAAATGTTTTCATCATATAGGTCATAATTATTCTAACCTAGGTTGAAATTGAAAGTAGTAAACATCAACAAAAATCCATCAGTTATTAGCAAGTACGCGTAATACAATATTGGGGTGTTGTGCTTAGCGTACGTTTTTCACGAGTTCGTCTACAAGACGCCAATGGTTGTTACTAAGTCTAAGCACTGATTTTAAATGGTTAGCATTAAGGTTGGGGTTAGGCATGTGCATGATAACCAATTCTGCTTTTCTACCTCAGAAGTTGTGAAAAGGGCATCATTCATGGCTGAATCCCCTTAGGAGTGCAGACTGCGGTCGACAATATCAAAGTATCATGTTCAAAGGAATAATATTAAAGTACTGAAAAATACATGATGTATTGCTAATTTTTTGTTTGCTTAGTTATCATTACTACTTGCTCGATCTTTTGCTCACGTTCAATTAATATAATCAAAACCATGCAAGTCAAAAGCTTTGAAAAGTCACAATTTACTCTAACAAAACTAAGTCGAGCCCCTGATAGCGTAGTTGAAAAAATGATTTTTTTACTGTTCAGAAACGATTTTGCAGGCTCTTGTAAGTGTTATTTATTTTGAACGATCAAATAAAGTGTTTGGCTTTTTTGCTCATTCTTTTTGTGAAGATGTATAAAGAGTTAAAATCCAAGCTTTGCGATTATTTTGGCATAGTGTTATTCAAGCCATTAGTTCATCGAGGTGAGTAATTTCACATTAAAAAGAACTTTAATTTCATAAGCTAACTAGAAGATTTTCCAAATGTGGTGGAAATATTGGTTAACTAAATTGTATGTAAATATGTAAAGTAATTGTAAACATATGTGCCCCAGTCTATGTCAAAATCACTGCTAGCATGCCCGTGTGAACAAAAACTGGTCGATAAAAATAAGAACATTTATTATTCCACTATTACGCCATTTTACCATATTCGGCCAAGAGAACGCGCAAAATATGAGACGGTAATACACCGTAGTGTCCCAGCTTGACCGGTTTAGAAGAGAGCAAATACAGACAGAACGGGACTTTTTCAATGAAAGAAATTGTTTTCAACATGATGCAAAGACTGAGAATTAAGAAAATTTGGCTTGTGATCGTTTGTCACTAGTCATTTCGTTTATCTAGTCAAATAAGGACATTTGGCTGGCTTTTGTGCTGTTTACAACGTTCGCACGCGCCCTGAAGAACAGATGATGCTTTTTTAAAAACACTCTTACCACATAAAATTGAAGCAAAATAACACATTTTTGTAATGGAATAATAAATCTCTTATTAGATGGCTCACAACGCAACTGACGCAACTCGCAAAATATCCGCGCGTATTATATGTTAAACCATCCAATAAGATGTATTTATTTGTCACGCATCTGGAACATGAGACCTACCAGTAGAAGACACTACAAATCTTGAAGTAACATCAGCCATAATTTTCTTTGCATTGTTGACGTCGTCAAACTGAATACTCGCTGATACGTCAACCATGAAAGCCAAGTCCATAACACCGGCACATTCTTAAGTAGTAAAAAAAGATCGCGTATATGAAGGAGCTGGAGAAGCCTGCTTGAAAGTGGTAGTTCAGCAAAATCCGGGCGCAATATTGGACGAGATGATAGATCTGGGACGAGGGACACCTTGCCCAGATCTTCCACGGACTCATTCAATATGGCGTCCGGCCGCTTTCCTTTTGTCAGAAGTTGCCCACCAGACCCGTTAGTTTGCAAAGAAAAAAAAAAAAAAGCAAAAATTTAAAGGAACACTTGCATTATAATCCCTTGTATTTTTCTGTTGGAGTATATATCATCCTGGAAGTATGTTAATTAAAATTTGAAGTCGTTGTAGAGTTAGGAAGAGTTAATCACTTCCAAATGGCCGGTCTGGCGGGACAGTATTGTCAAATGGAAAGCGTCCTAAGTTAACCGCTTTTCTACGCCAGCTACGTTTGCAAGCAGGGTGGATGCAGGGTTGACTCAGAGGGTTAGCATAGCGGATGGAGGCTCCGGGCAATGGGTTCCTGGTAATGTAAAGGACATCGGAAGAGAAAATGTTGCGGCGTTTTTGATGAGTATCCAAGTGTTCAAAAATGTAGGACCGTCCTTTCAGTGGGTCGGATGAGCCT
>OX421448.1:53013477-53018477 GCA_949126865.1 Montipora capitata | reverse complement strand
GCTTTTGGAAAATATTATATTGCAGTAAGAATGTCTAGATCTAGACCGCAACTCAGACGTAACAAATCTTCGAGATCTTCGAGAGTAGGAGATTCTAATCGTCATTTTTATCTCATTACCCGCAAGACTTGTCAGTTCTATTGTGTATCAAGAGATCAATCTGTTACTAAGCATTCAACAAAATTGAACCAACAAAATGAGAGTTATTGTCTATCAAGAGACAAGAGGCTACAAGTAGCCTTTACTCGGGCCTGCAAAAGTACAGTGGTGTATCGTTAATTTGGCACTTAAGAAAAGAAAACATCTTACATCGGCCTTAAATTGCGATTCTCATGATGTTCGACTGTGTATGTAGTGAAAACCCGGACCCAGATTATCTTCATTACAGGTGGTTACAATGACCACTGGACACGAGGTAAAATTTGAGAAAAGCACATTGTTTTTTACTGATCGATGGTTATTCTTGCTCAGTGTTTGAGAAAGGAAACGCTAATTGAACGGTTTAAGATGAAACGAAATGACTTATCGAAACATCTTTTGCAGAAAAAAGTGAAAGAGAAACGAAGGTGAGATGTATAAACATCTTTCAAAGATGACCAAACTTTCGTGCATTGATGCACGTAAAAAAACACTTTGTCACGTGCACGACACGCGAAGATGTGCACTATATCTGAACTCTTGAAAATACTTTCAGAAGTACAAAGTCCCTTGAGGATGGCCATGCCAAATGAATCCATAGCACGAGAATCAAGTATTTATAATATACCATTTGTTGTTATTTAAATACTCACAGTAGCATGCACCCAATTGTCAAAATAAATATGTTATTTGCCAGCAGGGAGGCCCGTATAGAGAAAAACTGTGGCCGAGGCCTTGAAATTGCTGCTCGAGGCCGCAGGTCTAGGGCAGCTTTTTCAAGACCGATATCACATTTTTTGCTATACGGACAGACCCTTTGCTGGTAAATATATTTTTTCTCTTCTCTCTCTCTCCCATCCTCTCTTAAAACCACTTGTGTTAATTGTTGATTCGCAGCGCGCTTGATAGCGAATGCAGTATTAAAGCGACTTACAAACTGAACATTTCAAAGAGAAATATTTTTTATTTGAATTCTATTTCCAAACCTCTTGTCTAATGAAAAATAGCCTCTGTACGTAAACGGAGTCGGTGTCAAAAAAATGTGTTTCGTTTCCGGAATGGTAAGGGCAGGAGAAAAGATAGAATACTGTAGTGTGGATCACTTGGCCTGTCATTGTTATTTCGCTTCGTGTATTGAAACTCTCGAGAAGTAAAGACAGAAATGTGAACGCAAACTCTCTGAACGGTGAGAAGCCTGTCAAGGAATATTAACCATTAATTCACTGTTCCTTGGTATCAACATGCATAATTCGCTTTTAAACACATAACGCAAGGCGCAATGGAACTAGACAACAGACGTATTGGGGTTTTTTGAGGGAACACTGCCTTGCGGCTGGTTAGCCTATGCGACTTCCAGATTGCGTGACAAAGATCTCTCCAGCACTACGAGCTGAGTGGTAAACAGGAAGTGCTGGATCGGACAAGAGTATTGGCTAGTGAGCAATGTACAAAGGCAAGGAGCGAACAAGCTTGGGGGAAGTCGCTGCGCAGACTTAAACCACACCACGCAGGAGCGACCCAATTTTAATGACGGCAAAGCGATAAATACAACCCATCTCCAAAGGGAGAAAGGAAGGGAGGGAGGTGGAGAACTTTGACAAATTGCAAACAGCTAGTTGATTTACTATAGAAGACAAACTGCCAAGTGAACCTTGGACGACTAACTGAGGCTTTTATAGCTGGACCCTGACTATTAAAATAGCCAGTTGCACAGGTTCTACCATGTAGCAGGTAAGCATACACCGTGCTCTTTAGCACTAATGAATGAGGCTTTAACAGATTTGGCCAATGCAGGTGGACGTTATAATCTGAGATCTAGGAACAAAGTCTTCATGTCCTCGTTTTATTTACAAGAAACCCGTTGATTGTATGACCTTGAACGGCCGACTACAAAGAACGCGAAGATAACTATCGCGACATGAATACCCTTTTAGTACGGTCACGTAACATTAACCGTAGTTACTGATAGTACTGTAAAATCTCATTTAAAGAGAAGAACAGATACTCGTTTATGTGCACAATACATCGAAGCATAAAGTCTACAAATACCTTCAAATACTTACCCCTGAATAACATTTAAAATTCCGTTTTCCGTGAATCTTCTCATGATTACATGCGTTACATTTGCCTCGTTAATCCAATTTATTACTAAGACTTGTTTGCATTACTAATTAACACGAAAAGGGATAACTTGGGAATTTCTAACAATGTATCATTTAATCTAACCCAAAATCATTCAGATATCCAAAACGTCCTATCCATGATCCATTTCCTTCGTTTTTGGGTTTGTCAGCATTATGATTTGCAATATTTCAGGTTTACGTGTTCACAAGTTTGTTTTTGTATCTCGAAGATGTTTAGATTTCCAATTACAAACTCTGTTTTGATTGGTCACTCTATCTCACTGTGTAAATAGTTCACCCTGAATTCAAAATAAATACGTTCGGTTTCTGAGAAAACAAAACAACAACATTCTTTTACAAATCGTACCGAGTATTCCTGATTTCTGTATTAAATTTAACTTTCATTTTCCAAATGTTCTGGATAGCACAAGTGTTGCTAATATTTTTAAAAATACAAACACACTTTTAAGTTTAAGGAACATGCTTCGATGTTTCAAACATCATTTTGCATTTACCTGTTCATCCACGCTTTTGGAAAAGTGTTACATACCACGTGCTTACATTTAAACGCATACCTGAGGTAGCTCCTATAGTTGTGTTTACGAGCAAGTGATCTCCTTGGCTAGTAATACGATAAAATGTGGATGACCTCGGTACATTGTTAACCAAATACGTTTCAGCAAGTTTCCTCTTTTTTCTGCTGTTATAAAATAGACGTCTCAGCCTTTTCTCTGTAATTCTGCTCGGTTCTCGGGCACGTCTATGTCAATGCACACGCAAATCACAACTAAAGTAAACACACTTGTGCTTATCGAGACCTGTATTTCTCCTTTGGAATCAAGTCTTTATTACCATTGAGAATCAAATAACTGTACAGCCTTTCAAACTACATCACATTTATTTTCTAAAGAGCTGATCACAGTCTCCACTGATGACATCAAATCTTGTAAAACTAGAACAGAACTATATACACAAGATGGCAGTGAACAACGATCGCTAATATGGCTAGTTGAACAAACGATAGAAGCTAGACCACTACAAGAAACAAACTGTTTAACAACAACAAACTAAAAAACGCAATAGACAAAAAACTTATCTCCGTAGTCAATGGTACACTGAGCGGGAGGCTGTTTGTTCGCAGTGAAAATTGTACAAGCGTGAGGCCATTTGTTCGCTGTGCCAGTGTTTTTACTTTGTCTTCAGAAGATCCCAATATGGCGACCATTTGTTTGTGGAGTTATTGTCTTTGTCGCTGTCATCTTCAGAGTAGTTCTCAATAAGGTACCCGCTGCTCATTAAAGAATTTGTATTTTGACTAGTATCACTTTCAATAGTTGCGTCCATTTCAGTTACATTCGAGTATATTTTTGTTTCATTCAGTTCGCGGAACGACTTGTTTCAAAGCTGACGCTTGACATCTTTTAGTGTGGGTCTACCGCGAAAAGCCTAAGCCTTTCTTTGCATGTGTTTTGAGCGCCCCAACAACAAATCGATTAAGCCAACGCAACGTCGATCTTCAGTAATCCGAAACAACGCATCACAGTGCTCTTCATGATCTTGGATTACGTGTTTGCTTGAAATAAGCAATGTAAACAGCGCCACCTGGCTTCTATTGTGCATTACCCAATCAAAACACCGCCACGTGCTTTCTATTGTGCATTGCCCAATGAAACACCGCCACGTTATTCTATTGTGCATTTTGCTGCACAGGAAAAAAAAAACTGAAATCAAACGTCTCTTATAACTCGTGGCCCCTACGGGCCCGAGTAAAAAGCCATTGATATCAGGAGACATTAAATCGAACCCAGGCCCTGTTGCTCATGGAACGTGTACTCATGCAATACTGAAGAATCCTTCTATTCTTGGGTTTCACTCACGTGATCAACAGCCATGTTTTTCAACGAAAAGAAAAGAACACGTTAGCATAATAATAGCTTTCAATTCCCGGAGGATTGGATCGGGACACCAACATGGCCGCCATTTCATTGTTTGGGGACACCAACATGGCGACCGTGACGTCATGTGAAATCCAAGAATAGCACTGTTGCAGGCTCGATTTGCTCAGAAAGGATTGAAGACACTAGAATGTACCTCAGATGGTTCATGCTTCTTTTCTTCTGTTGCCCACCAGTTATACAATGATCCTTCCTATCACATGAACGTGCATGCTGCTGGAGTCGAATACGTCAGAAACAACCGTCAAAAATTTATTGGACCCATTACAGAGCAATTGTGAGTGTGTTGTCACATTAACATACCTGGTGTTGTGCACTTATTGTTAAAGCAGTTTCCGATGTATTAAATGTTGCAATACATATAAATGAATCCGTTGAGGGGTGGGCACCACTAACTGTTATCAGTCCTATAAGCGGACAACAGGGAACTACTGTTATTAACAATGGACATCTACATGTAGATGAAAGACACTATGTTTCAGCAGTTCAGTTAGATTATTATAATGACCGTATTTCAGGTTATGAAATCAGCAGTGTTACCAATGTCAACAATTATTCAGAGGTAATAATCGTTTAATAAACCATGGCCAAAAATGATGTGTGTCAGTAGCAATTTCTACAAAGCAGTGGCAAAAAGCGCTTATATGAGAGAATCTATCAAACGGAAGAGACAAAATAAAGAGTTCAGGGAAAAGAAAAACAATGCAAAACACCAAAAAAGATCTGAAAATATTGAAGCACCAACGGAATATGAAAAGCAAGCATTTCACAAGGGTAAAGTTTC
>OX421448.1:52985977-53003477 GCA_949126865.1 Montipora capitata | reverse complement strand
AGTTTTTATACGCCGGTGCATACAATCATTACTTTTCCCGTCAGATATTTATTTCGACGCAGCTAAACCACGCTTTCATTTTTAATTACTTGGTGGGTCCTGAAATGCCACGTATTAAAAACTTGCAGAACCTAAATGACATTAGGAAGTACAATACGCAAAAAGATCTCGCTTTTTAGATGTCAACTCAAGGAGCTACATCAATGCGTAAATTAATTTAAACACTAGCCAAATTATAAGCAGCTAAACCACGTCTTCGTCTTTAATTTTGCTCGGTAACATAATAAATCGAATGTTGTGGTTCAGCGTTGTCTGTACTCCTATCGACCACGATATTAATCACAGTGGTCACAATGTTGACCTGTGATGACGAATATCGTTGTCTATAAGAGTACAGAAACTTCTGACCTACATTCTATTTCTTTTTTACCACAATATTCAGGGAGGAAGGCATGTTCGAGTTTGGATTCGAGTTTATTCATTCAACGTCAAAGTAAATGTTTATTTCAGAGCGTGCCCAAGATCAGAAAAAGAAAGAGCGAAGCGTTGTCAAAAACTTGCTAGCAATATGATTGGTTTATTTCCCAAAATGACGCGAACAGCGTTGTCAAGACTCTTAATTAGTCAATCAGATAGCGAGATTACTGGTATTTGTTGTCTTTTTTTAATTTCTTGCTATTTCGTAACACTGCTTCAAAAAGTACATTATAAAAAGGGCATTTCGTTGGGTGTCTCGAAAACGAAGAACCTAAGACCCCGAAAACTCGAAAAAAGTAACTCAAAACCTTCAACCCTAGGCCTAAAGTTGGTTTTCAGACCTAGAGTGTAACAGGGCCATGTACATCCGACGGGAAATGAAGATGTCCGGCCACATGTGGAGAGTGGTTACTCAGCTAAATATGGCGGATCGCCCAGCTTTGACTTTGAAACAAGTTGTAGGGAATGAAGGACATGAACTTCGCTTGAGGTAACTAAAAAAAACAACTAAAGGCCTAGGGTTAGCCAAATTGAGGGTTTTGGGTTACTTTTTCGAGTTTTCGGGGTCTTCGGGTCTTCTTTTTTGGGACACCCCATTTCGTTTTCATTGACAAAAATTGTATTGCTTGTCTGCAAATTGCTCATCAGTTTGCATTCGATTAAACTCATCATTGTCATAGTTCAAAATGAGATTTGGGTTAAAATCATTTAACCCAGTTTGATTCTTCATTTCCTTAACTCGGTCATGAATAATTAAAATTGCCACTATAAAAGAAATAAGAAAGTAATAATCAGGAGACAATAATCATCATCCTCTAATATGTACTCAGTATATTCTTCCTAGAAAAACATATCCGGGCAGGTGTGGTTGTATTTTATCACTGCCTAAAAACACACCTAGTTTTTACTCAGATTAACATGATTTACTTATAGAAATGTCGTAAATTGCAGACAAAAACAAACAGATAACTCCAATTCAAAATTAGTACTACCAAAAGCTATTCTCGATTTGATGCAGTACACGTGGGCAAAACCCCTTAATGAATATTAGTAACTTTAACCAATATTTCAAACATCATCATTAGTAACCAAGCTGTTACATCAGGATAGGACTGTTTAAAGTCAACAGTAGCACACTCCGACGATACATCTGGATGCCACTATCAACCTCATTAGTTACCAAGCTTTTACAATAGGACAAGAATGTTAAAAATCAATAGTTGCACACTCCGACGACACATCTGGATGCCGCTATCAACCTCATTAGTAACCAAGTTCTTACAATAGGACAAGAATGTTAAAAGTCAATAGTTGCACACTCCGACGACACATCTGGGTGCCACTATCAACCTCATTAGTAACCAAGTTTTTACAATAAGACAAGAATGTTAAAAGTCAATAGTTGCACACTCCGACGATACATCTGGATGCCACTGTCAACCTCATTAGTTACCAAGCTTTTACAATAGGACAAGAATGTTAAAAGTCAATAGTTGCACACTCCGACGACACATCTGGATGCCACTATCAACCTCATTAGTGACCAAATTTTTACAATAAGACAAGAATGTTAAAAGGCAAAAGTTGCACACTCTGACTACACATCTGGATGCCATTATCAACCTCATTAGTAACCAAGTTTTTACAATAAGACAAGAATGTTAAAAGTCAATAGTTGCACACTCCGACGACACATCTGGATGCCACTATCAACCTTATTAGTAACCAAGTTCTTACAATAAGACAAGAATGTTAAAAGTCAATAGTTGCACACTCTGACTACACATCTGGATGCCACTATCAACCTCATTAGTAACCAAGTTTTTACAATAAGACAAGAATGTTAAAAGTCAATAGTTGCACACTCTGACGATACATCTGGATGCCACTGTCAACCTCATTAGTAACCAAGTTCTCACAATAAGACAAGAATGATGAAAGTCAATAGTTGCACACTCCGAAGACGCATCTGGATGCCACTATCAACCTCATTAGTAACCAAGTTTTTACAATAAGACAAGAATGTTAAAAGTCAATCGTTGCACACTCTGACGACACATCTGGATGCCACTATCAACCTCATTAGTAACCAAGTTTTTACAATAGGACAAGAATGTTGAAAGTCAATAGTTGCACACTCCGAAGACGCATCTGGATGCCACTATCAACCTCATTAGTTACCAAGCTTTTACAATAGGACAAGAATGTTGAAAGTCAATAGTTGCACACTCCAACGACACATCTGGATGCCACTATCAACCTCATTAGTAACCAAGTTTTTACAATAAGACAAGAATGTTAAAAGTCAATAGTTGCACACTCCGACGATACATCTGGATGCCACTGTCAACCTCATTAGTTACCAAGCTTTTACAATAGGACAAGAATGTTAAAAGTCAATAGTTGCACACTCCGACGACACATCTGGATGCCACTATCAACCTCATTAGTCACCAAATTTTTACAATAAGACAAGAATGTTAAAAGTCAATAGTTGCACACTCTGACGATACATCTGGATGCCACTGTCAACCTCGTTAGTAACCAAGTTCTTACAATAAGACAAGAATGTTGAAAGTCAATAGTTGCACACTCCGAAGACGCATCTGGATGCCACTATCAACCTCATTAGTAACCAAGTTCTTACAATAAGACAAGAATGTTAAAAGTCAATAGTTGCACACTCCGACGACACATCTGGATACCACTATCAACCTCATTAGTAACCAAGTTCTTACAATAAGACAAGAATGTTAAAAGTCAATAGTTGCACACTCCGACGATACATCTGGATGCCACTGTCAACCTCATTAGTTACCAAGCTTTTACAATAGGACAAGAATGTTAAAAGTCAATAGTTGCACACTCCGACGACACATCTGGATGCCACTATCAACCTCATTAGTAACCAAGTTTTTACAATAAGACAAGAATGTTAAAAGTCAATAGTTGCACACTCCGACGATACATCTGGATGCCACTGTCAACCTCATTAGTTACCAAGCTTTTACAATAGGACAAGAATGTTAAAAGTCAATAGTTGCACACTCCGACGACACATCTGGATGCCACTATCAACCTCATTAGTAACCAAGTTTTTACAATAAGACAGGAATGTTAAAAATCAATTGTTGCACACTCCGACGATACATCTGGATGCCACTGTCAACCTCATTAGTTACCAAGCTTTTACAATAGGACAAGAATGTTAAAAGTCAATAGTTGCACACTCCAACGACACATCTGGATGCCACTATCAACCTTATTAGTAACCAAGTTCTTACAATAAGACAAGAATGTTAAAAGTCAATAGTTGCGCACTCCGACGACACATCTGGATGCCACTATCAACCTCATTAGTAACCAAGTTTTTACAATAAGACAAGAATGTTAAAAGTCAATAGTTGCACACTCTGACGACACATCTGGATGCCACTATCAACCTCATTAGTAACCAAGTTTTTACAATAAGACAAGAATGTTAAAAGTCAATAGTTGCACACTCCGACGATACATCTGGATGCCACTGTCAACCTCATTAGTAACCAAGTTCTCACAATAAGACAAGAATGTTGAAAGTCAATAGTTGCACACTCGGAAGACGCATCTGGATGCCACTATCAACCTCATTAGTAACCACGTTTTTGCAATAAGACAAGAATGTTAAAAGTCAATAGTTGCACACTCTGACGACACATCTTGATGCCACTATCAACCTCATTAGTAACCAAGTTTTTACAATAAGACAAGAATGTTAAAAGTCAATAGATGCACACTCCGACGACCCATCTGGATGCCACTATCAACCTCATTAGTTACCAAGCTTTTACAATAGGACAAGAATGTTGAAAGTCAATAGTTGCACACTCCGACGACACATCTGGATGCCACTATCAACCTCATTAGTAACCAAGTTTTTACAATAAGACAAGAATGTTAAAAGTCAATAGTTGCACACTCCGACGATACATCTGGATGCCACTATCAACCTCATTAGTAACCAAGTTTTTACAATAAGACAAGAATGTTAAAAGTCAATAGTTGCACACTCCGACGACACATCTGGATGCCACTGTCAACCTCATTAGTAACCAAGTTTTTACAATAAGACAAGAATGTTAAAAGTCAATAGTTGCACACTCCGACGATACATCTGGATGCCACTATCAACCTCATTAGTAATCAAGTTTTTACAATAAGACAAGAATGTTAAAAGTCAATAGTTGCACACTCCGATGACACATCTGGATGCCACTATCAACCTCATTAGTAACCAAGCTTTTACAATCGGACAAGAATGTTAAAAGTCAACAGTTGCACACTCCAACGATACATCTGGATGACACTGTCAACCTCATTAGTATAACCAAGCTTTGACAATAGGGGATCCTATTCTTAACATCACCAGTTCTAGGTGAAAACTGATCAGTTAAGTTATGCAGAAGAGATTTAAAATATTGGAAGAGAATATTCCCCAATTTCATCAAGATTGGCCAGAATGCCACGTTTTGTGTGACCTTAACGCAATAATAATATTGATACCTTTGTAGTAAAATATTGACAGACTACATTCTACATGTATTTACTTCCTACTAGATATACTAAAGCCTCAAATGATGGAAATTTGACAGACGTTTATATTATTGTCGAAAGAAAGTCACAAGCCTTAGGCTCAAGCTACACGTAATGTGTTCCAAAATGTCATTGATGATGAATTAAATCCTGGAAAGCCACACATCTATGAATAATTAGATTCTGGAGAGCCACATAGCAATAAGTATTTAGAAAGAAAGCTTCAATTTTACTTTCGCACACATGACATTGACATTGTGTTTTCCAATTTCTGTTTGTTCTTCATTTCTGTGAGCCTATCACCCTTGAAGGATTTAGGGCCATAACTTCTTAATGCATTATTTACATCTTTAAGAGAGTCAATTTATACGGCAAAAGCCCAATATAACCCAGAAGTAGTATTTCGCATAAACCATGTGCAATTCATAAAGCTGGATACTGCTCAGTTCTTCTTCGAGTAAAAACTCCACATCATCACGAATTCCAGTTGATCTAGAAAAAAAAGGCAATAAGCAAGTCTTAACATGTTTTTTCCAGGGGTGTTGATATCTTTACTTTGGCAATCCTTCATGTTCAGAGATGTAGAACATTGAGTAGGTATTGAATCGTCAATTAACAATAAGCTTAGGAAATAAAATACGAAAGTCTGTTGCTTTCATCAAAATAACAATGTTTGCAAGACTTGAAAAGAACGTTTACAAGGCTCCTAATGTGAAATAAACTTCTGGATCATGAAAATCTATCGCGAACAAACATTTTAAGCGAAAAATAAACATCAGACACTTCTTTTCGGATTTTCCTTTCATTTTGCCCCAGTTTTACGTGACCACAAATGGCTCGATTGCAACTTACCTTACTTGAACAGCCGTCCGGCGGGGTTAGTAAGACGCAGCCAGTATCATTGTCCATTTGATGTGAGATGACAATGGCATTTTCAAACGGCAATTCGGTGGAGTCAGCCAGCCAGCACCGATAACTTGATCTCTGCAAAGGCTAAGGTCAAGGCTGTTTAAAAATTCTCTTAGCCGTTCAAATAGCTCATCTTGATACAGTGGTGAATCCGGTGTATGACGAAGGAATACAACGATTAATCCAAACGATGAAGTGACGATTTTATCTGCTGTAGAAGCTTTTTTAAACGGAGCTCCATCTACCGAGCCAAGAGATTATAAAGGTAAGAGAAGTAATCCCTCATACTGACCCTATTCCCATCGTAATCCCTCTTAGGTTATTTTTAGATGATATCAATTTCCCGCGGATAATGTTACCGCGCGCGTTACGTGGAAGTTTCGTGGAGGAGGGAAAGTGCAGCAAATTCTGTACGATGCCACTCTCCGTTTTGAAAATTGAGTTTCATGGCCTGATAAAATTCATTGTCTGCAAGACACAGGTTTCAAACATACATCCTTGGAATTGCTTAACTGCCTAGTTTACAGTGATACCAATTTGAGGAATTTCCAATCTATCAAACCGTGTTAAATAGTTTTGACAGATGCAGATATGTTTACCTTGTTGCATTGCGTTACTTGTCCATTTTAGTGCGCACTTTCTCATCGTCTACAAAATTCTGTCGCTTACAAAACTCGTCCCTGTCAAGATACAGTTTGCAATCATATATCATGGAAATCGGTTAACTGTATAATTCACTCTGATACCAATTTTACGATTGTCTAGTGTAGGAAACCGTGTATAGGGAGCTATATTGTACGCGTGCGTTGCAAATTGACTTCAATCCGATCTTACGGTTTTAAAAATTTTTATCGTGCGGTCAATTGAAATTTTCCTGTCATGTGTGGTACTGTTTGAAAGCGTTAGCTGTCTAATTTATGAATATCATAGAATTAAGTCACCATGATAGTTTAAGTCCGCTAAGAAAATCGAGAACGCGTTGACCAGGTCAGGAATATGTTACTTGGTGACTGTAGTCCGCGATATTTCATTGTGTACAAAATTCTGTCGCCTATAAAACTCGTTACTTTCAAGATGCAAGATGCAAAGATATATCATTCAAATCGCTTAACTGTGTTGTTTACAGTGACACCAATTTCAACACTGTCCAATGTACGAAACCGAGTTTAATAATTTTGAAAGATGCAGGTATATTTAACATGTGTGCTTTGCAAATTGACTTCCATTCGATACCACTTGTTCATACATTTTTATCGCACTGCCTGTTCAAGTTTTTCTTTCATGTCCGATATCTGTCTAATTTATGAATATCTAAGAATTAAGTCGTCATATTTTAATCCCGCGAAGAAAATCAAGAACGCGTTAACCAAGTCAGCGATATATTACTTGTTGACTGTAGTCTGCGAATTGCCAATGTTTACAAAATTCTGTCGCTTATAAAACTCGATCCTTTCAAGATACAGGTTTCAAACATCTATAACTGAAATTGCTTAATTGTCTAGTTTTCAATGATACCACATTCAAGGTTGTGCCATATACGAAACCGTGTTAAATCTTTTTTTAAGGAGACAGCTATATTTAACATACGTGCTTTGCAAATTCACTTGAATCCGATAACACAGGTTCAAAAATGTTTATCGGACGCTTGATTCAAGTTTTCCTTTCATGTTGGGTACTGTCGTAGAGCTCTATCTGCCTACTCTATCACCATATAAGAATTAAGTCATCATATTTTAATCCCGCAAAGGAAACCGAGAATGCGTTTATTTAAGTCAGAGAGATCGTACTTACCGACTATAGTCTTCCATTTGCCATTCTGTACAAAATCCTGTCGGTTACATAACTCGTTCCTTCCAAGATACAGGTTTTAAAACATAAGTCATTGTAATCGGTTAACTCTGTAGTCAACAAGTCACGTTCGTCCACAAAATGTATATACGCGTTTGTCTCAACATCCTCCGCCATTTTTGTTTGATGGTAAATCGCGAACGACCCGAATCATTGCGTGGGAATTCGCTCAGCTGTCAAGATTGGTAAAAATGAGGACATGTGATTGGCTATCAGTTAACCCTCGTGGGAATACCGGATCTCGCAGGAGATCTAAAAATAACTTTAGAGGGATTACGATGGGAATAGGGCCAGTATGAGGGATTACTTCTCTTACCTCCATAATCTCTTGACGGAGCAAATTCCTCTGGAAAGCGCACCAGCAGCTCAGACGGTCTCCATAACCTATGTTGCTTAACACATACCACTTTTTTCCTTGGATCTAAGAACTACGGGCTCTGTACCCGAGAAAATCGTGAATAACCTTCCGCGATGTCTTAGCCCGCGCAAGAAAATCACAATGATCAACGTGGCCGTGCCGTGCTCACGTGATTGAAACGAACAAAATGGCTTATTCTCAAATGACAGAAGCGCATGTTATTCGTCAAGGCTAAATTAGATAACTGACATGTTAATCCTATTACCCCTCTTTGTTGACAGAAGAGTCATTACTGAGTAAACCACAACTTAATTGGATTCAGAAATCGGGTACTTCCAGTTCAGACCCACTTGCGTCTCGTCATGAATGTGTTGAAAATATTTTTAAAATGGAGCAAAAAACACACCAATAAATTTCCAAACGGTTTTCCCTTCCAACTAAGGCCCCGTCCACACGTATCCGGATATTTTTGAATCCGTAACTTTTTGTTCCCAGATTCAAAAATATTTCCATCCACACGTAGCGTATTCATCGAATTTGCCCGTCCACACGAATCCGAAACGTATCCGGATTATCTCTAGAGCTCAGGACTCCTCAAGGAAACAGAGGTAACAGAGCATGCGCCATGAAGCCCTCGGCAGCCATCTTGAGAATTGATTTCAAAGTAAGGAACTGGGCTCGATCTTGTTAAGTCAGGATAAAACGAGATGCTTCCGTGAAGCATACACTGGGTTGCCTGTGGTACGTGTTACAGAAAATCAGAAGGCACTGAATTGTGTGGTATTGAACTACAGCATTCCAGTCTCTGAAGAATAACAAATAAAAGAGAGCAGAAGGAAGTTTCCGGGACGGTCGATCGAGAATAAAATATTTACGACATGAAAACAACAATAATTTTGAACCGTGAATATAGAATATAAAAAGTTACGATCAGCGACAAACATTTTGGGAGATTTTTGCTACGTTCAAATAAATCGCAAAATCGAAAGTGACATGGCCGGAATTCAGCGGGCGCCGTGATTAAGTTATCGCGGCATGTTTACTCGCCAAACAGTGAAGCATCTGTGTCAAATGATGGCAACATACCGGGTTTATGTAAATTTCTTTTTCTGTCAAGTGTTATAAAGTTTGACAATAAAATGAGCGAAGTCAAAACAAAGATCACAATCGCCCAACTCTTGAGGTAATGACCATTTGTTTGTGCAAAGTCAAAATTTACTCTCCAAGATGCGTACGACGTTATTTATCACCAGGTAATTCCATCATTTTGAAAATAGCAGCTACTTTATTATTCATCTCATTACGTGCGTGAAGAGAAGAAACTCAGTCGTGTCAAATATGCGCAATATTGCAACAAACTAAATTTCAGGATCAAACCTTTTCCATGAAGAACCTTTTCCTTGAATAATGAAGCACAAAATACACGACAAGCTTTCTTTCAAATAATTCTTGGCTGTCACATTTCCAACAAGACGCCTAGGGGCGTTACCGTGGGATGCATTGACCTATGAATGGCTAACCATGGTCACCATCAGTTTACACAAATTCACCACTTTTCAGTAAACTGCCATGGAGGTTAGTCAATTAATACAAACGTGGTCTATTTTGTAGGACAGCAAAGTTTTCACAATCAATATTACAATGTCTACTAATCACATGCTCAATTCGGTGTGCATTGTTTGTGCCGCCAAAATTAATTTGTGAGTGACCAAATAAAGGTTCATAATTGATGGAAACTTACACTTAAATTGCAGAGAGTATGTGGGGATTACATGTGCAGAGCAAAAATGTGAAATAGCCTTAATTTGTGTACCATATTTTTATAGTTGTGATTTTGAACAGCCGAATTCAATAATTGCTAAATATACTACTTGTTACATTTTTGTAACAAGTCCTTTTTTAGGCTCATCAATGTCACATGTTTAAATAAAGTTTTTCAGGTTTTTTCATTTCAGTCTACTACCATGATTGTATTTTTCAACAAGCACTTCTCTGCTTACACAAAGCCGAAAAAGGTATAATTGCAAATACACCAAAACACAGAACAACAACAAGGGACCAAACAAACAAACTCAGGAACATTCCTCGCCACGCACACCTTTCAGAAAACAGAATTAAAAATTCGTTTCTTGCAACAGAATTACAGCAAGCTTTTCTCAGACCCGTAGACAGATTTTAGCATGGATAATGGCAGAGACTGGTTCTATTATCCATGATTTCCGCAAGGCTACATAAGAAGAGGCGCAGCTGGCTTGTTTGATTGGCATTCTTACCCAGTCTCTGCCTCGCAAAAGTGGTACTTCTTATGTGGCTGCGCCATATTCTGCCAATAGCACTTTATTCATAAAAGGCTTGCGGGGGAGGGGGCTACTCAACAAATGTTTATGTGGGGAGGCTCTGCCCCGAGGTCCAGCCCCTTACCCTTTATATATCATTTTTCACGTAAAAGGCAACCCTTTCACATACCTTCCCTCCCCCAGGAAAATGCTACGACCATTGCATTATTCAGTGGGTGTAGATTTATGCCAGTGATGGATGGAATTATCCATTGTTTGAACAAAAAGGGCCAGATGGTGAGCTTTTTATCCCTTTTAACTAAAACTAAATTACAAACAGTGATCATGACTAGCTGGCTTAGGTAATATTGCTATTCCGCTCACGGATTCCCTAAAACACCTTAGCTTCCCTGGGCCTCATTTCAGTCATTCCACTTTCCATTTGGTGGCAGCAATAATGATTATCTTACAAGAATTTATGAGGAACTAATTTCACATAACTGTTTCAATTTATATGACCAATCTTCCCCGTTTTACACAGCTGGGAATTTTCTTTGGTACACCAATCAATCCCCAAGAAACAATGAAAGGTTACTGTAAGGTTTTTGTATTCTAGAAGGTAAATTATGTTAAAAGTTACAACCGAAGCTGAAAAAATTGAGGGACATTTAGCTGGGTTCACCATTTCAAGCTTGTATGTACAAGAAAATTACCCCAATCATTCCTTCTGGAAGCTAAAAACAAAATCCTAAGTGCATCTATCCACTAATTTGCATGTTGTTAATCCAGAAAAACTCTACTTTGAGTTAATTTTCCCATTGAAGTTATATTTAGAAAATAGTGGCAAGACAGATGTAAAAGTATTAATAAGTCAGTGATGTGATGTCAACATCTGAATAAAGAAGGCAGTAAAATCCCATACAACACTTTATTACACATAACATGAGAATTTTATTCCATAAAGCTCATTTGTACAAATCTATACGCTTTATTTTCACATGTGAAAAAGGCCTATACAGCCAATCAGAATGGCGTACAGCTATTTCACATGTGGAAGTATAACCAATCAACGATAGCGTAAAGGCGTTTCCATGCCAATCACTCGTGCATCTCGTGCAAATCGTGCAAATCGTACTTTGTTATGGAATTAAATTAAATTTGCATTTGGTTCTATTGTTCGTGAGTTTTTGTTTCTAATTCGCGTTCAGAAAACTATTTTAATGAAAATTCTCACGTTATGTGTAATAAACAGTTCACGACATAGAAAGTGCTTTGTACGGGGTTTTATTCACTCGTTGTTTGTGTCAAAAACCCTCACTCGCTCGTTCCTCGCTCGTTCGGGTTTTTGACACAAACAACTCGTGCATAAAACACCGTACGCCGCACTTTCTATGACATAAACTATATTTATGGTACATATCATTCGAGTGGCTTTAATCTCAAACTCAAAATTCAGATTTTATCAACAAAATGAAAAACAATTACAAGACTCTGGGACACAGATCCAGAGAATCAAAGGTCACGTGTAGCAGGGAGGGAATAAAATGTGGGAGTGCCTCATTTAAGGCATGTCTTGAGATGACATATGAGCTTAAAACAAATTAAATTGTACCTGATATTAATTTTGGAGGACAAAAACAGATAGAAAAAAAAAAGGAAATACAGTAGAGCCCAGTAACTCGAACTCTACGGGTGAAACGAAAAACAATTTGAGATAGCGAGGTTTCAAGTTAACGGGGTTGATGGCACAATTCAATTTGCCACATCAAAAATCGATAGTTGGTGATTTTTTAGCACTTCAGTGTTTAGGGCACTGTAAATTAAACTTATTTTACAAAAATGGTAATTGGGCATTTTTATGATAAAATGTGATTAGTTCGTTGCACCAATCAAACATCAAATGTATGTAGTGTTGACCACAGTGTTAGTTTTAGTGTTTTTTACCGATTATAGAAAAGAAGAGCTAATGAGATGGCATCCACGTGGACTTACAAGAACCAGAGCTCGAGTTATCGGGGTAAAGTTCAGTGAATTTTTCATCAAGGGAAAGGAAATTTAGTTCGAGTTGGCGGGAAAATCGAGGTATCGGAGTTCGAGTTTTTTCTGTCATTTTTACTCGGTTAATAACCGAGTAAAAATGACTGAAAAGCGGAGTGAAATAGGACTAAGTTTGAGTTAGTGGGAAGTTCGAGTTATCCGAGTTCGTGTTATTGGGGTTCTACTGTACTTACAATATATGCAAGAGCAGCGATTACCAGTCCACAGGTCTTAAAAGAAGAAGAAGGAGAAGCAGTTCTAACTGTACTGCCGGCAGCTGAGTACTTGAATTGAGGAACATGATCACCACGGAGAAGCGTGAATTATCGGCGATTTGTCCTAAATGTTGCTTACTGCTTTTCAGTTACTTCTAACAGTACAGCAGGGTTTAAAAGAAGATCAAACAGGCATCCTTTCCACTTTTTAAGCCTCAGACTCTGTTCTCAATTTCCACGAAGAACCCAGGGAGCCACCATTTTTGTTTTGCAACGAATAAACCAATGAGAGCGCACGTATAAACACGCAATAGAATGCACCAATCAGGGATCGTTTTAGTTCGCTGTGTGCCAGGGTCTTTTTCTTACCTCCGCCATATTGAAAAGCGAGAAGACCCCGGGGACGAGGTTGCGTGGAAATCGCCCGAGGGATAAAAACGCAAATTCGGCCCGGTAAAGCCAGATGTCTTGGTGACGCAAAGGCAGCACGCACGCACTTCGACCCGAAGGTTTCGGGTTCAAACCCAGGAACGCGGTGGTTGAAAAAGGGACATGTCTTTATTGTGACATCACTTCCAGCGGGAAACGGGTTACGGGAAACTTTAAAAAAACATTGCAATTTGCAGATACGAAGAAAAAGAAACTCAACCGAATTTTTACCGTGGGTGTCACAAGCATCCCACGAAATTATTTTCTTTACCTGTAGACTGTGCAGAGTTGATCACAGATCCACGTAAGGTGTTGGATTCGTTTTCTATCTTTGTTGAACCCATAAGTTACCAGAGAATTTTCCATTTGGTTTCAGCGTTCTACATAACAGCACACTTGGTAAACTATTAGAAATGCAGCTCACTTTGATTTCGGTTCGACGGGCGACAGATTGTTGTCGAAGTCCATTACTCGTCGCTTTTAAGATTCCACCGCCTGTCTTGTTCAGTATCCAATTGACTTGCCAGTATTGAGCTTCATAAGGGTATATTTCGTTCAAAGATCCACTAAAACGCCATTCGCGTTACATGACTTTCGACGCCATTGCCGGTTAAGTTTATCATTCTACTGTGTCCACCAGAGAAATCTACGCATTTCCACTACCCTCTCTATCCTGAGAAAATGCGAGCAGAAGGCTCTATGCACAAAGATACCACTTACCAGGGGAGTGACAGGCAAGACTTTTACCGACACGGAAAAAAATAATAAAAATAATAAAAATAATAAAACGGAGAAATCTACCAATTTTCCGACTGGGATTGCCATACGGCAACCCAGTAATAATCCGGATTTATAATTGATACACTACCTAAATATGGCCATAAAGCTCTCGATAGACGTAGGTCTACATGACGTCTATTCGGCGATAGATGTAGATTTCGCAAGAGAATGTGAAAAGACAGACCGGCGCCACCCTCCTAGCGAATTTGGACCATCCCCTAACGGATTTAGTCCCCCTTCGCGGATTTGGACCCTTCCATATTACACTTGCATGATAACCCCTCGCATTCTTCGGGAGGATTGTGTATCGTCCTCGAAGAGTGTTTATTTGAAGGCGGTGTAAAGTTAGTCCTTCCAAACGCCTGGTTTGGCCGGTCAGTTCTGTCAAATGGAAAGCGCCCTAAGTGTAACAGTATCAAATATAGTGATAACTATTCGCAGTGTTTGTTGGAGGAATGTATAACTGGCACAAAAAGTGTTAATAAATACTGAATGGATCTGCTCTACTTGGCTAACCTGATGACATCAACAATATGACCTGGCAACAAAAATCAGACCTTATTCAAAATTACCCTGTCATCTGTACTAGGAACCTTGAACACATGGTACAACTCTTTATAGAGGATGTGTTAAAGAGTAATCTTATGCCTATTGGAGAAATGGTAGACTTATTTTACAGGGTTGAATTCCAGCAAAGGGGATCATGATCACCTCACATTCTCTGCATTATTTTGGGTATCGAGTTGCATATGAGAGCCCCCCGTGCCGTTAAACAATTATCCAGCTGTTATATCACACTGACTAATGCATAAAGAAAACTCCAGCCTGCCAACTTTAAACAATCGCGGAAACTTTCATATCCACGAGAACCGACAGTGGCACTTTGATTTCCAACCAAACAACCACTATCATAGTGTCACACAAGGCGAAAGTCGGAAACCAAAAATGCTGTATTTTCAAAACGAAAGACGCTACAGCTCTAAAAGTTGTGAAAAGATTTAAATCTAGATCATATTCAAGGTAGTGAAGATAACAAATTCGTGATTTTCATTTTAGAGTTTCGTGACGGCATTTGAAGACCCCATCTTTAGCCCCCAGGTGGCAGTTTACTTCGTTGACAACAATTTTTACATCGCAATTAACAATACCTTCTGATTGTTAAAAATCTTGTTAGACTCCGTAAAACACGGCTGGCAATTTTAACAGTTTAATTCTACTCAAAACACGGAAAAAGTAAACATGGAAAGACTTAGTATTTCGCGCAACTGCTGCTTATCAACGCGATCTCGGAATGTTCTAGAAGTGGTAAACACTCCATCATGTTTCCTAAGATAACTCGATCTTTTCTAAAAATAACAAAATGTTCTTTCCCGCCAAAAAATATTAATATCGGAACGGTCTTTGGAAAGTTCAACAAACAAAACATACAGTCACTGAACGGTCTACAAGAATGTGCTAAGAGTGTAAGGTCCAAACACTCCTCCTTACTAGCCAGCACATGGTTCTTTCCTTGGACGAATCCCAGACAGGTGTCGAGCTTTTGTGAACTTCGAGTGATTGGGGCCTTTACCATGTCAGTAACCATGTCTTCAGTTCTGCAATGTTTCAATTCAATGTTCCGCTTGGTGACTTTCTCACGAACAAAGTGATAGTTGATGTCGACATGTTTTGCGCGTCCATGAAACTGTGGATATATAGCAGATTGGTTACCCTCGAATGCCAAAGTTGCGGCAGTCTGCTTGATTCCTAAGTCTGACAGAAGTTGTCTCATCCAAACTGCTCAGTTCTAAACTGCGCTTGGCAATGCCATGTATTCAGCTTCAGGGGTTGACAGAGCGACACTTGACTGTTTCTTACTTCTCCAACTCCAAGAGCATGGAAGGCATGGATGAAATGGAAGCCCTTTGCAAGAAATATCACTTGTAATTTCTACCACAAAGCGAGAACTCTAAAAATTCAGGGAAAAAAAAGATGCAGACAAACTGAGAAATGATTTAATCAACCTAACTTCAATTCGTTCACATCCCGTTAGTGAAACACCGAACGCTCTTCAGGAAAATCAAGATAAGGATGTTCAACTCAGAGAGGAGATTTCATCGGGCCTTATTTCACCAAGCGATGGTCCAACTGCAACTTGTGGTAACAGAAGTGAAAGGGATGTTAAATCTCCTGTACTATCCACTGAAGACGACCTAAGCAAGATTGAAAATTTTATCGATAACGCATATATGGGAATCATTTTGGACTTCAACGAATCGAATTATTCAAATCCGGTCAGAGACAGCAAAACTGATTTCGATCTTTATTTAGCGCAATTGTCAATGTTGTTAGAAGGAGTGTTAAATGAACTGAAGGATTTGAAAGTCTCTCATAAGGCAATACTGGCGCCAAATAATGAAATAAAAAGTGAACTGACCACACTACGAAAAGATGTAACTTCAGAACCAATCACAAAGGTTACCGGAGCTTAATAATCTGAAAGGTTCTCATGCTGCGCTCCTGACCGCAAGCTGTGAAATTGCTATGTGATTGGTTCGGGAAGTGAGAAGTTATGTAATCTTGGAGATTAATAACTTTATTATAATGAAGTTATTAATCCGCTTTGTTTATAAGAAGTTATGTAATTTTTGAGATTAATAACTTCATTATAATGGAGTTATTCAGTGATCTCCATATAATGAAGTTATTAATCTGCAAAATTACATAACTTCTCACTTCCAGAACCAATCATATAGCTTGTTTGATACACAGGAGTGGACAACTGTCAGCAACAATAAAAGACCTGTAAATACTCAAAATAGATTTAAGGCGTTGGAAGATTCTGTTGGTGAAATATCACCTGATCCATCATCACAGTTAGACATTGCAAATCCTTCAACATATATGAGTTGGGCTCACCAATTAGCAGAATATCGATTACAACACAACCAAACGTTTACATCCAAGTCTACCTCTGGAATCTCTGAATCATCCACTCTTCTTCCTCTCGCTAAATCAATGGTTACACCCCACTATTCATCAAAGGAGGTATTTATAAGTGCAGACAAATCGACGATAGCCTGCCCAATTGGTGACTCGATAGTCAAGAACATTGAATCTAGGAAATTATCCCGTGCCTTTGGGGAAAAGGTTAAAGTTGAATGTTCGCGAGGAGCAAAGATTAAAGATAACCACGATAAAGCAAATGAGCTTCTTGCTTCCGGCCAACTAGATGAGAATACGGCCTTAATAGTTCATTGTGGAACAAATGATTTAGCTGTTGAAAATTAAGACACGGCCTGTCGCAAAGTTACGCATGTTAATCACTGACCTGAAACCGAAGGCAAAGTCCCTGGCTATATCGGCTGTGACATTAAGAAATGATTCAGCTGCTGTTACCGCTCATAAATCAACCGTTTTAATAGACTCACCAAAACTATTTGCGAGCAAACCAACGTATGTTTCATTAATAACAACAATGTAATGGCTCATCATCTCAATAGATCGAATCTGCATCTCAACATTAGAGGGAGTAAAGCCCTTCGGATTAACTTTTGTAGATACTTGAGACGAACTAATTTAACTCCCTCTGGTCAAGAATTGGCAACGGTAGCGGCGGG
>OX421448.1:52978477-52980977 GCA_949126865.1 Montipora capitata | reverse complement strand
TGGATTCGCGTTATTACGGTGTACTCAGGGGTTTTCAGCGCCTTTGCTACATGACTCAGAATTCAGTTTGTTAGTTGTTTGGTCTCTAATCATAATAAAAAAAATAGAGTCTTGATGGTGCTGACCCAAGCGGCAAGTCAGAAGCCATCAAATGCCCGTGACCCCCCTTTGTGACAGTCAACAACATAACACAAACCATATCTGTGACACTGGAACAGAGTAATTTATGTTTTATCTATGAAGCGATTTTGTAGGCTTGTCCCTGCCCCCGCACTCACTGCTCATCCGAAAAAATGTCACTTTCCCAAAAACAGAGTGGATGTCAGTATTACAAACCGGTAAGTACCCAAGGTGAGAGAGAGTGTGACCACTTACCCCCCCCCCCCCCCGCATCCTTTGAAAAATCCTTCCCGTGTCCCCTGTGTCGCAAAAACTACTTATTCCTTCTCGAGTTGATGACTAGCAAGTGTCTATTTTAGCACCCCACGCTCTTTTGAGCACGTTTTCTCTTAAAAAGAAAACGGTACCGTTCTCCTACGAGATTTTGGCTCCTAGCCTCGCATAAAAAATGTATAGGAATCTTCCTTTCCAAGGTTCTCCGCTTTTTACTAGGCTGCAAACTCGTTCCCAGGGCTTTTCTCCGCCGAGGAGAAAAGCCTTGGGGAGAAAAGCCCTGGGAGCGAGGATGACTAGGCTGTACAGTCATTTGTCTCCATCTCCCTTTCAAAAGAGTTTTTACTTTAATTTTGTCTTTAGTTTATTCTTTATTTGTTTTTAGTTTTTAATTACGTCATTTCGTGAACCTAAATAGATTTTGAAAGCTCTCTAGAGAAGCATTTAGTTGCGATAATAGACCTCTTTCATAATGGCGGCCAAATAAAATTTCTTTTTGTTGTAATGCCAATAGACCTTTCTAGCCTCGCTACGAAGAGCAAATTTCATTTCAAAATGAGGGCAGTGGTCTAATTAACAGAAATACAAAACAATGTAAAAGTGGTCGCCATTTATGAAAGTGAGTTTCGAGTCTACAGATATTGCTTCACGACTAGAAGTTTTCTTCGTTTTTATCTACAATGGCTTAAGGAAACAAAGAGGTAGCACACTTCAGTGACAGAGAAGATTTAGGAAAAGACCATTTCGTAGTACACCGAGCGCAGATCCCTCGTCAAGTCGTTGGGAGAGGTGAGCTTGTTTGAATGATTAAGCTCGCACACATTATTGTAACGTTTATAGTTGAAAGAAAAGCAGTTGGCGGTATTCAAGCACTTCATGGCACACAATAGCTCGTTATCAGTTTGAATGGATAAAATCAGATGACCTTGTAAAGTCGACTGCTCTTTCACAAGATGGACGATTGCCTCGGATTTTCTTGTCACTGAAAAATCAAAATAAAGTAAAAAATACACTTGCATCAGTCCTGGTTTCCTTCCCGCATTGCCAAACGTTTCGGGTCAGAGACGATCTCAACAACAACAACAACAACAGTGAGCTTTATTTGCATGACTATAACAATGCAGTATTGCAAAAGCGTCGAAAGTAAAAAAAAAAAACCAAAAAGGGTCAAATCAATTTGTCTCTCATTTCAAAGCACGATGAGATGAAGGTGATTAGAATTCACTAGCTGTCATATCGAATTTTCATGTGATAATTTTCGTATATAATAGCGGAGCTCCGCGCTCGCGGAGCACCATTGTTAAGAAAATATGGTAACCCATCGATGCGAGAAAATTTGGTTTTATAGCCATGACGTCATGAACGTCCGTACATTTTCGTAAGTCCGTACGTCCACCCCTCCATGTATGCCAATGTAACCGGTATCATCGGTATCAGCATACATCTTTGTTATTGGATATCCATCTTTTGACTAATTGACACCTGTCACAACAAGGTATCCGCTGACCAGTATCATATGACCATATCGCGGGCTCAAGCTCAAGCCCACCGAGGTCAGCTGTTTTTTTGAAGTTGACCGCTGCCAGGTACTGGTTTTCGATGGGATTGCAGGCTCAACCTACGTGAACTCACCTGAACATAAGCGAGGCTTCATTATTCGCGCGCTTTCTGTTGCTCGACGCGGCTACACGGCCATACTATATATCAACGAAAGTTCTTACACAGTCAAACGCCTTTCGTGTTCAGGTGGAAAACGGTTTGGAAGATGTTTTCTTTCTGCATTTTTCGCTGGTTTCAATCCAGTTTGACATATCATGATATCTCTGGTCCACACTGGTGGCTACGCAGTTATTCAAGTCAAGCATCGGCGGGATGTAAACTTAAAGCTGAGTGTTTATTTTTAATTTGCTTAGAGCCGCTTTTTTCTCTGCATTGCAATTTTTGGCATATCTTTAGAAGCTCTGATAAGGTTACATGATTCCTGGATGACCTATGTCTAGAACAGAAACGAAAGGACTGAGCGAAAGAGAACGACAACGACAAAACAGAATACCAGTAATAGCTCATACTTAGCACACAAATTCTTTCCTTGGGCACTAAACCGTTT
>OX421448.1:52965977-52973477 GCA_949126865.1 Montipora capitata | reverse complement strand
CTAAGCTCCTTTTATATTAAGGGCTATGCTGTGACATACAGTGAAACCTCTATTAAGCGGCAACCCTCGGGGCTAGTGGCCGCTTAGTAGAGGGTGGCCGCTTAATACAGGTTCGTCAGAAATTAGCATAATCTTAAATATAAACGTCACTTTATTCTAAAACAAACACTTTAGAGGCATGTGACAACTTTCGCACAAGAGACAGCTCTAATACCGAACAAAAATACAGTACTGTTAGAAAAAAACATATTCTCCTCAAAATGTTGAGATGAACAATGATCATGAACAATGATCTAAACTATAGCGTAAACTGAGTTTTCGTGTAACAGCAAAAGGCGCCAATGTGTGTAACTTAAACGTTGCATTACGGGTCCATAATTATTTTAGAAAATTCTTGCAGGGAAGTTTGTCGCTAAAGAGCAAAAACTGTTGCCTGTTACCTATCCTACTCGTGCCTCCTGGCACATAGGCCCTTTACAGAGGTCCTCCACTGTTCTCTGTCCGCTGCAATCATCTTCGTTTTCTCCCATGATCTCCACCCTGCCTCTTTACCTTCATTTTCAACTGTTCGTCGCCGTGTTGTCTTCGGCCTTCCCCGCCTTCTTTTCCCTTCCGGGGCCCAGCTCATTGCAATGTCAGAATCATTATTACGGTCTTGCCTCAAAATGTGACCAATCATATTCCATCTACGATACTTCACTTCCTAACTCAGCGGTTTCATACTCACTCTTTCCAACAGCTCTTTAGTACTGACATGATCCTGCCATTTAATGTGTACGATCTTTCGTAGGCACTTATTGTGGAATACATCTATAGCTTTGTCATCTCCTTTGCTCATTTTCCACGTCTCGCATCCATATAACAATAGCGGCACTACGAGTGTCTAGTCTCAAATTTTTCTTCCTTGAGATGCTATCGGAACGCCACATGTTCTTCAATCTGATGAATGCCCTTCTTGCTTTGGTTCATCTGTTCTTCAGGTCTTTCATACCACCTCCTTCCTTACACACTTTTGCTCCTAAGTATGTGAACTCATCAACATCCTCAATATCTATTTCATTGACTACAATCTTGTCTTGGTTTCTTGCGCTAATCCTCATCGTTTTCGTCCTTTCTGTATTGACCTTGAGCCCCACTCGTCTGGCGTCGTCCTCCAGCTTTGTTGTTTTATCCTGAGTTTTCTGTTTGGTGGAGGAAATTAGAGCTATGTCATCCCAATCATCAAGTTTGGATGTAAACCTCCATCTTATACCATTCTCACCATTTCCAACTGTTCTTCTCGTTACCCAATCCATTATGATCAAAAACAAAAATCCAGACATATTGCATCCCTGCCTGACGTCAGTTTTTATGTCAAACCATTCGCCTATCTCTTCCCCATCCACCACTGCACACTTGAATCCATTATAAAACACTTTGACCATTTCACTATTTTTTCCGGAATTCCATACCTCCCCATAATCTCCCATAAGCTTTCTCTGTGGATGGAGTCAAAATCTTTTTCAAAATCTATTAAGTTCAAATACAGGGTAGCTTGCCACTCATTTGCCTGTTCAATGATATCTCGTAGAATTAAAACCTGGTATGTTGTTCCCCCTGCCTTTCCTATAACCAGAGTGTCCTTTCCTTAATCGTCTGTCAACACCCTTCCTTATTCGTTCTATAATCCTGCCCATTATTTTCCCCACTAGAGACGTTATCCCTCTTGAGTTCTTGGATTCCTTCAGATTACCTTTTTTTGGCAGTTTAACAATGAGTCCCTGCTTTTATGGTTCCATATTTTTTTATCAATTGATGTATTTTCTAGGCTGAAAATTCTACGTTGGCTTTCAGAAACTCAGCTGTAATAGAGTCAATCCCTGGGGCTTTGCCATTTTAAAGTCTTTTTATGGCTTCCTTAACTTAACCTAACGTTGGCTCACTAGCCCGCAATGGCTACGGGTCAACCCGTGGCCCTTGAGGGCGAAGGATACTAATTGTCATAGTATCACCCAACTGGTCGGACAGAAAAGGCAATAGTAAAGTTAGCAAATGCAAGTTGAAGAAATATTTATTTGGGAATATAAACGAAAGAAAGCGTCACGCTTTTCGCAACTCGAGGACTATTACTAATAGTCCTCTAGTAGCAGCCAATCAAAATGCAGGATTTGCCTTAGTCCACTAGTTGGGTGATACTAAGTGTATTTATCTCTTTGTGGCCGCTTAACGATGGTAAAAACAATACGAGAACTCGCATCGGGACGGGCAAAGGGTGGCCGCGGGCGCTCATTAGAGGTGGCCTCTTAATAGAGGTTTGATTTACAATGTTATTCTATAATTATTTCGGGACTTTGATTACTGGCTGCTTAATAGAGGGTGGCCGCTTTAATGGAGGTTCCACTGTATTTAAGAGTTTTCGGGAAACGTTGAGATTGAATGGAAAAACAAATATGGCGCCAGAGACACGTTGAAATTCCATGTTTTTCGAGAAAGAGGGCGAACGTCTTGCTAAATGGTAAGTAACTTCTTTATCTCTGATGGCAAGCGGCTAACCTCAAACTGCAGTTTGCGGTTTGCGGTTGAGAGAATAAACCCGTAGCTAAAGGTCTCTATTAACGCTGTACACACTGCTTCATTTTAAAAATCGGGGACCACCTTATTTTCGTGTTTTTGAGCAGTAGTGCGAATTTCCGTACCCAAGTCAGGATGGCCGAGCGGCCTAAGGCGCTGCGTTCAGGTCGCAGTCTACACTAGTAGGCGTGGGTTCGAATCCCACTCCTGACATATAATGATTACATTTTCCATTACCTTTTCTCATCCTTTTTTAAAGCTATTTTGTGAGTTCGAAAATGTTTACACCACGTCGGTTCAAAACCTGTGAGAGGCAACATCCTTTTCTGATTTACGTTAAAGAAACCGGTTTTAATCCTTTTTTGCTGAAATCAATGTATTTTAATGAATACTGAGGGATTATAGAATTATGTAGTTTGTTACTTGAGTGCTACACTGAAACACAAACAGTATATTATAGGCCACTTGGGATAATACCATAATACTTTTTTCTCTTGGCACAATTGTAAGTCCCAAGAGAAACTGGAAACAATGCATGCTTATGCAAAATGTGGGGGAACAAACAAGGAGCATTATGGTATTTTCTAAAGTGGCCTATATAGCTATTGGCTTAGTTTACGGCAATGAAGCTAAAAGCTCATGAAGCTATTGTAGTACTTATTCAGTGCTTGAAGCACCTGTTTCAGTCACCAACCAGAATGTTTCCAAATTTATTCCTCCATTGCGCACTGCTGGAGAAGCTAGAGTCTAGTACTTGAGATCGATCTATTTCGAGTAAATTCTTGAATACAGGAGAATTCCGAGCAAGGCAACTAAAATGGAGATCAGTCCTAACTATTAACACTTCAACTGTAAGTCCTTCAAGTCAGAAATTTAGCAAAGGCGCTTTCAGTTACTCAACTACAGTCACGTTTCCCTGATATCAGAGGCCTCTTCTTTTGCGTTCACTGGGCTGCCATGGGTCGAAACTCACTGTGTTGACCCTAACCCGGCGGTTACTTAGTGACCTAATCCTCACGTGATACTTCACAAGTTGTGCGGGCTCACTTAATAAGAGCGGACAAGGAATAAGCGAGACACAGCAGACACAAATCACAGTCAGCAAACAAATCATGGGGCATGCAGTGATGCGTTTCGAACAGTGCCGTCCCAGGTTGTGGACGGCGGTTGGATCAAAGCGAGTTTCGACCAATGACAGAGGTCTCTTCTCCCGTACTCTTCAGCCCAGCGAACCTAAAAGAAAAGTTACCTCTGCTAGCAGGGAACAGTCACGTGACCAAGAGCAAAACATAGTAATAAACTTCATGTTTACAGGCAAACATTAACAGTTACACTCAGCGAAGTTGAGGTTTTAAAACGTTTGCAAAAACCGTGGTCGACGATACGTCTTGCACAGCGTTGGATCAGAGAAGATCGTGATGAGTCAAATTTGATCGAAAACATGATATTTATGAAAGTCAAGTAGACTACTACACCACTGATAAAACAACGCGAAAATGCATTTTTAACGATATTTCGGCTGACCAGTACCAGCCTTCATCAGGTTTATTTGGAGATCTAACGAATTTACAGAATATCTATGTTACAGGTTAAATTTAAATTCAGGTTAAAATGTTTTCATCATATAGGTCATAATTATTCTAACCTAGGTTGAAATTGAAAGTAGTAAAAATCAACAAAAATCCATCAGTTATTAGCAAGTACGCGTATATTGGGGTGTTGTGCTTAGCGTAAGTTCTCATGAGTTAGTCTACAAGACGCCAATGGTTGTTATTAAGTCTAAGCACTGATTTTAAATGGTTAGCATTAAGGTTGGGGTTAGGCACGTGCATGATAACCAATTCTGCTTTTCTACCTCAGAAGTTTTGAAAAGGGCATCATTCATGGCTGAATCCCCTTAGGAGTGCAGACTGAGGTCGACAATATCAAAATATCATGTTCAAAGGAATAATATTAAAGTACTGAAAAATACATGATGTATTGCTAATTTTTTGTTTGCTTAGTTATCATTACTACTTGCTCGATCTTTTGCTTACGTTTAATTAATATTATCAAAACCAAGTGAAAAGCTTTGAAAAGTCACAATTTACTCTAACAAAACTAAGTCGAACCCATGATAGCGTAGTTGAAAGAAATGTTTTTTTTTACTGTTCAGAAACGATTTTGCAGGCTCTTGTAAGTGTTATTTATTTTGAACGATCAAATAAAGTGTTTGGCTTTTTTGCTCATTCTTTTTGTGAAGATGTATATAGGGATTAAAATCCAAGCTTTGCGATTATTTTGGCATAGTGTTATTCAAGCCATTAGTTCATCAAGGTGAGTAATTTCACATTAAAAAGAACTTCACTTTCATAAGCTAACTAGAAGATTTGCCAAATGTGGTGGAAATAGTGGTTAACTAAATTGTATGTAAATATGTAAAGTTATTGTAAAGATATGTGCCCCAGTCTATGTAAAAATCACTGCTAGCATGCCCGTGTGAACAAAAACTGCTCGATAAAAATAAGAACATTTATTATTCCACTATTACGCCATTTTACCATGATTTGACCAAGAGAACGCGCAAAATATGAGACGGTAATATGTCCCAGTTTGACAGGTTTAGAACAGAGCAAATAAGGACAGAACGGGACTTTTTCAATGAAAGAAATTGTTTTCAACATGATGCAAAGACTGAGAATTAAGAAAATTTGGTTTGTGATCGTTTGTCACTAGTCATTTCGTTTATCTAGTCAAATAAGGACATTTGGCTGGCTTCTGTGCTGAATGCATCGTTCGCACGCGCCCTGAAGAACAGATGATTCTTTTTTAAAAACACTCTTACCAAATAAAATTGAAGCAAAATAACACATTTTTGTAGTGGAATAATAAATCTCTTATTCGATGGCTTAACATATAATACGCGCGGACATTTTGCTCGTTGCTCGTATTTTTCCGAGCCCCGCAGGGGCTCGGAAAAATACTACGCAACTCGCAAAATATCCGTGCGTATTATATGTTAAACCATCGAATAAGATGTATTTATTTGTCATGCATCTGGAACATGATACCTACCAGTAGAAGACACTACAAATCTTGAAGTAACATCAGCCATAATTTTCTATGCATTGTTGACGTCGTCAAACTGAATACTCCCTGATACGTCAACCATGAAAGCCAAGTCCATAACTCCGGGACATTCTTAGGTAGTAAAAAAAGATCGCGTATATGAAGGAGCTGGAGAAGCCTGCTTGAAAGTGGTAGTTCAGCAAAATCCGGGCGCAATATTGGACGAGATGGTACATCTGGGACTAGGGACACCTTGCCCAGATCTTCCACGGACTCATTCAATATGGCGTCCGGCCGGATTTGCGGTTCTTTTCTAAGTGCGCTTTCCTTTTGTCAGAAGTTGCCCGCCAGACCCGTCAGTTCGCAAAAAAAAAATGCAACAATTTAAAGGTACACTTGCATTATAATCCCTCGCATTTTTCTGGAGGAGTATATATCATCCTCGAAGTATGATAAATTGAAATTTGAAGTCGTTGTAGAGTTAAGAAGAGTTAGTCACTTCCAAATGGCCGGTCTGGCCGGTCAGTATTGTCAAATGGAAAGCGACCTAAGTTAACCGCTTTTCTACGCCAGCTACGTTTGCAAGCAGGGTGGATGGTTAAAAAACCACGCTGAAAAACCTAAATTTGCAAAGGGCAAGTCAATGTCGTCAACTCCGGCGAAGGGCATGAAAGCGATGTGTATCGACTACTAGACCCCACCGGTACCTTCTGCTGTACCTTACAAAGAACCAGCAATGAAGAACTGTTTGGATTTTTTCAGGAGCCCATCAAATGGATTCTAGGCCTCGAAGTCAACCCTTTCTCGAATAGAGTTATTAATGGTACGCCTCTCGTGTGGATTTCGAGTTTAAAAGCCCAATCAAAACAGAACTATGACAGTGCTATGTATTTTACGTCATACGCTTATCACGCTGGAATTTTTTTGTCACGTTTCGCCGTGGAAATATGCCACTTTTCGCGGGAAAAAAACCGCTCTAAAAGTAAACTCGTTCGAAAGAGGTTGTCTCAAGGAGTAAGCGTAGATAAAGCCACGATTTGATGGGCTCCTGGTTTTTTATTGCTGCCCGTCATGTCTGCTTTCATTGGTTGACAGTTCAAAAGACAAACCAATACACTGGGTCCAATCCCACCAATCACAACCCTGGGTTTTACCCTTTGGCCCCGTTCTGCTAGAGTAATTGACGAAACTTAAAAAACGAAACCACTTAAAGATCAAAGGATCAAAAAGTTATAAACAAGGCAATGGCTTTTAAAACTGAATTTCTGTAATCTGAACCAAGTAAAAGTATTTTTATTGAGGCCCAAGTTAGTAGTAAACTTGTAGTTCCTCTTTTTGAGGGATCATTCTATTCTTTATGCCGTTCCCTTTAAGGAATGATTTTCTCCCAGGTTAGCCATATGTTAATTAGTTAACATATTTTCAAGTCATCTTTTCGCATTGCTTCATGCCTTTCCATTAAGAGGACGTTTTAGTCAGGCAAGTAATGCTGATCCTACTTTTGTGTTCTTTGCTTTAAATTACACCGGTGAGATTCCCAAAGTGATCCATCGTAATTCAGTCGGACTATCGTCCTTTGTTGCTAGCTTGCTTAGAATTTGGACCTTTTCAGCCCTTTGCCTGGAGCTTCCATATTTATTGTACTCTCGAGTCAACCCTTTCTTATATCTTTCTATTTTTAGAACTTTTATATCTTTTCATTATTTTGAAACACCTTCGTGTTTCGGGTGTGCTCTTGTGAAAACACCCGCGACAACCCCCCTGAGAGATGATTCTAAAAATAAAAAAAATACAGGTCAGGGTTGACTCAGAGGGTTAGTATAGCAGATGGAGGCTTCGGGCAATGGGTTCCTGGTAATGTAAAAGACATCGGAAGAGAATATTTATGCCGCGTTTTTGATG
>OX421448.1:52953477-52960977 GCA_949126865.1 Montipora capitata | reverse complement strand
CTATAAATTTAACACAGGTCAAAGCATGTATTGAAATTCACTTCAATCTCACGTAAAAGCCAGTCCTACATTTTTCTGTGATTGATTTTCACTTTGTTACACCCAGTTTAATTAAACATGTCTTGTTGGTGTGAATAGGTAGACACGTAGACAATAACTGGCAGCATGGATGCGGCTGACCATGAGGTATTGATGTAGCCTTTACTGCTTACAACAACAACAACAACAAACAGTAAAACAACAGGCGAGTAGGCTTATCGAGTTGGTATGAGCACCCATTTCTTTCTAAAATAGTCTTTCGTGTTTTTAATTTTCCTTTCTATTTCGCACTTGAGAACAATTTTGTTCTTAAACCCAGTAATTTCTGGATTAATTTGGCTTCTTCTGCAGTCCCACAAAAACAATTTCCCAACGATAACAAAATAATTGAGTAAATTAAGTAAAGGGCATTGTTGCGATATTATTCCATATAAAACATTTTCCAAAGAGAGGTGTACCCGTTCATTGGATAAAAAATGCCAGTAAGACTCAAAATCAGTCCAGAAATGTCTGGAATGTGAACAGTGATAAAAAAAGTGGCTTAAAGTTTCTGACTGAGCCTTGCAAAAACTGCACAGATCATTCGGTCTAAAACCGATTTTGTGCAATTTTGTGTTAGTGTAGAGTATAGAGGTAAGACCTTTGTATTAAAAGGCCTTGACGTATGATTCGAGGGCAACACGGTGAGGTAAAATAAAAAAGTGTTTTATTTGATCAGAAGAAAAATTAAAATTTCTTTGCAGTGTATGGACTATATAGGGTGGCTGTGCTTTCTTTCCGACAAGAAGTGAATAATGATCTTTTGATTTCTTTTCCAATACGACAAAGACGTTGTATTCCGTCACAAATGTGAGGGCTGTTATAGACGGAGACTTATTGGTGCCTTTTAAATGGGGTGGTATAGAATGACGAAGGCCGGCCCACTGCAGAAAGTTAGTTTTCTTTATAGTTTTTGAGAATGTGCTGTAAGATTGTCTGTTGTCAAGGTCCAGTAGAAGCTTATGCGTGTAAACAATTCTACAATCAAAGTAATTTTTGTAAAAAACTGGTTTTTTATCTATGCGTATTTCTCTGTTATTCCAAATAATATTTTCCCAATCTTTTTCTGAAGCGAACGTTTCGCGAAATTCTGACCACCATGACAAAAGTTCATGGTAAAATTGGGAAGAAATTATATAATCTTTGATATCATAGTTACAATTCATGAAGAACAAACCACCGAAGGGTTGTAATTTGTGTCCCAGATATCTCTTCCATATTCCATCATTATTATTAAAAATCCTTCCTAGCCATGCTAACCTTAAAGACTTCACCATGCACTCTAGATCAATCATTTTTAGACCACCCTCCGAATATTCATTTATTGTTGACACTCGAGTTACCTTATCTGTGCCGTTCCATAGGAATTTGAATATCATTTGATTCAATTGTTTAACCACTTCCTTAGGTGTGGGTAACACAGAGCATATGAAAACAAACTTTGGGATAAGAAATGATTTGATTATTGTAATTTTACCATATATAGATAAATTCCTCGACGACCAAATGTTTATAAGTTTTTTAATGCTGTCCAGTCGTTCAATAAAGTTTTTATCCTTAAGCAGGTGTTGATCATAAGTAAAGTGAACTCCCAATGCTTTAACAGGTTCATCAGACCATTTGATGCCAAATGGCTTTTCATTGTTGTTTTTGGATGATCCAATCCACATGCCTTCAGTTTTTGTATAATTAATTTTAAGACCAGAGATGCTTTCAAAACTGTTTAGTAGGTCAAACAATATTTTTGCAGAATTAGTATCAGAAAGAACAGCCGTGGTATCATCAGCGTATTGTAAGAGTTTTGTTTCTTCTTTCCCAATACTAATTCCTTTTATACCTGGGTTCTGTCGAATGGCAATTGCTAGCGTTTCCACTGCTACGATAAAAAGGTAGGGAGAGAGAGGGTCTCCTTGGCGAACACCGCGTTCAAGCGAAAATAAATTTGACGCCATACCGTTATTTATGATGCAGCTTTGTATATTCTTGTAAAACGTTTTCACCCAGTGAATAAAGTCTGGCCCAAAGTTAAATATCTCAAGGCACCGGTATAGGAAGTTCCATTCAACGCTATCAAAGGCTTTTTTGAAATCAATAAATACCAGTAGGCCTGGGATATTTTCCTCTGCAGTAAATTCCATTATATCATAAATTGATCTAATGGTTTCTCCTATAAAGCGATCCTTAACATATCCCGTTTGATCACAATGTATAATATCAGGTAATACATTTGTTATTCTTGTGGCAATTACTTTAGTCATTATTTTTGTGTCCACATTAACAAGGGAGATTGGACGCCAATTTTCAAGTAGCGAGAGATCTTTCCCTTTCTTTTCAATAAGGGTAATGACTGCTTGTTTTTGTGAGCAAGACATTTCGCCCTTGTCAAAGCACTCTTTCGAGTGTTTGATATTGCTTCTCAAAAGAATCAGTATTTTAAGAGATATTTGGGATCAAAGTTGGCGAAATTTTATGCTAATTAAGACCACATATCCAAACTTCCTTCACGGTAGTGATTTCTTTTGTTTTTGGCTTATGAATTATTAATGAGTTTGAGAACTCTTTATAAAATTCTATCGGAATGCCATCATTCCCTGGGGTTTTGTTGTTGTGAAAGCTATCAAGTAGACGAAAGCATTCTTCCGACGAGATCCTACCTTCACAATAGCGTTTTTGTTCTTCAGAAAGTTTTGGTATGTTTAGCTCACTCAGGAAGGATCTCTGATCTCTATGACTACTTTTATAAAGTTTACGGTAAAATCCTTCCTGTTCCTTTAATATGCACATTGGGTCTGTTTCAATTGTACCGTTTATGTTAAGTTTCCTAATATGTTTTTTAACATGATTTCTTTTTTCTAGGTTCAAAAAATATTTCGTACTTTTTTCTCCATTCTCATGCCATCGAGCTCGTGCACGTATTATTATTCCTTTTGTTTTATGGTCATAAAATGACTCAAGTCTCTCACGGGTTTCATAATAACGGGTTGCATTAACGTCATCTGGATTTCTTTCAAATGCTAGCTTTGCCTCATTTAATTATTTTTCTAAAGTTGATTCTCTCTCGTTCCTTTGCTTCGCTTTTCTTTTGGAGTGACAAATGGCATGAGCCCTTATGTTAAATTTAATCCACTCCCAAACGCTGCGATCATCTGACAGATCTTTCTGTCCTTCCGCCGTCCATATTGGGATCATTTCAGTGATACTATCTATGTATTCTTCATCGGCCAACAAAGAACAATTCATCTTCCAATGACCCGGCCCTTTGATCTCGTTTTGAAGTTTTCCAATTTCTAAGAAAATTGCATCGTGGTCTGTTCTTATTGCCGGAATTATATCAGTTGATCGTACTAAATCATTTAAGTTGTTCGAAATCAGCCAGTAATCCAGCCGGCAAAATATTCTGGGGGATTTTTGACTCCATGTGAAACTCATTGTCTCTGGACTTTTAACTCTCCATATATCTACCAAATCGAGTTCGGTTTGTAAACAGTCAATACAAGCTGTAACTGATTTTCGTTGATTTAAAAGCCTCCCCGCTTATCAACAACAGGATTGAGGGGACAGTTAAAGTCACCTCCCATTATGATATTTTCTTCAGAATTTAAATTTTCATTCCTTAAAATAATAACAAGATTTTTCAAGAAATTTATAATCTCTTTGTCCTTATTTGGCGCATATAGATTTATCAACACATATGATGTTTCTTTTATAACAGCCTTTAGAATAATATATCTCCCCAAAGGATCTACGATCTTTTGACAAACGGTACAATCAAAGCCGCTTTTGATCATAATTGCAACTCCACGAGAGTTTGAGGTGCCGTGACTAGTGTGCAGCTCTGCTCCCCATTCGTTTGTCCATTGGGTGTTTGTTTGAACCGTCGAGTGAGTTTCTTGTAAAAAAAATGATATCTGCTTGGCGCTTCCGACACCAACTAAAAATTGATCTTCGTTTTTTAAAATTACTTATGCCCTTTACGTTAAGCGAGATTAATGTAAAAGAACCATCCATTAGAATCTATTTTGACGTGCAAATGGGACTGCGGACACCAAAGAATAAAAACAAAAGTGTTACCAATGCCTGAAAGCTGGTGCTCGATATCGTAAAATACTTACCGTATAAGTCAACAATACATTACAGTACGGTAAGCTCCTAACAAAACCAAAAAACTGAATTGTGCGAATACATAAAACACACACACAAAAAAAAATAAATAGACACGGCACAGTACACACACTCGACAATCAACACAAATAAATTTCGTTTGGTGAGACGACCAGATAACATGAAATATTTATGTTCTGCCTCCTAAAGACCAGAAAAAATAATAAAAGCGTAGTTTGCAACCATTCGCTGTTATATAGCACAAGAATAGACTTATCTCAAGTTGGTTAAAGAAGCCTAAATCAAAATGAGACACAGTGAATGAATGCCTTTTTAGCCGTGACATCAAGATGCCAAATTTTCCAAATCCCAACGGTCATTAATTCTTACAGGTGTGGAATCCTCTTTTTTCCGAGCAAATATCTTACCGTCTACTGTCCAAACTTGATTTAACTTTCGTGCTCTTTTCATATTTCTTGCCGAGGCTAAAAGTTCCTGTCGTTTCTGGGTAAGATTTTCGTTGATGAAAATTCTTTCCTCAGAGTCAAAACGCCCAGAGTCAAAGATCCCTGATAAGTTCGTGTTCTTTAAGTTAAGCCTGCTCCGATAGAATTCTCTTTTCTTTTTATGAGAAGTGAATCTCACAATAATAGGCTTATTGGCAGGAGGTTTCCTGTACAATCTGTGCACAATGTCGATGTCGTTGTCAGATACATCAACCGAAATCTTTTGCCCTACCTTTATAACAATTTCTCTCAGGTTCTCACCTTCGCATTCTGGTATTCCATGAACCTCGACGTTGAATTTTCTTGTCTATTGTTCCAGAGCATCATGATCGAATTCAAGGTTTTCAACTTGTCGTTCTAAATCGTGCCGTCTTGCTCTTCAGAGCATCCAAGTGCTGTTTTTTTAAGTAGGGAGAAATTTTTGGAGTGCCATGGCGTTCTTTTCCTTCAAGTTCATCCCACTTCTTCATCAGTCCACTGGCTGTGTCAAGGAATTTAGTAGGCTCATCCCAGAGCAGACCTTTTGGCTTAGAAAAAATGTCGCGGCAAATTTCTTCCCTTGTCTCAACTGAAAGGCCCAGCTTTTGGAGTTTAAAGGATATATTCTTCTTGATGTGGATGTAACACAACAAGCCTTTGCCATTGTGGAAAGCTGCTGCCAATGCATTGACCAGTGCTACCTCGTTGTCTGTTCCATAGGCGTGGAAGTATTGGGAATAGCCTGGTACCTCACGAAGAAGACAGTGCATCAGGAAGAGATAAGTGTGCTCTTCCTTTGGCCCGAGGAAACTTGGACTGTGATCAGTTCCCTTCACTTTGAAGAGAGTGTTCTTGTACGTAGTGACCAGCAGGTAAAATGAACCTAGCTGGAAGGTAATGTCAGCTCCCAATTCTGACACCATACCTGCTTATCTGCTTGTCACTAAATAGGAAAATAGTTGGCAAATCATTACAGACAACGTCACGGTAATAACCTTTGCATGACCCTTTTTGTAGCTCGAGAACGGATGCAAGTACATCTTTCGGTTTCTTTGTGCCACTGTTGCTACCACCAGTCGACGTTTCCTTTTCGTAATACGCTTGGCGAGTATTCCTTGGTAAGGCACTGGTACCATCCGCTTCCACAACGCCACCAACATCTCTGACAGTGTTAAATAGCGCACGTTTTGGACCTGTTTTAGCATCGCACACGTTACCCACCAGCTTAGCTTTTGTACTTTGCTTAGTACGACGTATGGAACAGAAGACGACTCCTTTCGGTTTCTGTGTATTTGTGGATGAAATCTCTGTGGTGCGCCCTCGAAGTGGTAGCTAGGGGAACGACTGGAAACCACTTCTCAATCTCTCTTCGATACTTAATTGCTACGATTGTTCGCTTAAAGCTGGTACAGGATTTGCAGATATAAGATCTTCTTCTTATCGCTATATCAGCGTCTTGTTCTGTTCCCACTTTCTCTATTCTGACCACTCTGCTTCCCTCCTTGTTTACTGTGAAAAACTTCAAGCGCGCACCCGTCATCTTCCAGGAGCCATTGCCATCAGAAAATAGATCTTTGCGGTTGGGAAGGGCATCTAAATCTACAATAAAAGAAGCATTCTGCTGCACACCCATGGGAACTGCAGTGCTTACTAAGTGTGGACTGTCATCCCTTGCGTTCATAAGCAATGGAGCAACTTCTGCATTGTCGAGTGAGTCGATATCCACTATTCTACAGTTATCATTCTCCTTGAATAACTTTGGTGCGGCTGTTTTAAACTTTTTAGGTGACTCCCTGACTTCCATAACCTATCATACAGAGACAATAAGTTGAAAATTTACCACTAGGATGTAAAAATGATAACTTTTGTTATAAATGCATTCCAGCACGACCCTATCACGTGACCTTCACGATTATTACAAAATGGTCGTGTTACGAAACAGATTCCAAAAATCAGCGTGAATTCTCGAACTTAGAAATCAGTTCATCTTACTAAGTTCACCACAGTCTTTCCATTTGTACCATGTCTTTTGTATCGCGACCTTTTTTATAGACTGACAAGTCACATGCCAGGATTATGCAGTGGGCCTATTGGTTTTTAATTTTTTTTTTCCCTTTTGGGACCATGTCTTACAATTTGGCCACAGTTTTTGCTTTTGTCTGTAAAAATTAAGTGTGATAACTCCACTAACAAATTTCCCTTGCAACCTCGTTCCCAGGGCTTTTCCCTTTTAAAGGGAAAAGCCCTGGGAACGGGGTTGTTCCCTTTCAAAAGTATGTTTATAGCTAAGCGTTAAAAAGGTTGTGAACATTGATGAGATTGTTTTCGATCTTAAGGGGACTGGGTGGAATTATCCCCCCCCCCCCCCCCCCGACCCGCCGACCACTAATACCTTCCTGACCTGTTCTGGAGGTACTTAAATATACCTTAATACATGAAATGTTTGCGACACGTTAATGCGAAATTAAAGTGACGCGAACAATAAGTGTCGGGAACTTAACGTAACATGACGTGAAAATTAAGTGACTCACAGTAGAGCATTTATACGAGTAATTTAAGCCGTGGCTTAAATAAGACGTGAGCTTACTGTATAAATGGTACATTGTAACCAGTTTACAGCTAGACTTAAGTAAGCCGCAGCTTACATAAGACGCGAAACCACTCGTATAAATGGTATCACGGCTTGTTTCTGGCGTGCGTAAGACGCAGACTTACAACGCGCAAGCGCACGATTTTGCCGCGCTCGCGCAAAAGCCCGCTGCGCAATTCCACGATTGCTGTGGCAACCATCACAAATGGGAGGCATAAGTCACAAATAAGCCGTCAACCATTTATA
>OX421448.1:52935977-52948477 GCA_949126865.1 Montipora capitata | reverse complement strand
GGTAAGTTGTCTGCAGCCTCATCGTCTGTCACATTGGCACGTTGCTCTAGGTTTCCGACTTCCTCCGTGGAGTCTTGCTCATTACCTTGACAAAGTTCCTCTTCAGTTCCGGTCCCAGTGTCCCTTTCAACTAAGTCTGGAGCAATATGTTCAGCCTGGCAATGTTTAGATGCATACAATTCTTGGCGTTGACAAGGCGTCAAACTGCTAATGTCCTCATCTGTAGTTATACTGGTTTCCTCTCGGGAAGCTTCTTGCTTGTTAGCTCTCTTGGACACAGCCTGGCGGTTTTTCGAAGGTGTAAGTTGTGTTTCAGCAGGTAAGTAGGAACATGGTAGTAGCATATTGCGATGCAAAACACGTTACCTTCCAATTCCAGTTTCTGGTTTAACTTCATAGACAGGCATATCCTTCCTTTTCTGCGTTACAACATAGATTTCGTGCTCCCAATAAGGTCGCAACTTTCCAGGGCCACCACGTTCAGTCATCTTCCTTACAAGCACTCGATCTCCTTCACACAGCGCGGTATCATAGACCCTATGCAAAAATGGCTGCCTTTAAATTATTCTTTTGTTCATATTCAAAATAGCCCAACTAACCTCGTTTTTGAGACAAAAATTCTAAAGAATTTGTTATCCCGAACGAGGTTAGTTGGGCTATTTTAAATATGAACAAAAGAATAATTTAAAGGCAGCCATTTTTGCATAGGGTCTATGCTTCACTTTCTTGTCGTATTGCTGCTTTCCCAAGAAGGCACTCTATTTTGCATGAGCGGAGGCCAAGTCGTAAGCTTCTTTCATAGCTCGGCGCCAATTTCTGACATACTCAGGGTACGTAGAATATCCTACTGGAGGTTTCAAGCCAAACATGATGTCGATGGGTAGCCTTGGGGCTCTGCCAAACATTAGATAGAAGGGCGAGAAACCTGTGGAGTTGTGACGAGTACAATTATATCCATGGACAACCTTGTTAAGATGGTCACGCCAGCGCGATTTCTGTTTTTCCGGGAGTGCTCTCAGCATCGATAGAAGCGTTCGGTTGAACCTTTCGATCTGTCCGTTCCCCTGTGGGTGGTAAGGTGTTGTACGCGAATGCCTAATTCCACTCAGTTTCTCGAGGTTGTAGAAGAGCTTGTTTTCAAACTCGCCACCTTGGTCGTGGTAAATGGTCTCTGGGAATCCAAATCTCATGATAAAGTCATTGTACAATTTATCAGCAGCAGTTTTGGCGGATTTGTTACGGGTAGCATATGCTTGAGCAAATCTAGTGTAATGGTCCATGATTACCAGGATATACTGATATCCTCCACAGCTTGGTTCAAGATGAACATAATCCATGGAGACAAGTTGGAAAGGAGCTGTGGAAATGATGGGCTGAAGTGGTGCACTGACGTGAGTCGCGGGTTCCGCTGTTTTAGGCAATGGCACACTGTTGTGACATAATGTGTAATGTCCGCTCCCATGAATGGCCAATAAAAGCGTTGTCTTGCTAGCTCCACGACTCTGTCTGCGCCTAGATGTCCCATGTTTTCATGCAGTTCAACGTACACCCTTTTGTGATATTTCTTGGGCAACACCATTCGATCCCTAGGTCCAGACTTGTGATAAAGAATTCCCTCTTCAGCAATGAACAGGTTATTCCATTCGTGTAAGAGCTGTCGTACGATAGCTGACTCCTTCTGTTTATCTCGAAAGGTGGGTCGTCTCCCAACTTGCAGAAAGTGTAGAATACGAGCAATAGTTGGGGCTTCACGTTGAGCTGTCACTAGTTCATCATGTGGCATGGTTGGAATGTCAGCACTCTCCTCCTGTACCATTTCAGTTAATGCAGTGAAAGAAGATAACCAGGCAGTGTTAACGGAGTTAGTTTCCTGAATCGACGATGAGATAGCATCCAAAACATTCTGATTAACTACTCCTGAACAACTTTGCATGTAGTCCTCGAAGTTGAATGGTATACGGGAAAAGGTGTCGGCGTCTGCGTTGAGTTTGCCAGGGCGATATCTTATCTCAAAGTTGAAGTCGGCCAGTTCATTGACCCATCGTAAACCTGTAGCATTCAGTTTTGCTGATGTTAGAATGTATGTCAACGGGTTATTATCCGTGAACACAGTAAACTTTGGAGAGTAGTAAAGATAATCGCGAAAATGGTCGGTGACCGCCCATTTCAAAGCCAGGAACTCAAGTTTGCCTGCATGGAGATGGTAATTCTTCTCAGCTGGTGAAAGTGCTCGAGATCCATAAGCAATAACTCTCATTACTCCATCCTGATTCTGGTACAGAACCGCCTCCAGACCATCTTTGCTTGCATCAGTGTGGAGGGTGAATGACTTTGAAAAATCTGGATAAGCCATTATGGGAGGGTTACTGAGGTGTCTTATTAACTCATCAAGGGCCTGTTGCTGTTCTCTTTCCCAAGAGACTGGTGTCTTTGAAGGCGATCGTCTATCTTTTCCTGAGGTGCTTAGCAGGTTCTATATAAGTCTAGCAATCTTAGCAAAGTTCTTAATGTATCTTCGGTAGTAACTTAAAATTCCAGCAAGCTGTCTGACTTCACCAACAGTTTTGGGAATTTGTTCTTTTAACTTCTCAACTGCCCTAACACAACCTGGATCCATTCGGTAACCGTCACCTGATACAACCCTTCCTAGAAACTGGACTTCACGTTTGAATAAACTACGTTTACGTGGTTTCAAATTCACGCCATGTTTACGCAATCTCTGCAGTACTGTTTTCAAATGTTCAACATGTTCTTTAAAACACCTACTGAACACAATGATATCATCTAGGTATGGAATGGCCATTTTGTCCCTCGGTTCACCCAAACACCGTTCCATGAAGCGCTGGAAGTTGGCCGGTGCATTCATCAATCCAAATGGGATTCTAACCCACTCGTAGAGCCCCCAAGGTGTTTTATGAAGGCTGTGGCTGCTCTGCTCTCTTTACTTATAAACCCCTGATGGTACGCCTTACCTTGGCCAAGGACACTGAACCAAGTATTCCCACCGAGGATATTCAGAGTTTCTTGAACTGTTGGGATTGGATGTCGGTCAGCGATGGTCTTGCGATTCAGTTCTCGATAATCAATGCAAAGCCTTAAAGATCCGTTTTTCTTTCGGACACAGACGACTGGAGAGAAGTATAGGGACTTTGATTCTTTAACAAAGTTCTGGTTCAGGAGATCCTCGATGTACTGTTTTACTTCTGGATACAGTGGTCTAGGAATTGATGTGTACTTCTTTTGCACTGGTTGGCTATTTTTCAGATTAATCTCCATTTCCAGATCAGGGATACAACCGATATCTCGCTCACTGGATGAAAATGACTCATACTCTTCCCTCAACATTGTTTCAGCTAAAATCCGCTAGTCATGATTTAAGCCACTGAGGTCAACTGCTGGGAGGGGGTTTATGCCTTGTTTATTTTGCTTCCCAGGAATATCTAACGTCCTTGATTCCTGTGATTCATGCTGCTCGAGATGTTGGTGTTCACCCGAGGTTCTACATACACTCAATCGAACATCTGCTTCTGTCACCGACTTGACTGCCTGGAGAACTCCTAGTGCGGTGCGGCCATTAAGCACAATGTCATGATCAGTTCCATTACATACAGCAATTTGCACCCTAGATGTTTTCCCTGGTTTCATGTATAGCAAAGTCTCATAAAGTTCCAAACCCTCTGGTAAATGTGCCAACTGGTTTGGTTCAAACAACACTGGTGTTTGTTGATGCACAGCTCCAGTATTTGCACGACAGCTAACAGCAATTGTGCTATTCTTAGGGACCATAACATTTTCCCTTCCAGTTCTTACTTTACAAATGGCACCTGAAGTTGAGTTCTGAATAAAGTTTACCAAGGCATCTAGTTTAGCGCTCTCCGTTTGTGGAAAACTCTTGTAAATTATTGGCTTGGAATTCTGGTCCTGGTTCACAAGCTCTTCAATAACATTGTATCCCAGAATTGGACAGTCTAATGTTTCTGATGTCACAAGGAAAGGTATTGTTAGTTCCCCTTGATTACTATGACTACTGGGAGGGATCAACTTCACCCTAACTTCCACCCATCCAATGTAGGGTATCACAGATCCATTCACTGCTGTTAAATTCAACTTTGCATCCAAGAGCTCTGACAGCTGTCTAATGGATATTATTAATACCTGGGCACCAGTGTCCCATATCATATCAAGTTCATAGTCATTGAGCAAACACTTTACCATGCAGTTCTTGCCAACAAGGCCAACAACTTTAGCATGCTCACTTGGAGTTAAATGGCTAACACAAGGTATGAACTCTTTTGACTTACAATTGCTTGTTTCAGACAGATAACGTATTGCTTGACATACCCCTTTGTGATAGAACGGATCACATGACCGCGTTAACTTGAAAACTAGGCTGCATCACATAATGCCTTGTAATTATTGTTTGTGTTAACAGATTGTCCCAATATTAGTTATACTATCTATTGGAGTGCAACTTAGACAAACCTGTAACAAAACAGTAATAAATCTGATCTCGTGTCCATTATAACTTGCAAAGGAGCCTTCTTTTCGTGAAATGTTCTGTGGCATATCTTGCACCCCTTACTTTTACAATAAAGTTGACGGTTACTTGTGAAAATACATTGTTCGTGGTTAGTCTTACGAAGCTCGTTTCATCCCGACCAAGGGACTCATCAGAGTCCTTTCTGCTTGGCAAACCCGTTGGGCATCACGCCCAAACTCCCGTTCGCTAACAAAATTATGACAGCAATCTCGCTTGGGGGGCGAACTTCAAGGGGGCGAACTCGCTACGGGGTGAAACCACCGTAGTAACGAATTAATATAATTATTGGTCATAGCTTTTATTTGATATGGTGGCTCGTAAAGGAGCCGTTTTGTTGTAGCACCTGTAGAGTGCAATATCGAGCGCTAGGCTCAACCTACAGGATTTTGTATACAAAAATTTGGACTGTGGCCAGTCCAGAAGGAAACACGTTTGCAGGACGTAAACATGGAGTACACCAAGGGTGCTAAAATAGACTCATATCTTCAGTATACCAGAACCAACACTAAGGTGGACTTGAGATGGTGCTCACCAGAATATCTGCCCAGAGGCCTCCTAAACCAGTAATAGTTGAATCAAGTGAGGCGATTCAGCTTAAAGAAATGCAAGAAAACATTCGGAAGTGTTTGGATGGGCACTTCTCCTTCGGGATAATCCCCTAAGACACAGTCGTCGTTAAATGTCAGCAAGTCAATATTAATTGCAAATGAATCACATGTCATCCACACCACTCTCCATCTTGGTCAAACACTTGCAAAGAGCAGATGGTAGTAACGTTCTTGCTATGTTCAAGTGGACACTCGTTGATCCGTCAGCAGGACAGCTGATCAATGGTATTGAGCAATTAAAGAAGACAATAAATACTAACTCAGTTCACTTACGAAATAGTCCACATTACAATCTCTACCGGATGGGCTACCTCACTCACTTAACAAAGGCAATAAAACAACAACACTCAACTCTCTTAACCTTGCTCTCTTATATAGGTTGCGCTACGTTATTCTTTAGAATATTCTAAGGGATTAATGTTCTATAAATATCACAAATCTTAAGACCTATAAATAAGTACTGATTCCTGAACATTCTATCACTAATCAGCAATCTAGAACGTTCTTTCAATGTCACGCAATATTCTTAGTCACATCCAATATCGTTACAGCGGCATCCTTGGTTACCGGTCAGCGTTTAATTCAAAATGGCAGCACAAACAGGACATTACATGCATTACAGAGAGACCTATGACAAATAACTCTAGGAGTTCAAACACGTTGTCGGCAAGTTTATGAGAAATTTACAAAGCGGTTGATGGCCAGCAAGAGGATTCTACTAAGCTCATGAATAAAGAACAACAACCTGCCAAAAATATACGTAGTCTGTATGATGAAACTGCATTTCTGGCCTTGGTTGTTCAAAAGGTGGATAGCGCGATCTGCTTATTTAAGTAATAATGCCAAAACACCGATTAATATTCCTCTTTGAAGTCCATTTATCGCCAAGAAGGATACGCACATGAAGGAGGCAATTGGGGCACCTGAACTCCTGGCACTGACTATCCACGACCTAGTATATGGTGACAGCCAACATTCCCTTTATTTGGGTATCGTATTTCTAGATCAAGTGTCTCGAGTATTATTCATGAAACCTGTGGTGCCATCTGGGAAGCATTAAACCAGGTTCATCTCAGGCCTCCACAGCATTCCCGTGAATGGAAGGCAATCAGTGAAGAATTCAATGCAATGTTGAACTTTCCGCATTCTTGGGTGCAATCGATGATAAGCACATTGCAATGCAGTGCCCTTTAAAGAGCGGGTCACTATATTACAATTATAAGTTATTCTTTAGTATCGTGCTTCTTGCAGTCTGTGGTGCCCATTATTCCTTCACTTATGTTGACATTGGAAGCCACGGCTCCAATAATGACAGCAGTATCTTAAACAATTGCGAGTTGGGGAAGGCGACGGAATTAGGACGTTTGCATTTTCCCCATAATGAACCCCTCGATGAGTTTGCTAGTAGCCCTGTGCCATATTTTTTGTTGGTGAAGAGGCCTTTGGACTAACGCCGTGGATACAGAGACCATATCCTGCGAAAAACGTATCACAGAAGACAAGGGGATTTTCAATTATTGACATTCCAGGGCGAAACGAACAGTAGAGAACTCCTTTGGAATTTTAGCAGTGAGGTGGAGAATTTTCCACCACCCCAACCAAACAAAGGTGGAAGCCGCCGAGAACACAGTCAAAGCAGCTATTTGCCTTCACAATTATCTACGACAGACAAATGGAGCCACATAATATTGTCCAGAAGGATTCATTGATAGTGAGGAAGCTACACGGACAATTGTCTCTGAAGATAGCACAAGTGCTGCCTTAAGGCCTTTACCCCTTCCCAGAAGAACAAGGTATTCACCAGTGGTAAATGAGGCCAGTGAAACTCTGAGAGAGTATGTCAACTCAAAGCATGGCTCAGTTCCTTGGCAGTGGAATGTAGCAAGAGGCAGAGGGATTACCAAGGTAGCCAATTAAGACATGCTGGTAGCAACCAACCTTACCTAATCATTGAGAGACGTATCAGCCTCCTGATGGTTTCTCTCGAGGTACAGCTGTACACCATATCTCTACGGGTTACTTTACAGGGATTGCCCCAAGCTGCTATCTGATGCAATGCTCCATGTAATTAAGGAGCAATGTTCCACTAATAGATGTCAATGTCGCGAACCGGGACTTAAATGTACCGATCTCCGCAGCTGCAATGATGCTGAAGATGATGGAAGCTGTGGCAGTGATTCTTACGACAATGATCATGAGTCATCTGATGTTGATAATGTTGATGATGATCATGACGACGATGATGATGAAGAGGAGGAGGACGAGGACGAGGACGAGAGAGATGAATAGGATACCTTTTAACCTTGTCAGGGAGTTGGGAAAAATTGCATTTGGATGAATTGACTTGGTTCTAAGGCGACTTGGCTTGGTTGTAAGGTGAGATTGCTGTCATCATTTTGTTAGCGAACGGGACTTTGGGCGTGATGCCCAACGGGTTTGCCAAGCAGAAAGGTCTCTGATGAGTCCGATCCCTTGGTCGTGATGAACCGAGCTTCGTAAGACTAACCACGAACAATGCATTTTAACAAGTAACTGTCAACTTTATTGTAAAAGTAAGGGGTGCAAAATATGCCACAGAACATTTCACGAAAAAGGCTCCTTTGCAAGTTATAATGGACACGAGATCAGATTTATTACTGTTATGTTACAGGGTTGTCTAAGTTGCACTCCAATAGATAGTATAACTAATATTGGGACAATCTGTTAACACAAACAATAATTGCAAGGCATTATGTGATGCAGCCTAGTTTTCAAGTTAACGCGGTAAATGATCCGTTCTATTACTGTTACGAGTTAGAAACTCCAATTAAAAGTATGAGAATTTTCGAAGATTCGCCACCACTGACAGTGGTTACAAAGCATTTGAGGGGCAAACCTCGTTTCCATGTTGTACTCTGAGGGTCACACTTTTAACTCCGCATAAAAGCCGTCATAACCTTTGTAGCAAGCGTTTCTGTTGGGTTTCACCGAAGAGAACTTTCGACCGAGCAAAATATTAAGAGAGGGGGGAGGGGGGAGGAGGGAAGGAAACGCATGTCGGCAAAGCCCAACATTCCGAAGAACGCCTTTCTTGAGCGCACACCTGTCAGGAACGTCTCAAAAAACGACCAATGAGAAGAAGAACTTGTCAACAGAAATAAATTTATGTTTATTACTAATTTTAAAAAGAAACAAGGCTAGAAACTAGTGATTGCGAAGTACATGTAAATGTTGTTTAAACTAGACAGCTTCGGGACCGGCCAAACCAAGCGATAAGTGCAGAATATGCAGAGTCGATTTCCAAATTAAATACGGTATTCCTTAACGTAAGCGAGTCTCTCGTGAAATGATGTCGAAATATTTAAGAGCGCCTGTCCTTAAAAATCAAAGATATCGCGGCAAGGTTAGAAATCCGATTTCTATCGTACTTTAATGTTGAATAGGCTGCGATGCGACTAAAATCACTCCACTGAGTTTTTTCAGTAAAGTATCCCTTTATTCCAAAGAAAAAGGCAAACAACGAAAATCTCTTAAAATGTCATTTGAGGCGCTAAATTATTACAAGGGGTTGACAGCCTTGTGCGCAAAGACAAATCATGGTACCGCATTTAAAACACATAAATATTAAATCCTCAATTGATTTTGGGAAATATTGCATTGTTCCAGCTTTGCAAACGAAATAATTCAATTTCTGAGGCATACAATTCACTACACTTCCGTTTGTAAATTAAATTCTTACACGGTGTAAAAATGCAAATTTTTTGATCATGTAAGTATTAGGTTAAAATAAGCACTTAAAAAAACATTCAACAACAATATCAAGCGCTCTCTCAAGACAGCGATCGAACCATCTGCGTTATGGCTTTCGAGAGAATAAGTCACTTCATCTCAGACGAAAAACTGATTGATAGTTATCAATATATACATCTCAGAAAGGCCGCGCAAGTGGGCAAACGCCTTCTTCGGAATGTTGGGGTTTGCGGGCTAGCGTTTCTTTCCTTCCTCTCCCCCACCCCCTCTGTTCATTTTTGCTCGGTCAAAACATCAGAAAAGCCAGCTTCTCAATATTCCTTCAGTGCTCCATGGAAACGCTTGCTACGCAGGCTAAAGCCGTCAGTGCAAGCTACAAAATTGCCGACAACATTTGGCATGTTCCTTAGGGTCTCCTTAACACATCTTGATAGGCGGCTTGCTATCATCACGAAATTCCTACGGGACTTTATTTCGCAACATATGCTCCCTGTCTATTACTTTAATTGATTCAATGAAACAATCTAATAACTTAAATGAAACTGTGAACACTCCAGGCCTTCTCCGCAATACCTGGAAGTGCAAGAATAATTTGAGGCAAGTTCACAATTAGATTCACTTCCTGGAGTAATGAGTTTGGATTCTTCGTCAGTATCTTCGTCAAATTCCTGTTCACCACAAACAGGTTTGACGTTATACACGGTTTTTCGCGGCTTTATGTAGGGTTCTAGCCATTTCAATTCATAAAGGAGTAAATCTCTGAAGATTCTTTTACAGCTTGAGTGACTCCTTCGGTGCCTGCGCGCGATACTTTTTTGCTGCAGTATTTATTTCTGAGGTTTGTGAAGAGTGTCTCGCCTTCATCTTCTGTTAGAGTGAATTTATGGGGTTTAAATTGTATAGTTAACGTTATTTATCAGAGTTCATGCACGATCATCGATAACAAAGCTATAAAATGCCCACTTACCACTAGTAACACCAACTGTCACTGCCACATCGTTCCAGCAAAGATTTTTTTAATACACATCCTTGAAATCATCTGAAGATTTGTCGTAGAAACAGGGATAAAGGCGAACAGCCTCGTCAAGTTTCTCGTAAAAAGCAGCTTCGGACGCCATCTAGGGCACTCATGATTAACTTGAATATCCGCTGGCATCGATAACAGCTGACACCTCGGTCTTATGCTTAATTTTGTATTGTACCCGGTTTGCAACATTGTTAACGTAGCATGAGCATAAGCATACAACTGAAGAAAATGGAAACGATTTTTTTTTTCTCATGCTTATGCTTATGTTTATGCTTATGCTTATGTCATGCACTCCCGGTTTGCAGCTTAATTATGCCTATGCTTATGCTCATGTTTATGTTTATGTCCCAGTGTAAAAAAGGCAAAACATGCATGTGCATTGATACTGGACACAAATGTTGATCACGACATTCTCAAAAACGTTGCCAGTGGATAGAAAAGGAGGAAGTACTTTGATGATTTTTGATTAGCAAAAAATGCAGAATGAAAACATTTTCCAAACCGTTTCCTCCTGAACACGAAACGTGTTGACTGTTAAGAGCTATAGTTGAGGTAGTATGGCTGTGTAGCCGCGTCAAGCCACAGAAAGCGCGCGAAAATTGAAGCTTCGTTTATGTTGAGGTGAGTTAAACTGGGTTGAACCTGCGATCCAATCGAAAACCAGTACCTAGTCAGCGGTCAACTTCCAAAAAGAATTGACCTCAATGGTGATACTGGTCAGCCGTACCTTGATTTGACAGTTGTCAATTGACCATAACATGGATGCCCAATATCAAAGATGTATGATGTAAACTAGCGTGATACTGGTCACATTGGCATACATGGAGAGGCGGACGTACGGAAGTAAGGACGGTCGATGACTCCAAAATTTCTTGAGGCTGCCAAAACGATTCAGGAGGGCGCTATCCCTACATCAGCAATGTATCACAGGAAATGACAAAGTCTTTTCACGATGAAGCAAGAATTACAGAAACTCTCTCGTGCTAAACGCGATGAAGAAAATACAGAGAAACCGATGGAGATTCAAAAGCGAATAACGCGACAAGCTCCTGACAATAACAGGACTTATGACCAGATAAGCATTTTTGTCAAATAGTTTCTAAGTACTAAAAGTCCTCAAAAACCAGACATCCCTTAATTAAATTCTGTGACTTGCCCGCTGACGACTACATTAGAAAGAGCGCTATCGCTAAGGGAGACAGTAGAATTAATAATAATAATAATAATAATAATAATAATAATAATAATAATAATAATAATAACTGTTATTTATATAGCGCACACATATCCTGTGCTCAAGGCGCTTTACAATGTTTATCTAAAAATACAATATATTAAGCTAAAAACACACTGCACATAAAATATATTAAGCTAAATAACTATATTTATTGGTGTTATATCTCACGAAATAGTATCTGCCGAGGCATGGTATCATATACCATGCTATCGTGATTATACTCGACCAGAAAAAAAAAGAGCAGCGCGAGCACAAGTGCCGAGAGCAAGGAAAGAGATGATAACGAAGATAAATATGGTGACATTGAGTCACGAGGGTATGAGAAACGTTTCTATTTCATTCGGTGTGACCTGCTAGAAAATCCGAGATTAATGGCTATGGTTAAGCTAAAAGAGATGCTTCTTAGCTATATGTGTTCGACAATTTAAGTGAATCGACTAAAAAAATCTTTCGGAGAAAGCTAGAAGTGGAGTTTAGGGACCTATTGCAGCATGAAGATTTTCTTGACAACGGCAAGCTCTTTATTATTCCAAATAACCTCTCGAAACTCAGTTTGGCAAGAGAAGTGGCACAACTTTCTCGAGAACTAAAAGACAATTAATGTGTCATCTGGAATCCAAGAAATCCAAAATACTAGCATTTCACTTCGAGAGGCAGTTCGTTCAATTACGACACAATATACATGACCTCCAGATCCGTCACAGCTTTGCGAGAGTGCAATTAATATTCCGGACGAAGTTAAAGCCTTTCTTTCAGTAGCCTGTTGACTGGAAAAAAAATGGCAATCCAGCGGAAAGTGCAGAACGAGTGCACCACCGTATCGACTTATTTGGACAAGACATCATACATGGTGCTAGTGGATTTCGCCAAAAGCCACCAAAGCAAGGAGTGCTTCCGTTTGCTCTGAAAACATTGACAAACAATGTGGAAATTATTCAGTTAATTAATAACCCGATGCAGACATGGTACAGAATATTCTCAAATCGAAGAAATGAACACTGCGCTTTGCCTTCAGAAAATGGCCGCCACCCCTGGCAATGACGTTTCCCTGCCTGAAAATATCCAGCCATTTGTCAGCACTACACTTGCATGGGACAACATTGACAGACTAGAGGAGACCTTGTCAGGAGCAGGAACATCCATCGTGAGAATGGCATCGCAGTGCAGGCTAGAAACTTTGGTCCAAATCTCCCTCCAGAACAGAAGACAGACTTAAGCAAAGCAAGGAAAGAAACATCAGTTCTTTGGTACGTACGGAGATTCCACCCTAATAATGCTGGAAACCGCAGTGGACCTCGTGCACGTGCGTACGTAGAAATAACGCACGCTCAGGGTGGTCTGGGTGCTTGTTCGCCTTCA
>OX421448.1:52928477-52930977 GCA_949126865.1 Montipora capitata | reverse complement strand
TTGCAAGAGTGTTGTAACCGTGGGAGAGCAGCTTTTTATTAAACAAAGTCAAATTGAAGTAAGACGCCAGTGTCGGTAACTTGAGTTGTGGTCGTATTGCCCGAAGATTTGAGTTGCTTACAAAAGGCTCAACAGCGTGACCCCCACTAAAAGTGGCTAAGGCTGCAAGAGCAATGAGATTATTTATCCCCATCGTGAGTTGCTCCCAATAGTTAAACGCCACATAAAACTTTCGAGGTTTTCTCAAAGCAGGTGTGCTCTTCAATAAGCCATCTTGCATATCATTGTGCGTGTCGAGGGTGTTTACTTTCGAGTGATTCGTGCGACTTACCACTTTCTCCATGTCCTTTCGACGACCCTGTACTTTCCATATTTGTACAGTTATTAACACTACGGCGGCAACAACAACGAAGGCAAACACCTTGAAAAGTATCCGTAATCTCATTTCTAACACGTTTCACTCCACAGCGACTGGAAGGGTTCCTATTATCCTTCCTGACATGGGTTTGCAATTAGTGAAGTCTGAGATAAAATTCAGATTTTGTGTACGATTGGAAATCGGAAGATCCAGAATCCGGATTTCCCAATCAAACGCAGTGCTCAGTCTGAAACACAAGAGCAATATAAAATAGTTCGGTTCAATTTCTATAGATCGTTTTCACCGTTATGCAGCAAAAAAATAAATTCTAAACCGTTGCATGAAAAAGGCCAAGATAACGAAATGTTATAAAATACTAATGCATAAACAACTTCTCAAAGTCTCAAAGCTGTGTGGTACAGCATTTTTTAGTTATTGGCCGAAACGGAGGCGCCATTTTGGGTACCAATATAGTACACAAAAGTGTCCACCGCCCACCGGAAATCAACAAAACCATTTGGAATTTTCTTTGTCATGAAAACGCGTTATTTTCACTCATAAACTGGTACAAATACGCATCCACACAATCTCTTAAGAGTTGAAAAGTTGCAACTGTTGAAAGTTAAAAGGAATGCCTTTTTACTCGTGGATATATCCACGAGTTTTGGTGGGGATCTTTATGCAAATTTGTTACTCCTCCGTAACCGGAAGTTCGATGTAATTAGCCAATCAGGATGGATAATCACAACACAGCTGTGACGTCCTATTCCACAAGGTTGTGCGCCGCTATTGGTTTTTGTGGCTTTCTTCGTAATTGTTTAATAAGAGTACCTTCCGCTGCATTTAGAAGCAAGAAACTGAAGAATTAAAGAAACGGCGTTCTTCGAAGGTGAAGCAAAAGATTCTGAACAAGTACACATTGGTGCAATTAATTGTGCACCGCCTTTCACTCTCCAACGCGAAGACTTGGCACATGGTGAGAAGACTCGAGAAGACAGTCTCTGTCGATCCCCTAAGCTCACGAGGGCTTAATAAATTCCATTTGGAAGGTGACTTCCATTTGGAGAGTGACATCGAAGCTATCGAAGTATACCAATGTTTATCAAAGTTATCACGAAGTTTTGCAAGATGAGTCATCAAAGCCATATGAATCCAACTTGAACAACATCAGTGACATGAAAAACAGTGAGGCAACCAAGCAACCCATGCTTCCAGACACTAGTACTTGTGTGGCGGACCATAATGACGAACTGTCGAAAGACTGTGTCATTGATTATGTAAGGAAACTGATAAGGAATCCGTACCAATCTCCTACGATAGAGCAAGAGCTGAGGCCGTTCGCAAATGCAAACACGCTCCCTGGAACAGAGAATTCCTTATAAGAAAACGTCCAGCTTGTTTCATAAAGACAAGGTAATTAGAAAGTGTATGGTGCATTATTTAAAGAACGTACCGAGTTCGTCTGAGTTGAGAAAGTGTCATCTCTCGCTTTTGGAAAATATTATATTACAGTAAGAATGTCTAGATCTAGACCGCAACTCAGACGTAACAAATCTTCGAGAGTAGGAAATTCTAATCGTCATTTTTATCTTATTACCCGCAAGACTTGTCAGTTCTATTGTGTATCAAGATCAATCTGTTACTAAGCATTCAACAAAATTGAACCAACAAAATGAGAGTTATTGTCTATCAAGAGACAAGAGGCTACAAGTAGCCTTTCCTCGGGCCTGCAAAAGTACAGTGGTGTATCGTTAATTTGGCAATAAAGAAAAGAAAACAGAGAAGTCTGTCCTTCTTACATCGGCCTTAAATTGCGATTCTCATGATGTTCGACTGTGTATGTAGTGAATACCCGGACCCAGATTATCTTCATTACAGGTGGTTACAATGACCACTGAACACGAGGTAAAATTTGAGAAAAGCACATTGTTTTTTACTGATCGATGGTTATTCTTGCCAAGAGATTACAAAGGTAAGAGAAGTAATCCCTCATACTGGCCCTATTCCCATCGTAATCCCTCTTAGGTTATTTGTAGATGATATCAATTTCCCGCGGATAATGTTACCGCGCGCGTTACCTGGAAGTTTCGTGGAGGAGGGAAAGTGCAGCAAATTCTGTACGATGCCACTCTCCGTTTTGAA
>OX421448.1:52918477-52923477 GCA_949126865.1 Montipora capitata | reverse complement strand
GTTAGCCTATGCGACTTCCAGATTGCGTGACAAAGATCTCTCCAGCACTACGAGCTGAGTGGTAAACAGGAAGTGCTGGATCGGACAAGAGTATTGGCTAGTGAGCAATGTAGAAAGGCAAGGAGCCAACAAGCTTGGGGGAAGTCGCTGCGCAGACTTAAACCACACCACGAATGAGCGACCCAATTTTAATGACGGCAAAGCGATAAATACAACCCATCTCCAAAGGGAGAAAGGAAGGGAGGGAGGTGGAGAACTTTGACAAATTGCAAACAGCTAGTTGATTTACTATAGAAGACAAACTGCCAAGTGAACCTTGGACGACTAACTGAGGCTTTTATAGCTGGACCCTGACTATTAAAATAGCCAGTTGCACAGGTTCTACCATGTAGCAGGTAAGCATACACCGTGCTCTTTAGCACTAATGAATGAGGCTTTAACAGATTTGGCCAATGCAGGTGGACGTTATAATCTGAGATCTAGGAACAAAGTCTTCATGTCCTCGTTTTATTTACAAGAAACCCGTTGATTGTATGACCTTGAACGGCCGACTACAAAGAACGCGAAGATAACTATCGCGACATGAATACCCTTTTAGTACGGTCACGTAACATTAACCGTAGTTACTGATAGTGCTGTAAAATCTCATTTAAAGAGAAGAACAGATACTCGTTTATGTGCACAATACATCGAAGCATAAAGTCTACAAATACCTTCAAATACTTACCCCTGAAAAACATATAAATTCCGTTTTCCGTGAATCTTCTCATGATTACATGCGTTACATTTGCCTCGTTAATCCAATTTATTACTAAGACTTGTTTGCATTACTAATTAACACGAAAAGGGATAACTTGGGAATTTCTAACAATATATCCTTTAATCTAACCCAAAATCATTCAGATATCCAAAACGTCCTATCCATGATCCATTTCCTTCGTTTTTGGGTTTGTCAGCATTATGATTTGCAATATTTCAGGTTTACGTGTTCACAAGTTTGTTTTTGTATCTCGAAGATGTTTAGATTTCCAATTACAAACTCTGTTTTGATTGGTCACTCTATCTCACTGTGTAAATAGTTCACCCTGAATTCAAAATAAATACGTTCGGTTTCTGAGAAAACAAAACAACAACATTCTTTTACAAATCGTACCGAGTATTCCTGATTTCTGTATTAAATTTAACTTTCATTTTCCAAATGGTCTGGATAGCACAAGTGTTGCTAATATTTTTAAAAATACAAACACACTTTTAAGTTTAAGGAACATGCTTCGATGTTTCAAACATCATTTTGCATTTACCTGTTCATCCACGCTTTTGGAAAAGTGTTACATACCACGTGCTTACATTTAAACGCATACCTGAGGTAGCTCCTATAGTTGTGTTTACGAGCAAGTGATCTCCTTGGCTAGTAATACGATGAAATGTGGATGACCTCGGTACATTGTTAACCAAATACGTTTCAGCAAGTTTCCTCTTTTTTCTGCTGTTATAAAATAGACGTCTCAGCCTTTTCTCTGTAATTCTGCTCGGTTCTCGGGCACGTCTATGTCAATGCACACGCAAATCACAACTAAAGTAAACACACTTGTGCTTATCGAGACCTGTATTTCTCCTTTGGAATCAAGTCTTTATTACCATTGAGAATCAAATAACTGTACAGCCTTTCAAACTACATCACATTTATTTTCTAAAGAGCTGATCACAGTCTCCACTGATGACATCAAATCTTGTAAAACTAGAACAGAACTATATACACAAGATGGCAGTGAACAACGATCGCTAATATGGCTAGTTGAACAAACGATAGAAGCTAGACCACTACAAGAAACAAACTGTTTAACAACAACAAACTAAAAAACGCAATAGACAAAAAACTTATCTCCGTAGTCAATGGTACGCAGTCAATTGTTCGCAGTGAAAATTGTACAAGCGTGAGGCCATTTGTTCGCTGTGCCAGTGTTTTTACTTTGTCTTCAGAAGATCCCAATATGGCGACCATTTGTTTGTGGAGTTATTGTCTTTGTCGCTGTCATCTTCAGAGTAGTTCTCAACAAGGTACCCGCTGCTCATTAAAGAATTTGTATTTTGACTTGTATCACTTTCAATAGTTGCGTCCATTTCAGTTACATTCGAGTATATTTTTGTTTCATTCAGTTCGCGGAACGACTTGTTTCAAAGCTGACGCTTGACATCTTTTAGTGTGGGTCTACCGCGAAAGGCCTAAGCCTTTCTTTGTATTTGTTTTGAGCGCCCCAAGAACAAATCGATTAAGCCAACGCAACGTCGATCTTCAGTAACAACGCATCACAGTGCTCTTCATGATCTTGGATTACGTGTTTGCTTGAAATAACCAATGTAAACAGCGCCACGTGGCTTCTATTGTGCATTACCCAATCAAAACACCGCCACGTGCTTTCTATTGTGCATTGCCCAATGAAACACCGCCACGTTATTCTATTGTGCATTTTGCTGCACAGGAAAAAAAACACTGAAATCAAACGTCTTTTATAATCCTTTCTGAGCAAATCGAGCCTGCAACAGTGCTATTCTTGGATTTCACATGACGTCACGGCCGCCGTGTTGATGTCCCCAAACAATGAAATGGCGGCCATGTTGGTGTCCCGATCCAATCCTCCGGGAATTGAAAGCTATTATTATGCTAACGTGTTCTTTTGTTTTCGTTGAAAAACATGGCTGTTGATCACGTGAGTGAAACCCAAGAATAAAAGGATTTCTCAGTATTGCATGAGTACACGTTCCATGGGCAACAGGGCCTGGGTTCGATTTAATGTCTCCTGATATTAATAGCTTTTTACTCGGGCCCGTAGGGGCACGAGTTGAAGACACTAGAATGTACCTCAGATGGTTCATGCTTCTTTTCTTCTGTTGCCCACCAGTTATACAATGATCCTTCGTGCATGCTGCTGGAGTCGAATATGTCAGAAACAACCGTCAAACATTTATTGGACCCATTACAGAGCAATTGTGGGTGTGTTGTCACATTAACATACCTGGTGTGATGCACTTATTGTTAAAGCAGTTTCCGATGTATTAAATGTTGCAATACATATAAATGAATCCATTGAGGAGTGGGCACCACTAACTGTTATCAGTCCTATAAGCGGACAACAGGGAACTACTGTTATTAACAATGGACATCTACATGTAGATGAAAGACACTATGTTTCAGCAGTTCAGTTAGATTATTATAATGACAGTATTTCAGGTTATGAAATCAGCAGTGTTACCAATGTCAACAATTATTCAGAGGTAATAATCGTTTAATAAACCATGGCCAAAAATGATGTGAGTGTCAGTAGCAATTTCTACAAAGCAGTGGCAAAAAGCGCTTATATGAGAGAATCTATCAAACGGAAGAGACAAAATAAAGAGTTCAGGGAAAAGAAAAACAATACAAAACACCAAAAAAGATCTGAAAATATTGAAGCACCAAGGGAATATGAAAAGCAAGCATTTCACAAGGGTAACGTTTCCAATTCAGAACATACCAGAGAACTAAACAGAAAACCAAAGAACCATTTAAGGGAAGCTATGCAGAGCTCAAGGCTAAACCAAGCTGAAATTTGTCAAGGTCAAGACTCTATTAGACATTCCATGTCAAAAGTAATTCAGTCTTTTCGTGATAAGATAACACATGGCCCTGAATATATATGCACTTGCTGTGATCACTTATGGTTCAGACCATCTGTCTCTAAGGGCGCTTTCCTTTTGTCAGAACTGACCGGCCAGTTTGCAAAGAATTTGAAGGAACACTTGCATGATAACCCCTCGCAAATGCCTGGTTTGCCATGATATTTACATCTTTTGTTGATTCTTTTGGTTATTAAATTTATGAGAAAAACTAACGCGGAGAGATTTCGACGTTTCGATGACATCCTGTCATCATTATCAAGAAAATTGAGAAAATGAAGAAAATTTACATAAGTACGTAGTCAACTTTTAAACCAAAAACAATAGACTATTGTTTTTGGTTTAGTTTTTTTTTTTTTTTTTAAATACTTACTTATGTAAATTTTCTTCATTTTCATTTTCTTGATATTGATGACAGGATGTCATCGATACGTCGAAATCTCTCCGCGTTAGTTTTTCTCATAAATTTGTTGATTCTGTAAATTTATTGGAAATTGGAGCAGGATCCTTTGGAAGAGTTGCATTTGAACAAAACATGGAAATATTTTAAAGAAATTTACAGTATTTCTGTTTGTAAATTTCGTGAAAATTACTGGGACGAATCATGCCATAACGAGCCGCACGCTCTTAGCAACCAAAAAACGGCTGGGACATCCAGCTGAGAAGCCGGAGTAAACTCTGGTTTCTAAGCTGGATGCCCAGTTCCTTGCAACATTTCATTCCCATTGTATTCCTTTAATCTATCATCGCAAATCGTTTGAGGTGTGAGATTTCACGGAATGATGTCATCATCTGAGGGTGTAAGTTAATAATTAAAGGAACGGTATAAAATAGTAAGATGTACCTTGCCGCCAGCCCTTAAAATAGCGATGCGAAAAAGCACTCTCCGTTTTCCAGTAACACAATTACAAAGGATTCTGACGATATATTTTATATATGTCGGGAAAATCCAAGAGAATCAACGGTTCCACCGTTTCCTGACAATTTAGAATATTTTTTAAGTGAAGAAAGACTCTCAGGCAGGGCGTCCTTTACACGGATTTTTCTCGATTAAAGGAAAATACGTTCAATTTGATGTGGGTTATAAAACTTTAGAATAGGTCGGGAATGAACCCACTACAACGTGATGAAAGCGTATTATTAGCTGTAGTAGTATTTTAATTCAGTAAAACCCTCCCTGCTTGCAAGCGGGATTCCTGAATAAAATTTTCAACTTTGAATATTGTTGCTTTGGCTATATATTGGAGAAAAGCAAACAATTTTCATTTTGCTTGTAACGACTATGGCAAAATGTAATTGCAACTAAAAGGTTTCCTTCTAGTGTACCCAGCATGAGGTGCAATGAC
>OX421448.1:52903477-52915977 GCA_949126865.1 Montipora capitata | reverse complement strand
CAAGGACGACCAAGGGTCGTTGTAACTCAGCAACAGCTTCAAACATTGCATGAAGTGTGCGGATTTCGCTGGAATGATATTGCAGAGACTCTTGGCGTTTCCGACAGGACATTGAGACGAAGGCGGCATGAATTTGGTATGAGAGTGGAAGGGAGAGAATTTTCTCTACTATTAGATGCTGAACTGGATGACATTGTAAGAAACATTCGTGCTGTTACACCAGAAGCAGGACGGCGGGTCTAAAAGACAGGTCACATTCCACAGGTCACTCGTTGCAGGCTTTATGTTTTGGAAAGTAACCAAAACCCTCAATTTGGCCTAAGGTTGGTTTTTAGGCCTAGGGTTAGCCAAATTGAGGGTTTTGGGTTACTTTCAAGAAGGTAAAACAATGACCTGCAACGAGTGACCTGTGGAATGTGACCTGTGTTTTAGACCCGCCGGAAGCAGGACTATTAATGGTACAAGGATCGCTAAGACAACAAGGATTGATGGTTCAGAGAGTTCGTGTTATGCACTCGCTGCGTAGAGTGGACCCCGTTACATCTGCGTTAAGAAATGCAAGAAGAATTATCCGAAGAAGTTACAATGTGCCCTCTCCAAATTCATTGTGGTAGGTGAATCTAGCATATTATGTGTTCCCGGGGTGGGCAATCGATAATTTTGATAACAATCGATATCTATTTTTCTCGATTGCCCACCTCGGGTGTATTTCACACCAAAACAAAGTTTTGCCTAGATGAATAAACTGGGTTTTTACTAGGGATTTCTCTTAATAATGACTTATGAAAAATTTTCATGTGGGTGCCAAAATCCGTAGCGGGTACTGATAACAACGTGAGATCAGTTATTTCCATTGGCCTGATCTTGACCTAAGCCCTTAAAGTGGTTAGGTTTTCTCATTTTTCCTCTGATTTCCATCAACTAAAAACCTTTGTCAAGTAAGAGAAGTATAGTACAATAATCAATATTTTACTTGTGTCAAATATGTAAAATAAGTGATTTATGATGTAAACATTGCATCATAATATCAGTTTATTGCAATTAGTATTCCCAGACTTTACCCCATGACTGTATATGGAAACTTTACATCTCAAATAGTTTTACCAAATTAAATACAACAAAGCTAGGACAGATTTTGAGATGTATACCATTCTACTCTGCAAGATGTGAAATTGCAGATGGGGTCATCAGGCAAAATCGGCAAATAATTTCAAGAGACTGATATCATGATGCAGTTGTTAAGTCATCGTATGCCACTTCATTTTCATGTTTGATTAATAGGAGTAAATTATTAATCATTTAAAGAAATGGTAGCAGCCTAAACACCAGTCCCCAGAGGTACTTGAGACTGGATCAAAATTGCTCAAACCATCTTTGCAATGTTTACATCATAAATCACTTATTTTACATATTTGACACAAGTAAAATATTGATTATTGTACTATACTTCTCTTACTTGACAAAGGTTTTTAGTTGATGGAAATCAGAGGAAAAATGAGAAAATCTAACCACTTTAAGGGCTTAGGTCAAGATCAGGCCAATGGAAATAACTGATCTCACGTTGTTATCAGTACCCGCTACGGATTTTGGCACCCACATGAAAATTTTTCATAAGTCATTATTAAGAGAAATCCCTAGTAAAAACCCAGTTTATTCATCTAGGCAAAACTTTGTTTCGGTGTGAAATACACCCGAGGTGGGCAATCGAGAAAAATAGATATATCAGAAAACCGACTTTTATCGATTGTTATCAAAATTATCGATTGCCCACCCCGGGAACACATAATATGCTAGATTCACCTACCACAATGAATTTGGAGAGGGCACATTGTAACTTCTTCGGATAATTCTTCTTGCATTTCTTAACGCAGATGTAACGGGGTCCACTCTACGCAGCGAGTGCATAACACGAACTCTCTGAACCATCAATCCTTGTTGTCTTAGCGATCCTTGCACCATTAATAGTCCTGCTTCTGGTGTAACAGCACGAATGTTTCTTACAATGTCATCCAGTTCAGCATCTGATAGTAGAGAAAATTCTCTCCCTTCCACTCTCATACCAAATTCATGCCGCCTTCGTCTCAATGTCCTGTCGGAAACGCCAAGAGTCTCTGCAATATCATTCCAACGAAATCCGCACACTTCATGCAATGTTTGAAGCTGTTGCTGAGTTACAACGACCCTTGGTCGTCCTTGTAAGCCATACCTTTCTGTCGGGGCACTTCTTCTGTCCGCTCTCCGACTAACGTCTACCTCATCTTCTAGGAGGAAACATTGCCTTTCAAAATGGGATCGCAAAAAACTTGTGCGGCGAAGAATTAGCGTGAGATCTGCAAGACACGTTTGCTGTGACAGCTCGTGGCCGTAAGTCTCACAAAATCTTGATATCAGGGTTGAAAGTGTCCTCTCGTACTCATCTAATCGTCGAAAAAGGAATTCGCTTCGATCGCTAGGGGTTGAATTTAGCTGTTGTTCGCAAGTGTTAAGAAGGTTTCCCAAAGAAAAGAAGAAGTCATCGTAATTTGGGAGCCATGCTGCCCCGACCGCCATTTTGATTTTCTGAATGTTCTGTATGAGGGGGTCAGCGTTCGCTCACCACTCATTAGCTAAAGTCGACTTCGAATCTATCAATCTATCAATCTATCAATCGAAATCTGAAATGCTTTGGCTAGGATCACTAAGTCACCGGAATGACGCAATTTGTAACCTTCGGCTCAGTCATGAACCAGTATATGCCTTAGGCGTTCACTTCTCTTATAACCACGAAACCGCTGTTAAAAAAAAATTTCTTAGAAAAATTGGAAACATTAAAAAAGACCCTTAATATGTGGTCTCAAAGAGACATTTCACTACAAGGTAGAATTAACATTGTTAAAACCTTAGCTTTGTCCAAGCTTATATTTGTATGCAGCGTCTTGGAAACTCCGGAGCATTTTGCAGACGAAGTTAACAAACTAATTTTTGATTTTATTTGGAACTATAAACCGGCGAAGATTCGTAAAACAACTCTGATTAAAAGTAAAAAAGAAGGTGGCTTAGACATGAAAGATTTCTCTTTCTTTGATAAAGCGTTGAAACTTACTTGGGTCAAACGACTTTGTTCCGAAATTAATGCTCCGTGGAAGTATATTCCAACCTATTTCTTAGCCAATGTAGGTGGAATAGAGCTGTTTAATTGTAATTACGACACGAAACTTCTTAATCTTAACAAACACATTCCATCGTTCTATAAACAAGTCATCTGTTATTGGCAAGAAATTAAGATAAGCACTCCTGAAAACAAAGAAGCTGTGCTGCAGGAAATCATCTGGAACAATAGATTTATAAAGGTTAATGGAAAATCCGTTTTTTACTCTAAATGGTGCCAAAACGGCATCAAGCAGATAAAAGATCTCTTCAACGTTCCGGAAAACTGTTTTTTTCCGTTTGGAGTGCTAGCCGACAAATTTTATATAAAAAGATGTCATTTTTTAACCTACCGCAGCCTTGTATCGGCCATACCGAATGAATGGAAAAAATGTTTGTTCAAAAATGAAAGCAACCCAACACCTGCACTAACCACATGTACTTCAAGTAGACCCCTCTCCTGTAAGACCTTATATCAAGAACTTCTCACCCGGCAAAAATTACCCAGACCCACCGCCGAAAAAAGGCTTGAACATTATAACTTTCAGCGTGACGATTTTTCTAAGATTTACCTTCTACCTTTCCAATACAAAATCATTCACCACATCTTATTTACTAACTCATTATTGTACAAACTGGAAAAAGTTTCGTCTCCGCACTGTCCATTCTGCCCCGCAATACATCAAACTGTTACACACCTGTTTGTTGAATGTGCGCAAGCGTCAATCTTTTGGTCTGAATTTCAAAATTGGATTTTCCAATTATGCAACCTTCAGTTAGATCTGTCCCCCCAAGAAGTTATATATGGAATTATTCGCCAATTGAGTCCAACATGTTTAGCTCTCAATCATCTTATAATACTCGGAAAGTATTTTCTTTATGTTAATGCACTAAATAACGATAAATCATCTCTTATTGATTTCAAAAGATTAGTACAGGATAAGATAGAACTAGAAAAATATATAGCAGTTACCTCGGGACAACAAAAACTTTTCTTTTCTAAATGGCAGAACTTTACACACATTCTTGTTGATTGCACATAAGAGTGTTTTCCGTCAATGTACCGCATTTTAATTTTGGTTGTATTCAGTAACCTTTGCAGTTTTTGTTTGTATTGTATTCTGTGCAATATTATAGCGATTGTAAGTACTTGCAACTTTTGTCTTGTATTGTATTTTTTTCTTTCTACTTCGCATTGCTTTTTATGTTGTAAATTAATACTGTTTGGAAAGTAGTGTAGTCATTGTACTGTTAGTATTGTAAGTATAGTAACTTTTGTTAATAAATGTTGTGTACTGAAAAAAAAAAAAAATCGACTTCGAATTTTATTTTTTCGACTCAGTTTGTTTTCGACTTCCAATAACAAAAAAAAAGCTGTTAAATTCTCAAATTCGATTTTTTCCCTTCTGTTTGTTAGTCTTTTCGACTTTTAGAATTCGCGACTTACTATTTTTACTATTTCTGTCGACTTCATATTTATTTTTTTCCTCAACCTCGAATTTTATTATTTTGATATACTTTTTAGAACTCTCGACTTAGTATTTATACAATTGGACTCATTTACTCCTTTTGGAAGATTGTTTGTGTTTTCCATTTCATATTTTATGATGTGGATATTTTGTCCGCAACGAAAGGCCATACGTAGCGTATTCATCGAATTTGCCCGTCCACACGAATCCGAAACGTATCCAGATTACCTCTAGAGCTCAGGACTCCTCAAGGAAACAGAGGTAACAGAGCATGCGCCATGAAGCCCTCGGCAGCCGTCTTGAGAATTGATTTCAAAGTAAGGAACTGGGCTCGATCTTGTTAAGTCAGGATAAAACGAGATGCTTCCGTGAAGCATACACTGGGTTGCCTGTGGTACGTGTTACAGAAAATCAGAAGGCACTGAATTGTGTGGTATTGAACTACAGCATTCCAGTCTCTGAAGAATAACAAATAAAAGAGAGCAGAAGGAAGTTTCCGGGACGGTCGATCGAGAATAAAATATTTACGACATGAAAACAACAATAATTTTGAACCGTGAATATAGAATATAAAAAGTTACGATCAGCGACAAACATTTTGGGAGATTTTTGCTACGTTCAAATAAATCGCAAAATCGAAAGTGACATGGCCGGAATTCAGCGGGCGCCGTGATTAAGTTACCGCGGCATGTTTACTCGCCAAACAGTGAAGCATCTGTGTCAAATGATGGCAACATACCGGGTTTTTGTAAGTTTCTTTTTCTGTCAAGTGTTATAAAGTTTGACAATAAAATGAGCGAAGTCAAAACAAAGATCACAATCGCCCAACTCTTGAGGTAATGACCATTTGTTTGTGCAAAGTCAAAATTTACTCTCCAAGATGCGTACGACGTTATTTATCACCAGGTAATTCCATCATTTTGAAAATAGCAGCTACTTTATTATTCATCTCATTACGTGCGTGAAGAGAAGAAACTCAGTCGTGTCAAATATGCGTAATATTGCAACAAACTAAATTTCAGGATCAAACCTTTTCCATGAAGAACCTTTTCCTTGAATAATGAAGCACAAAATACACGACAAGCTTTCTTTCAAATAATTCTTGGCTGTCACATTTCCAACAAGACGCCTAGGGGCGTTACCGTGGGATGCATTGACCTATGAATGGCTAACCATGGTCACCATCAGCTTGCACAAATTCACCACTTTTCAGTAAACTGCCATGGAGGTTAGTCAATTAATACAAACGTGGTCTATTTTGTAGGACAGCAAAGTTTTCACAATCAATATTACAATGTCTACTAATCACATGCTCAATTCGGTGTGCATTGTTTGTGCCGCCAAAATTAATTTGCACAGTCATTTTGTGAGTGACCAAATAAAGGTTCATAATTGATGCAAACTTCACTTAAATTGCAGAGAGTATGTGGGGATTACATGTGCAGAGCAAAAATGTGAAATAGCCTTAATTTGTGTACCATATTTTTACAGTTGTGATTTTGAACAGCCGAATTCAATAATTGCTAAATATACTACTTGTTACATTTTTGTAACAAGTCCTTTTTTAGGCTCATCAATGTCACATGTTTAAATAAAGTTTTTCAGGTTTTTTCATTTCAGTCTACTACCATGATTGTATTTCTACAGTGTAGCTTTTTCAACAAGCACTTCTCTGCTTACACAAAGCCGAAAAAGGTATAATTGCAAATACACCAAAACACAGAACAACAACAAGGGACCAAACAAACAAACTCAGGAACATTCCTCGCCACGCACACCTTTCAGAAAACAGAGTTAAAAATTCGTTTCTTGCAACAGAATTACAGCAAGCTTTTCTCAGACCCGTAGACAGATTTTAGCATGGATAATGGCAGAGACTGGTTCTATTATCCATGATTTCCGCAAGGCTACATAAGAAGAGGCGCAGCTGGCTTGTTTGATTGGCATTCTTACCCAGTCTCTGCCTCGCAAAAGTGGTACTTCTTATGTGGCTGCGCCATATTCTGCCAATAGCACTTTATTCATAAAATGCTTGCGGAGGAGGGGGCTACTCAACAAATGTTTATGTGGGGAGGCTCTGCCCCGAGGTCCAACCCCTTACCCTTTATATACCATTTTTCACGTAAAAGGCAACCCTTTCACATACCTTCCCTCCCCCAGGAAAATGCTACGACCATTGCATTATTCAGTGGGTGTAGATTTATGCCAGTGATGGATGGAATTATCCATTGTTTGAACAAAAAGGGCCAGATGGTGAGCTTTTTATCCCTTTTAACTAAAACTAAATTACAAACAGTGATCATGACTAGCTGGCTTAGGTAATACTGCTATTCCGCTCACGGATTCCCTAAAACACCTTAGCTTCCCTGGGCTTCATTTCAGTCATTCCACTTTCCATTTGGTGGCAGCAATAATGATTATCTTACAAGAATTTATGAGGAACTAATTTCACATAACTGTTTCAATTTATATGACCAATCTTCCCCGCTTTACACAGCTGGGAATTTTGTTTGGTACACCAATCAATCCCCAAGAAACAATGAAAGGTTACTGTAAGGTTTTTGTATTCTAGAAGGTAAATTATGCTAAACGTTACAACCGAAGCTGAAAAAATTGAAGGACATGTAGCTGGGTTCACCATTTCAAGCTTGTATATACAAGAAAATTACCCTAATCATTCCTTCTGGAAGCTAAAAACAAAATCCTAAGTGCATCTATCCACTAATTTGCATGTTGTTAATCCAGAAAAACTCTACTTTGAGTTAATTTTCCCATTGAAGTTATATTTAGAAAATAGTGGCAAGACAGATGTAAAAGTATTAATAAGTCAGTGATGTGATGTCAACATTTGAATAAAGAAGGCAATAAAATCCCATACAACACTTTATTACACATAACATGAGAATTTTATTCCATAAAGCTCATTTGTACAAATCTATACGCTTTATTTTCAATGTGAAAAAGGCCTATACAGCCAATCAGAATGGCGTACAGCTATTTCACATGTGGAAGTATAACCAATCAACGATAGCGTAAAGGCGTTTCCATGCCAATCACTCGTGCATCTCGTGCAAATCGTGCAAATCGTACTTTGTTATTGAATTAAATTAAATTTGCATTTGGTTCTATTGTTCGTGAGTTTTTGTTTCTAATTCGCGTTCAGAAAACTATTTTAATGAAAATTCTCACGTTATGTGTAATAAACAGTTCACGACATAGAAAGTGCTTTGTACGGGGTTTTATTCACTCGTTGTTTGTGTCAAAAACCCTCACTCGCTCGTTCCTCGCTCGTTCGGGTTTTTGACACAAACAACTCGTGCATAAAACACCGTACGCCGCACTTTCTATGACATAAACTATATTTATGGTACATATCATTCGAGTGGCTTTAATCTCAAACTCAAAATTCAGATTTTATCAACACAATGAAAAACAATTACAAGACTCTGGGACACAGATCCAGAGAATCAAAGGTCACGTGTAGCAGGGAGGGAATAAAATGTGGGTGTGCCTCATTTAAGGCATGTCTTGAGATGACATATGAGCTTAAAACAAATTAAATTGTACCTGATATTAATTTTGGAGGACAAAAACAGATAGAAAAAAAAAGGAAATACAGTAGAGCCCAGTAACTCGAACTCTACGGGTGAAACGAAAAACAATTTGAGATAGCGAGGTTTCAAGTTAACGGGGTTGATGGCACAATTCAATTTGCCACATCAAAAATCGATAGTTGGTGATTTTTTAGCACTTCAGTGTTTAGGGCACTGTAAATTAAACTTATTTTACAAAAATGGTAATTGGGCATTTTTATGATAAAATGTGATTAGTTCGTTGCACCAATCAAACATCAAATGTATGTAGTGTTGACGACAGTGTTAGTTTTAGTGTTTTTACCGATTATAGAAAAGAAGAGCTAATGAGATGGCATCCACGTGGACTTACAAGAACCAGAGCTTGAGTTATCGGGGTAAAGTTCAGTGAATTTTTCATCAAGGGAAAGAGTTTTTTCAGTCATTTTTACTCGGTTAATAACCGAGTAAAAATGACTGAAAAGTGGAGTGAAATAGGACTAAGTTTGAGTTAGTGGGAAGTTCGAGTTATCCGAGTTCGTGTTATTGGAGTTCTACTGTACTTACAATATATGCAAGAGCAGCGATTACCAGTCCAGAGGTCTTAAAAGAAGAAGAAGGAGAAGCAGTTCTAACTGTACTGCCGGCAGCTGAGTACTTGAATTGAGGAACATGATCACCACGGAGAAGCGTGAATTATCGGCGATCTGTCCTAAATGTTGCTTACTGCTTTTCAGTTACTTCTAACAGTACAGCAGGGTTTAAAAGAAGATCAAACAGGCATCCTTTCCACTTTTTAAGCCTCAGACTCTGTTCTCAATTTCCACGAAGAACCCAGGGAGCCACCATTTTTGTTTTGCAGCGAATAAACCAATGAGAGCGCACGTATAAACGCGCAATAGAATGCACCAATCAGGGATCGTTTTAGTTCGCTGTGTGCCAGGGTATTTTTCTTACCTCTGCCATATTGAAAAGCGAGAAGACCCCGGGGACGAGGTTGCGTGGAAATCGCCCGAGGGATAAAAACGCAAATTCGGCCCGGTAAAGTCAGATGTCTTGGTGACGCAAAGGCAGCACGCACGCACTTCGACCCGAAGGTTTCGGGTTCAAACCCAGGAACGCGGTGGTTGAAAAAGGGACATGTCTTTATTGTGACATCACTTCCAGCGGGAAACGGGTTACGGGAAACTTTAAAAAAACATTGCAATTTGCAGATACGAAGAAAAAGAAACTCAACCGAATTTTTACCGTGGGTGTCACAAGCATCCCACGAAATTATTTTCTTTACCTGTAGACTGTGCAGAGTTGATCACAGATCCACGTAAGGTGTTGGATCCGTTTTCTATCTTTGTTGAACCCATAAGTCACCAGAGAATTTTCCATTTGGTTTTAGCGTTCTACATAACAGCACACTTGGTAAACTATTAGAAATGCAGCTCACTTTGATTTCGGCTCGACGGGCGACAGATTGTTGTCGAAGTCCATTACTCGTCGCTTTTAAGATTCCACCGCCTGTCTTGTTCAGTATCCAATTGACTTGCCAGTATTGAGCTTCATAAGGGTATATTTTGTTCAAAGATCCACTAAAACGCCATTCGCGTTACATGACTTTCGACGCCATTGCCGGTTAAGTTTATCATTCTACTGTGTCCTCCAGAGAAATCTACGCATTTCCACTACCCTCTCTATCCTGAGAAAATGCGAGCAGAAGGCTCTATGCACAAAGATACCACTTACCAGGGGAGTGACAGGCAAGACTTTTACCGACACGGAAAAGAATAAAAATAATAAAAATAATAAAACGGAGAAATCTACCAATTTTCCGACTGGGATTGCCATACGGCAACCCAGTCATAATCCGGATTTATAATTGATACACTACCTAAATATGACCATAAAACTCTCGATAGACGTAGGTCTACATGACGTCTATTCGGCGATAGATGTAGATTTCGCAAGAGAATGTGAAAAGACAGACCGGCGCCACCCTCCTAGCGAATTTGGACCATCCCCTAACGGATTTAGTCCCCCTTCGCGGATTTGGACCCTCCCATATTACACTTGCATGATAACCCCTAGCATTCTTCCGGAGGATTGTGTATCGTCCTCGAAGAGTGTTTATTTGAAGGCGGTGTAAAGTTAGTCCTTCCAAACGCCTGGTTTGGCCGGTCAGTTCTGTCAAATGGAAAGCGCCCTAAGTGTAACAGTATCAAATATAGTGATAACTATTCGCAGTGTTTGTTGGAGGAATGTATAACTGGCACAAAAAGTGTTGATAAATACTGAATGGATCTGCTCTACTTGGCTAACCTGATGACATCAACAATACGACCTGGCAACAAATATCAGACCTTATTCAAAATTACCCTGTCATCTGTACTAGGAACTTTGAACACATGGTACAACTCTTTATAGAGGATGTGTTAAAGAGTAATCTTATGCCTATTGGAGAAATGGTAGACTTATTTTATTTTACTTCCGCTTGGTGACTTTCTCACGAACAAAGTGATAGTTGATGTCGACATGTTTTGCGCGTCCATGAAACTGTGGATATATAGCAGATTGGTTACCCTCGAATGCCAAAGTTGCGGCAGTCTGCTTGATTCCTAAGTCTGACAGAAGTTGTCTCATCCAAATTGCTCAGTTCTAAACTGCGCTTGGCAATGCCATGTATTCAGCTTCAGGGGTTGACAGAGCGACACTTGACTGTTTCTTACTTCTCCAACTCCAAGAGCATGGAAGACATGGATGAAATGGAAGCCCTTTGCAAGAAATATCACTTGTAATTTCTACCACAAAGCGAGAACTCTAAAGATTCAGGGAAAGGAAGATGCAGACAAACTGAGAAATGATTTAATCAACCTAATTTCAATTCGTTCACATCCCGTTAGTGAAACACCGAACGCTCTTCAGGAAAATCAAGATAAGGATGTTCAACTCAGAGAGGAGATTTCATCGAGCCTTATTTCACCAAGCGATGGTCCAACTGCAACTTGTGGTGACAGAAGTGAAAGGGATGTTAAATCTCCTGTACTATCCACTGAAGACGACCTAAGCAAGATTGAAAATTTTATCGATAACGCATATATGGAAATCATTTTGGACTCCAACGAATCGAATTATTCAAATCCGGTCAGAGACAGCAAAACTGATTTCGATCTTTATTTAGCGCAATTGTCAATGTTGTTAGAAGGAGTGTTAAATGAACTGAAGGATTTGAAAGTCTCTCATAAGGCAATACTGGCCCCAAATAATAAAATAAAAACTGAACTGACCACACTACGAAAAGATGTAACTTCAGAACCAATCACAAAGGTCACCGGAGCTTAATAATCTGAAAGGTTCTCATGCTGCGCTCCTGACCGCAAGCTGTGAAATTGCTATGTGATTGGTTCGGGAAGTGAGAAGTTATGTAATCTTGGAGATTAATAACTTTATTATAATGAAGTTATTAATCCGCTTTGTTTATAAGAGGTTATGTAATGTTTGAGATTAATAACTTCATTATAATGAAGTTATTCAGTGATCTCCATATAATGAAGTTATTAATCTGCAAAATTACATAACTTCTCACTTCCAGACTGAACCAATCATATAGCTTGTTTGATACACAGGAGTGGACAACTGTCAGCAACAATAAAAGACCTGTAAATACTCAAAATAGATTTAAGGCGTTGGAAGATTCTGTTGGTGAAATATCACGTGATCCATCATCACAGTTAGACATTGCAAATCCTTCAACATATATGAGTTGGGCTGACCAATTAGCAGAATATCGATTACAACACAACCAAACGTTTACATCCAAGTCTACCTCTGGAATCTCTGAATCATCCACTCTTCTTCCTCTCGCTAAATCAATGGTTACACCCCACTATTCATCAAAGGAGGTATCTATAAGTGCAGACAAATCGACGATAGCCTGCCCAATTGGTGACTCGATAGTCAAGAACATTGAATCTAGGAAATTATCCCGTGCCTTTGGGGAAAAGGTTAAAGTTGAATGTTCGCGAGGAGCAAAGATTAAAGATAACCACGATAAAGCAAATGAGCTTCTTGCTTCCGGCCAACTAGATGAGAATACGGCCTTAATAGTTCATTGTGGAACAAATGAGTTAGCTGTTGAAAATTAAGACACGGCTGTCGCAAAGTTACGCATGTTAATCACTGACCTGAAACCGAAGGCAAAGTCCCTGGCTGTATCGTCTGTGACATTAGGAAATGATTCAGCTGCTGTTACCGCTCATAAATCAACCGTTTTAATAGACTCACCAAAACTATTTGCGAGCAAACCAACGTATGTTTCATTAATAACAACAATGTAATGGCTCAT
>OX421448.1:52895977-52898477 GCA_949126865.1 Montipora capitata | reverse complement strand
AGACATGAAAGATTTCTCTTTCTTTGATAAAGCGTTGAAACTTACTTGGGTCAAACGACTTTGTTCCGAAATTAATGCTCCGTGGAAGTATATTCCAACCTATTTCTTAGCCAATGTAGGTGGAATAGAGCTGTTTAATTGTAATTACGACACGAAACTTCTTAATCTTAACAAACACATTCCATCGTTCTATAAACAAGTCATCTGTTATTGGCAAGAAATTAAGATAAGCACTCCTGAAAACAAAGAAGCTGTGCTGCAGGAAATCATCTGGAACAATAGATTTATAAAGGTTAATGGAAAATCCGTTTTTTACTCCAAATGGTGCCAAAACGGCATCAAGCAGATAAAAGATCTCTTCAACGTTCCGGAAAACTGTTTTTTTCCGTTTGGAGTGCTAGCCGACAAATTTTATATAAAAAGATGTCATTTTTTAACCTACCGCAGCCTTGTATCGGCCATACCGAGTGAATGGAAAAAATGTTTGTTCAAAAATGAAAGCAACCCAACACCTGCACTTACCACATGTACTTCAAGTAGACCCCTCTCCTGTAAGACCTTATATCAAGAACTTCTCACCCGGCAAAAATTACCCAGACCCACCGCCGAAAAAAGGCTTGAACATTATAACTTTCAGCGTGACGATTTTTCTAAGATTTACCTTCTACCTTTCCAATACAAAATCATTCACCACATCTTATTTACTAACTCATTATTGTACAAACTGGAAAAAGTTTCGTCTCCGCACTGTCCATTCTGCCCCGCAATACATCAAACTGTTACACACCTGTTTGTTGAATGTGCGCAAGCGTCAATCTTTTGGTCTGAATTTCAAAATTGGATTTTCCAATTATGCAACCTTCAGTTAGATCTGTCCCCCCAAGAAGTTATATATGGAATTATTCGCCAATTGAGTCCAACATGTTTAGCTCTCAATCATCTTATAATACTCGGAAAGTATTTTCTTTATGTTAATGCACTAAATAACGATAAATCATCTCTTATTGATTTCAAAAGATTAGTACAGGATAAGATAGAACTAGAAAAATATATAGCAGTTACCTCGGGACAACAAAAACTTTTCTTTTCTAAATGGCAGAACTTTACACACATTCTTGTTGATTGCACATAAGAGTGTTTTCCGTCAATGTACCGCATTTTAATTTTGGTTGTATTCAGTAACCTTTGCAGTTTTTGTTTGTATTGTATTCTGTGCAATATTATAGCGATTGTAAGTACTTGCAACTTTTGTCTTGTATTGTATTTTTTTCTTTCTACTTCGCATTGCTTTTTATGTTGTAAATTAATACTGTTTGGAAAGTAGTGTAGTCATTGTACTGTTAGTATTGTAAGTATAGTAACTTTTGTTAATAAATGTTGTGTACTGAAAAAAAAAAAAAAACTCGACTTCGAATTTGGATCCATATTGCTGGATCCATATTGAGGGTACTGAAGCCGCAGACAGATAGCGGGGGTTGGCTGCCTCCATACTGAAAGGTGATGCTCTCGTGATGTGACTGGAAATCCAAGCCCAGTACTGAAAGATGAAGGTTGGTGTATTTCTGGTTTTTGTATTCAAGGTTGGTCGTACAAGTCCCTGTATACGTAACATTGGCTGATAGGGCAGTAGAAGCCATGGAAACAGCACCACTTGCTGGTCGCGCAGTCATACCAGCCTGTTTGACAAGATTTGGGTGTTTGAAAATCTCAGTGCTGCCGCTGTCAAACAGAGCTTTCACTTGCAATTTTCTAATGTTGATTGTCGCTGTTGATTTCGATAGAAATCCAGAACTTTGAGTGGTGGCTATAACAGGAGAGTGCAGGGCAGCTGATACCTTTGAGGCAGCTTTACTTTGACATACTTTGGCGTAGTGACATTTTGTCTGGCACCTAGCACATGTAGCATCCTTTGCAGGACACTTCGAACGTGGGGGTCTATTGTTGCCGCAGAAATAGCAGCTGGGAGAAGTGGTTTCGGTAGCCGCAGCAGCCAGAGTATTCGCTTCTTGGCCAACGACAGATTTTGGAGACTTAGCAGGAACAGCAGCATTGACAAGTGTATTTGGAACTGCATACGACTCAGAACTCTTCATTACAGACTCAAGGGATCTAGCCTGATCAAACATAGTTATTAAGTCAAGAGTTTTGTTCTCCAAAAGTCTTTGGCGTATCAGAATTGACTGTAAACCAGAAATAAAGGCAGGTCTAATACTCTCTTCACAGTATTGTGCAACCATGACATTTTTGAAGTTACAATCTTTGCTTAGCGTTTTCAGGGCTTGCAAATATTCGTCTAGTGTTTCTGTTGGAGCTTGTTTACAAGTAGCTAAAAGATGGTCGGTGCAAAGATCTCATTCTTCTGTTTGATGAAGAGTGTCTGAAGTGTTTCAATTGATATTTCATAATCTGTACAATCTTCGATGTGTTGGAATATGCTTGGCGAAACAAAATTAGAAAGGACTGCGAGTTTATCCAAATCTTTTTGTGGCAAGACGGCCAT
>OX421448.1:52860977-52885977 GCA_949126865.1 Montipora capitata | reverse complement strand
AAAAAAAGAAACCTAAGAATTCGATTGATCATCTTCTCTGGCTTATACTGCTTTTTTTTCAACAAAATTCAAAAGTTAATTTACGCACCGTGACGAAGGACGCAACGAAGACATCGCACATCAATTAGCTAGGTTGACAGTAGATGGGGAGGAATGCCATTGTAATTAAAGATGGTACAATGAAAAGATAACTTTTAAGATAAACATGTCAATTGTTAGTTCCCAAACATCTCAGTTCATTACTATTAAAATATCAGAATCAACATCAGAACCATATTTATATAGTACGCGGAGTAAAGGTACTATTGAATACTTCCCAGGGATTATAAATATTCCCATGCCATTGCCTCTTAAGTAAATGACGAATCCTAAAAACTTAAATGCCCAACACAGCTACAATTGATTTATTTGACAATTCCATAAAGCTCGGGCCTACCTTCACAGATCACAGCTGTGATTTCATTGGCGATAAGCTCCATTCTTCCCTTTTCATCAGACAATGTCAAAGCCCTCCCGTTTGAAGAGGCAATTCCTCTTAACTGCTCTTTGTCCACATTAGAGGCTATTCCCAAAGTTATAATTACAATCCCTTCGTCTTTTAACTGTTGGGAAGATTCCACGGCCTTTTCGGATTCTAGGAGATAATTGACAGATCTTGGTGTCTTGCGCACCGAACGCTGCTAGAGAATAATTAGCATTAGGATCTTCCACGGCGGTGGGGGGAGTCGTGCAATCATTACAGGTAAGAAGTAAGGCAAAGTGAGCAGTACCCCGATGGAGAAAACTTCTGTGGCCGGCATGGACATAGTATAGACCGAATGCATAAATGGCGGCCAAAAAAATATTCTTTTGTTTATGTGCTAATTAGACTCACTAGCCTCACTCTCAAGCAACATTTCTTTGTATTTTGTACATGCAAACGAGGCTAGTGAGTCTAATTAGCACATAAACAAAAGAATATTTTTTGGCCGCCATTTATGCATTCGGTCTATGTCTATTTATTATATAAGCACCAATGAAACACCAAGTGAGCTTTCGCGCGAAAATATGATATCTTCACACGTGAAAATAACATGTTATCGTCACAAGTGAAAAGATCACTGTTGCTATGGTTACATATGGAAATCGCGCCTTTCGTGAAATTATTTAGTATTTCATTGGTGTTTATATAATAATCGTGTTGAAAAATATTTCACTCGTTCTCTGCGCTCACTCGTGACATATTTTTCAACACTCCAAAGAGAAATTTCCTATCTCCGCGCGGCCATGTAACATCCTCTATGTAAGACATGAAACATGTGCAAACTCAATAACATACATTCAAATTTTGTAAAAGGCAAAGCTTATAACTTAGCGGAAGGCGGTCAAACACAATAAGCTCCTCGTTCATCACTTAATAAAACGGCCGATACGTTTATAAAACCGAAAGAAATGTAACAAAATTGTTTCTCACTTAACAATATGAATAAGTTGAAAACTTTTTAAAATGGTTACAGCCCTAAAATCTGCAAGAAATACACTTTTACAAGTATGTAACTTGTTTATATTGTTAAGTGAGTAACAATTTTATTATATTTGTTTCAATTTTATTTAAAGGGGCGGTTTCACGCTATTTTAGTCAAACTTCTAAACACTAAAAGACGTCTTTGTATCGATGAAGACCAAAAACTAATGCTGTGGTTTTGTTGCCAATAACCATTGAAAAGCACTGAAGCTATTCTTTGTTGTTTGCATCCATGGGTGGAGAGGATGGAAATGGACTGAAACTTGAAAAAAACTGGCTAGTCTTTTCAAGTTTGGAGACGGTGTCTTCAGAAGTCACCAAAAATTAAATCATATAGCTCTTTGTGCCACAAATGTGTTTCATATCTTCTCAGTGAGTTGTCAGGAATGTTGTACTTGTGAGCTTAAGTGCTAATTTAGATTTTTACCCAGTTTTGACCTAAAAACAGCAAATTTAGCATGACAGTGCCCCTTTAAGTACGAGTCATTTTATTACGTTTTCGAACAGTTTCTTGTCTGTTAGCATTTACTTTAACTTTGTAAGCTCTGCCTATTATAAAATTTGTACTGTATGTCCTTTTTTTGTGTCCGTGCATCCGTGTTCGTCATTAATGATTTGTATGCAAATTTTAAAGTTTGTACGCGTCTCATTAAGTTCGGGTGCTATTAATAACTTTGAGTTCATTTGTCCTCTATTAAGTTTGTCTGCAACTTATTAAATTTGCAGGCGTTTTGTGTCCATACCGGCCACGATAGAAAATTAAAAGCAGGGAAGAAAAAATAAAAACACGAAAGATAAAAGTGATTTTCGCACTCAACTGGACAATTTAAAGACAGGCGGTTTAGACGGGATTCGAACCCCTGGACCTCTGCGCTGTCGGCGCTATACTCTACCAACTGAGCTATGACGCCAATGAGGTGGCCGCAGGTCAATTTGTTGGGCGCATGTGTTCAGTCCAGTGAAAGGACGCGATGATCATCAAAAACTAAACTCTGAACAAATTCAATCAAACTTCCGTACATGACATGAAGTGAGTGCTTTCATTTACACTGAAAATGCCTTCTTACTACTGCGTATATCCCTGCGGTATTTTTGTCCAAAAGCCCGCGATATTTTCGGTCAGCTCCAAGAATAAAGAGCTGAGGCTGGTTTCGAACCCGGAAGTCTGCCACTCATGAACTTTCGACTTTTCCGCGCAGTATCAGAAAAATGGAACCATAGAGGTTGCCAAAGGTTACAGAAGTAAGACTTTCGAAGCTGACCGAAAGAATCGCGGCGACTGAGGATATAATTTTTATAAGACGTGCCATGCCATGCCAACTTACTCTGAAAGTCACCATCCGAGATAAGAACCAACACATGTGCTTTGTTTCTTCGTCCTCCTATCTTGAACATATTCCGAGCTCCGTCGAAGGCAACATTCATATACGTTCCCCCTCCAGGATGTTTCAGCTGTTTAATGACTGCATGCAGATCACGGATATTTTGTGTATTGTTAAAAAAATACACAATTTCGATGGAATTTGCAATCGCCATTAAAGCCACGCGTGTTGCTTGAAAATTAAAGCAAGTTTCTTTAGTATGTAAAGTAAATCACGTCACTGAGTTCTTTTTAGGACTTATTAGAGACCTTTAGCTACAGCTTGGTGTAGGTTGGTGTTGGCTAATACCCTCGTCTGTAGTAGTAGTAGCTACAGCTTTTTCCGGAATTACCGCAAACCTCAAGATATCACGTGACTTTGGCCTTGTCTTCGCGTTTGGTGTTCATGTTTTTACGGCAAGCATCCCTTGTAGTGGTAAGTGAAATACGGCAGAGTTTTAAGGCAAATTAAACTTAACGACCCCACGTTTAAGGCTAACCGATTGGTTCTTGCGTATCTAAGCTCCTTTTATATTAAGGGCTCTGCTGTGACATACAGTGAAACCTCTATTAAGCGGCAACCCTCGGGGCTAGTGGCCGCTTAGTAGAGGTTGGCCGCTTAATACAGGTTCGTCAGAAATTAGCATAATCTTAAATATAAACGTCACTTTATTCTAAAACAAACACTTTAGAGGCATGTGACAACTTTCGCACAAGAGACAGCTCTAATACCGAACAAAAATACAGTACTGTTATAAAAAAACATATTCTCCTCAAAATGTTGAGATGAGGTTCTCCCACCTTAACATGAACAATGATCTAAACTATAGCGTAAACTGAGTTTTCGTGTAACAGCAAAAGGCGCCAATGTGTGTAACTTAAACGTTGCATTACGGGTCCATAATCATTTTAGAAAATTCTTGCTGGGAAGTTTGTCTGGCACATAGGGCCTTTACAGAGGTCTTCCACTGTTCTCTGTCCGCTGCAATCATCCTCGTTTCCTCCCATGATCTCCACCCTGCCTCTTTACGTTCATTTTCAACTGTTCGTAGCCGTGTTGTCTTCGCCCTTCCCCGCCTTCTTTTCCCTTCCGGGGCCCAGCTCATTGCAATGTTAGAATCATTATTACGGTCTTGCCTCAAAATGTGACCAATCATATTCCATCTACGATACTTCACTTCCTAACTCAGCGGTTTCATACTCACTCTTTCCAACAGCTCTTTAGTACTGACATGATCCTGCCATTTAATGTGTACGATCTTTCGTAGGCACTTATTGTGGAATACATCTATAGCTCCTTTGCTCGTCTTCCACCTCTCGCATCCATATAACAATAGCGGCACTACGAGTGTCTAGTCTCAAATTTGTCTTCCTTGAGATGCTATCGGAACGCCACATGTTCTTCAATCTGATGAATGCCCTTCTTGCTTTGGTTCATCTGTTCTTCAGGTCTTTCATACCACCTCCTTCCTTACACACTTTTGCTCCTAAGTATGTGAACTCATCAACATCCTCAATATCTATTTCATTGACTACAATCTTGTCTTGGTTTCTTGCGCTAATCCTCATCGTTTTCGTCCTTTCTGTATTGACCTTGAGCCCCACTCGTCTGGCGTCGTCCTCCAGCTTTGTTGTTTTATCCTGAATTTTCTGTTTGGTGGAGGAAATTAGAGCTATGTCATCCAAATCATCAAGTTTGGATGTAAACCTCCATCTTATACCATTCTCACCATTTCCAACTGTTCTTCTCGTTACCCAATCCATTATGATCAAAAACAAAAATCCAGACATATTGCATCCCTGCTTGACGTCAGTTTTTATGTCAAACCATTCGCCTATCTCTTCCCCATCCACCACTGCACACTTGAATCCATTATAAAACACTTTGACCATTTCACTATTTTCTCCGGAATTCCATACCTCCCCATAATCTCCCATAAGCTTTCTCTGTGGATGGAGTCAAAAGCTTTTTCAAAATCTATTAAGTTCAAATACAGGGTAGCTTGCCACTCATTTGCCTGTTCAATGATATTTCGTAGAATTAAAACCTGGTATGTTGTTCCCCCTGCCTTTCCTATAACCAGAGTGTCCTTTCCTTAATCGTCTGTCAACACCCTTCCCTATTCGTTCTATAATCCTGCCCAGTATTTTCCCCACTACAGACAGCAACGTTATCCCTCTTGAGTTCTTGGATTCCTTCAGATTACCTTTTTTTGGCAGTTTAACAATGAGTCCCTGCTTTTATGGTTCCATATTTTTTTATCAATTGATGTATTTTCTAGGCTGAAAATTCTACGTTGGCTTTCAGAAACTCAGCTTTAATAGAGTCGATCCCTGGGGCTTTGCCATTTTAAAGTCTTTTTATGGCTTCCTTAACTTCACCTAACGTTGGCTCACTGACTGCAATCTCCTCAATAATTTCATTGAACTCGAATGCACAATCTTCTTCACTAGTTATCGGGTTTTCTGGTTCTTCTCTCTTCATCAATTCTTTAAAGTGCTCTGTCCATCTTGACTGCACTTCACTCTTTTCCACTTAGGAGGTTTCCTTTTTTTTTCTAACACTACTGTGCTTTGCTTTGGTCTTTCTTTGCATAATGTCTTAGTGAGCCCATAAAGATTCTTCATGTGCTGTTTTCTTGCAGCCTTCTCTGCTTCACCTGTAATATTGTCTATCTATTTCCTTTCATCCACCTTTATGCTCCTCTTCACTTCCCTATCCTTCCTTACATATTCTGCCCTAAGCTTTCGCTTAACCCTTTTGGAGCCCGTACTCAAGATCCTCTTATTAACGCCCTCTCTTTGATCTATGAGTTCCCATAACTCCTTACTGATCCATTGCTTTTTCTTCTTTTGAGGTCTTCCCAATACTGTTTCTGCTACTTCTATGTATGCCTTCTTCCTCACCCGAAAGTCTCTCTCCACTTCTTCCTCTTCTTCAACTTCTGGTTCTTCATTCTCTGGAGCCTCATACCTATTCCTTAGGGTTAGGGTCAGGGTTGCTTAGCCGTATTATACTTCACTCTACATTCAACCTTTTCTTTCGGTGCCTTTCTCAACCTGAGCTTAATTTTTGTACACACAAAAAAATGATCACTTCCAATATCTGAAGACCTGTAAACTCTTGTGTCATTCGATGAATTCCTAAACCGCTTGTTGATAAGGATATGATCGATCTGATTTCTGGTCCTTCTATCGGGCGACACCCATGTTGCTTTGTGGCTGGTCTTATGTGGCAATAGTGTTCCTGTAATAACTAGCTTACTCATATCACATATTTCACAAAGCCTTTCTCCTTTATCATTCCTTAGCCCCACTCCGTGTTTTCCCATAACTCTTTCATAATCCCTGTTTTCGTATCCAACCTTAGCATGCATACTATGATCATATCACGAGTATTTACACCATCTATCACATCTTGCAATCTTGTGTAGAACTCGTCCTTTTCCTGTTCGTCTGCATCTTCCGTTGGTGCGTATACATGAATGACTGTAAGCTTTATGTATTTAGAATATTCCCCAGCTTGAATTATTCTTTCGCTGATAGGCGTCCACTCCATTAGAGCTCCAACTACACTTTTTGACATCAATATACCTACTTCCTGTCTGTGGTTGTCATCATCTCTTCCAGAATAAATTATGGTGTCTCCTTCTGGAAGTTGCACTTTTCCTTGAGCAAAAACTAATTAACAATTAGACCCGTAGCCCGCAATGGCTACGGGTCAATAGCCCATGAGGCGAAGCCGAATGGGCTATTGACCCGTGGCCCTTGAGGGCGAAGGATCTAATTGTCTTAGTATCACCCAACTGGTCGGACAGAAAAGGCAATAGTAAAGTTAGCAAATGCAAGTTGAAGAAATATTTATTTGGGAATATAAACGAAAGAAAGCGTCACGCTTTTCGCAACTCGAGGACTATTACTAATAGTCCTCTAGTAGCAGCCAATCAAAATGCAGGATTTGCCTCAGTCCACTATTTGGGTGATACTAAGTGTATTTATCTCTTGGTGGCCGCTTAACGGTGGTAAAAACAATACGAGAACTCGCATCGGGACGGGCAAAGGGTGGCCGCGGGCGCTCATTAGAGGTGGCCTCTTAATAGAGGTTTGATTTACAATGTTATTCTATAATTATTTCGGGACTTTGATTACTGGCTGCTTAATAGAGGGTGGCCGCTTTAATGGAGGTTCCACTGTATTTAAGAGTTTTCGGGCAACGTTGAGATTGAATGGAAAAACAAAGACACACGTTGAAATTCCATGTTTTTCGAGAAAGAGGGCGAACGTCTTGCTAAATGGTAAGTAACTTCTTTATCTCTGATGGCAAGCGGCTAACCTCAAACTGCAGTTTGCGGTTTGCGGTTGAGAGAATAAACCCGTAGCTAAAGGTCTCTATTAACGCTGTACACACTGCTTGATTTTAAAAATCGGGGACCACCTTATTTTCGTCTTTTTGAGCAGTAGTGCGAATTTCCGTACCCAAGTCAGGATGGCCGAGCGGCCTAAGGCGCTGCGTTCAGGTCGCAGTCTACACTAGTAGGCGTGGGTTCGAATCCCACTCCTGACATATAATGATTACATTTTCTCATCCTTTTTTAAAGCTATTTTGTGAGTTCGAAAATGTTTACACCACGTCGGTTCAAAACCTGTCAGAGGCAACATCCTTTTCTGATTTACGTTAAAGAAACCGGTTTTAATCCTTCTTTGCTGAAATCAATGTATTTTAATGAATACTGAGGGATTATAGAATTATGTAGTTTGTTACTTGAGTGCTACACTGAAGCACAAACAGTATATTATATAGGCCACTTGGGATAATACCATAATACTTTTTTCCCTTGGGACAATTGTAAGTCCCAAGAGAAACTGGAAACAATGCATGCTTATGCAAAATGTGGGGGGACAAACAAGGAGCATTATGGTATTTTCTAAAGTGGCCTATATAGCTATTGGCTTAGTTTACGGCAATGAAGCTAAAAGCTCATGAAGCTATTGTAGTACTTATTCAGTGCTTGAAGCACCTGTTTCAGTCACCAACCAGAATGTTTCCAAATTTATTCCTCTATTGCGCACTGCTGGAGAAGCTAGAGTCTAGAACTTGAGATCGATCTATTTCGAGTAAATTCTTGAATACAGGAGAATTCCGAGCAAGGCAACTAAAATGGAGATCAGTCCTAACTATTAACACTTCAACTGTAAGTCCTTCAAGTCAGAAATTTAGCAAAGACGCTTTCAGTTACTCAACTACAGCCACGTTTCCCTGCTATCAGAGGCCTCTTCTTTTGCGTTCACTGGGCTGCCATGGGTCGAAACTCACTGTGTTGACCCTAACCCGGCGGTTACTTAGTGACCTAATCCTCACGTGATACTTCACAAGTTGTGCGGGCTCACTTAATAAGAACGGAAATAGAATAAGCGAGACACAGCAGACACAAATCACAGTCAGCAAACAAATCATGGGGCATGCGTTTTGAACAGTGCCGTCCAAGGTTGTGGACGGCGGTTGGATCAAAGCGAGTTTCGACCCATGGCAGAGGTCTCTTCTCCCGTACTCTTCAGCCCAGCGGAACCTAAAAGAAAAGTTACCTCTGCTAGCAGGGAACAGTCACGTGACCAAGAGCAAAACATAGTTATAAACTTCATGTTTACAGGCAAAAATTACAATCAGCGAAGTTGAGGTTTTAAAACCTTTGCAAAAACCGTGGTCGACGATACGTCTTGCACAGCGTTGGATCAGATAAGATCGTGATCAGTCAAATTTGATTGAAAACATGATATTTATGAAAGTCAAGTAGACTACTGCACCACTGATAAAACAACGCGAAAATGCTTTTTTAACGATATTTCGGCTGACTAGTACCAGCCCTCATCAGGTTTATTTGGAGATCTAACGAATTTACAGAATATCTATGTTACAGGTTAAATTTAAATTCAGGTTAAAATGTTTTCATCATATAGGTCATAATTATTCTAACCTAGGTTGAAATTGAAAGTAGTAAACATCAACAAAAATCCATCAGTTATTAGCAAGTACGCGTATATTGGGGTGTTGTGCTTAGCGTAAGTTTTCATGAGTTAGTCTACAAGACGCCAATGGTTGTTATTAAGTCTAAGCACTGATTTTAAATGGTTAGCATTAAGGTTGGGGTTAGGCATGTGCATGATAACTAATTCTGCTTTTCTACCTCACAAGTTTTGAAAAGGGCATCATTCATGGCTGAATCCCCTTAGGAGTGCAGACTGAGGTCAACAATATCAAAATATCATGTTCAAAGGAATTATATTAAAGTACTGAAAAATACATGATGTATTGCTAATTTTTTGTTTGCTTAATTATCATTACTACTTGCTCGATCTTTTGCTTACGTTTAATTAATATAATCAAAACCAAGTGAAAAGCTTTGAAAAGTCACAATTTACTCTAACAAAACTAAGTCGAACCCCTAATAGCGTAGTTGAAAAAAATTTTTTTTTCACTGTTCAGAAACGATTTTGCAGGCTCTTGTAAGTGTTATTTATTTTGAACGATCAAATAAAGTGTTTGGCTTTTTTGCTCATTCTTTTTGTGAAGATGTATATAGGGATTAAAATCCAAGCTTTGCGATTATTTTGGCATAGTGTTATTAAAGCCATTAATTCATCAAGGTGAGTAATTTCACATTAAAAAGAACTTTAATTTCATAAGCTAAGTAGAAGATTTACCAAATGTGGTCAGTGGAAATATTGGTTAACTAAATTGTATGTAAATATGTAAAGTAATTGTAAACATATGTGCCCCAGTCTATGTCAAAATCACTGCTAGCATGCCCGTGTGAACAAAAACTGGTCGATAAAAATAAGAACATTTATTATTCCACTATTACGCCATTTTACCATATTTGACCAAGAGAACGCTCAAAATATGAGACGGTAATACACTGTAGTGTCCCAGTTTGACCGGTTTAGAACAGAGCAAATACGGACGGAACGGGACTTTTTCAATGAAAGAAATTGTTTTCAACATGATGCAAAGACTGAGAATTAAGAAAATTTGGTCTGTGATCGTTTGTCACTGGTCATTTCGTTTATCTAGTCAAATAAGGACATTTGGCTGGCTTTTGTGCGGTTTACATCGTTCGCACGCGCCCTGAAGGACAGATGATGCTTTTTTAAAAACACTCTTACCAAATAAAATTGAAGCAAAATAACACATTTTTGTAATGGAATAATAAATCTCTTATTCGATGGCTCATTGCTCGTATTTTTCCGAGCCCCTGCGGGGCTCGGAAAAATACTACGCAACTCGCAAAATATCCGCGCCTATTATATGTTAAACCATCCAATAAGATGTATTTATTTGTCATGCATCTGGAACATGAGACCTACCAGTAGAAGACACTACAAATCTTGAGGTAACATCAGCCATAATTTTCTTTGCATTGTTGACGTCGTCAAACTGAATACTCCCTGATACGTCAACCATGAAAGCCAAGTCCATAACACCGGGACATTCTTAAGTAGTAAAAAAAAATCGCGTATATGAAGGAGCTGGAGAAGCCTGCTTGAAAGTGGTAGTTCAGCAAAATCCGGGCGCAATATTGGACGAGATGGTAGATCTCGGACGAGGGACAGCTTGCCCAGGTCTTCCACGGACTCATTCAATATGGCGTCCGGCCGGATTTGCGGTTCTTTTCTAAGTGCGCTTTCCTTTTGTCAGAAGTTGCCCGCCAGACCCGTCAGTTTGTAGTCCTGTTCCGGGACTCCCTCTTACCCCGCCCTGAAAATGGGCCTGGGACCCAGGCGGGAAAAGAGAGAGTCCTGCATTACTTGCAGGCGCATGCTCGGAATGACGCCATTTTTTCCCCCAAAACTGGGGGAAAAATCAAATTTGGAAAAATATTCCTTATTGGGCATAGTTTATTCCGAGTGCTTTTACACTGGATAAATGGTGATAATGTGAAAGGAAATTATAACGCCAAGTTTCTGGAGGCAATTGATTTCGCGTTTAAGAAATGCCACTTTACCTCTGTGCCTAAGGCGGAACAACTGCAAGCTATTCATGCAGATGATGGTTTGTTAAACCTGCAACAGGATTTGGCAAGTCTGTTTGCTACATGGTTGTTCCTTTAACATGTTTGTGATTTTCTTCGATCCGAGTCCGATGTTAATTGTTAGTCAGTCCTTCTTATCGTAAGTCCCAATTGTGGAAGATCAGATGGATGACATACAAAAGTATGGAATTTCGTGCCTGAAACCCAACTGAACAGCTGCATGATTTTGGCGCAAGAAAATATCAAATTTTGATTTAATTTCTCTCCAGAGACTCTTTGAAACTTAAAAATATACTGTAGATTGTGGATGCGAATCGCTCAATGAAGACTAATAAATCTCCTGCTGGAATTCTTGTTTATTGTTCATTACTTCTGTCGATCTAGTTATGTGATAATTGCACTGATCCAGTGAACATATATTTGAGTTGCACAGTAATTATTGAAACTGTGATTGTTTCAGGAGTTTAGGCTACCAATTTTTTTTCAAAATCGGGGACAAATTGTTTGGATACCTAATATAAAACAGTCAGATAAAAAATGTCGTAAATACACTCAGTTTTATCAGGAATAATACACAAACACCGGTGACAAACAGAGTTTTTTTTTGAGTAATTAGAGTAGTCTAAGAGTAATTTACTGAGACTATTAATTTTTCCTTAGAATAATTTTTCAAAGCACTCGTCGCATTAAATCTTTCTTTCCTTACAAGGACAGACTTAAGGCCGTGGCCAAATGGCTAAGGTTTTATGTAGAGCTGCCTCCTGAGACAGCAATGATTTTTATATCGGAAAAACTAAAAGCCGATTGCATGACAGAAAAACTGAGCATTATTCCTGATGAAGTTAGATAAAAAAATAAACGAAATTGAATCACAACCTGGACTATTTGTTTCTTTGCATACCAGTCTGTGTTGATAACGCAATTATGAAGCGATAATGTTCCTATTAAATTTATACATATATACGCACAGTCAAACATCGATTATTCGGACGTTAATTGTCACGATTTTTTTTTTCTGGCCAACATTTGTTCGTGAATATTAATTAATAAGGATGAAATAATGCTATTAAAGCGTGTGTCACCTTGCTTTTACTGCAGATAATATGAAATTCTGACTTTGAGCTGTTTGCCGCTCAGTGAAATCGTATACTATATTTAATAGTTCAGCCTTTGCATCGATTTATTGCGATCTTCTCTCAGTCGTTACATTTCTGCGGCAATAATTTTCCAACATCACTGCGATCGGGGTTTTTTCTCCTCGGGAGTGGTCACGACGAGGCATAATTTAGATGTTCTCTTTCCTGACACTGTAAATCACACAGTAATTTTCATATTCGATTTTTTGCCGGAGTTTCAAGGTTCCCTTTATTTACATATCCAGCCTGGCATCTAATGCAATATGATTGGTTCATTACGATCATGCGCTTACAAGTAATACAGGACTCTCTCTTTACCCGCCTGGGTTCCAGGCCCATTTTCAGGGCGGGGTAAGAGGGAGTCCAGGAACAGGACTAGTCACTTGCATTATAATCCCTCGCATTTTTCTGTTGGAGTATATATCATCCTCGAAGTATTTTTAATTAAAATTTGAAGTCGTTGTAGAGTTAGGAAGAGTTAGTCACTTCCAAATGGCCGGTCTGGCCGGTCAGTATTGTCAAATGGAAAGCGTCCTAAGTTAACCGCTTTTCTACGCCGGCTACGTTTGCAAGCAGGGGGGATGCAGGGTTGACTCAGAGGGTTAGTATAGCGGATGGAGGCTCCGGGCAATGGGTTCCTGGTAATGTAAAGGACATCGGAAGAGAAAATGTTGCGGCGTTTTTGATGAGTATCCAAGTGTTCAAAAATGTAGGACCGTCCTTTCAGTGGGTCGGATGAGCCTTTGGCGACTCTTAATGGGCAAGGCATGTCATTGATAAACAAGCTTTAGGTGTATAGTGGGTTACCTGTGTACCCTATGTTAGTGGGAGCCCAGGACTGGGAGCGAACAACAGCCCTAACTTCCTGTCACGGCGTTTTCACAAACCAATTTATTTTGAGATTGAATTTCCCGCGAATGAGACTCCCGCAGGAGCTCAATGACCAATCACAAGAAACTAACTCGACGTTATACGTCACCGAAACGGAACTCGGAAAAGGTAGTCTAAAAATAGAACGGTCTTTTAAAATGCCTTAAAATAGGCACTCAAGATCTTAAAATAACTGGGGAGAAAGTGCTACCTTTGTAATTTTATCTGCAAATGGTTAGAATTCAAGTCTTCTTGGATAAGGACTATAAAACGTAGGCCCCGTCTCACAAATATCTTGTATGTTCATAAGTTCCCCTGGGAACGTTAAAGAACCCAAACACTATTCGAAAAGAGTAGGGAATGGATTCCCTGTATGCTGTTGTGGTTGTCCTGTTATCTCCAGCAGAAGTGGCCGGCTTGGCAGTGATATCTCGAAAAGGGCTTACGGTGTATGAGGCCACGTAAGCAAAAACAGCTATAAGTCAAAAAGGGACTTTGCCGAGTGCTGGAACATGTAGATGTAGATGGGAGTTGTTCGCTCCTAGCCATGGGTTCCTGTTGTTACTAGGGAAATTCTGGAGCGGAAAATACAAGATAGCGGATATAAAAACGAAATGTGCCACGTGCTTGTTTCCTTCCTGTTGATAATCCACTCGCATCGAGAAAATAGCACGCTTAGACTGATTAAAAGAAAACTCTTTGAAGCTTACATCTGTTATGAGAATATGCAAGGATGACTAATTCCTATAACACAAAAAAGACTCTTTACACAAGTGAAAAAAAAAACCAGCCTCTTCCCCCCAGCAAAATGTCCTACCTTTTTCAGAAAGGCAAGGCATTCAGAGTGCGTTTTTTTGGTAAAATTCCAAAAACGGATTTGTGTTCTCGGATCAATGGATTCTTCAGCGTTGCCATGACAACGGAAACAAACAAACCTAGAGTTGCATTGTTTTGGAGAAATTCTTCAATGAAAATGCCGCCAGAAAAAAGCATACCTTGGCGATCGATAAAAATTAATGACGAAAAACATGCGTGCTAAGGTACAAATCGATTACAGAGGGTACTTTGCAGTTTACTTTTTTAGCTGTAGGAAAGGTGCTAACAATTTGGGCTGTCAAACTTTTAGTGTAATTTCTTGTTCGTGACTTTGATCGTACGGAAAACCGCTTGTCAAAAAAACCGAGGGTGGGTTTTTTGGGAAATGTGATCTCGGATCAGTGGATTCTTCAGCGTCAAAAAACCGCAAAATCCGAAAAAGGATTATTTTCCATGACAACTCAAACAAACAAACGCGCAATTTAAAAAACAAAACAAAATTTAGCGGTTTACTAGTTTGTTTTGGAGAAATTCCTCGATGAAAAAAAAACCTTTCAGATCAATAAAAAGAAATGACGAAAAACATGCCCTCTAAGGTACAAATCGACAACAGAGGTTATTCTTGCAGTTTACTTTTCTAGCTATAGGAAAGGCAGTAACAATATTATAGCTGTCAAAAAACTTTTAGTGTAATTTCTGGTGTGAAATCTGCAGGAAAGCTCAGTAACCATTTTCGACCTATTCGTGTCTTCGATCGTGCGGTAAAAATGAGAAAAACTTTTGGGCTAAACTGTCATGTACGGTGGCTGTTGTGTTTCATTTTTGCATAGAAAACCGCTTGTCAAAAATACTTTTTTCAATCCTTTCCCGAAAAACGCTGAAGTGGTGAATCTCAAAAATCCGATTTTAGATTTAATCCGAAGTATCCTCCTCGAGTGTGGATACTTTGGATTCATGATCCGTTTTCAGATTTTCCCAAAAAACGCACCCCGAGTTTTTCAGATCCTTTTCCAGAAAAAAACCCTAAAGTGGTGAATCTCAAAAATTCGGAATTAGTGTAATTAGTGTGGATACTCTGGATTCATGATCACTTTTTGGATTTCGTCAAAAGAACGCAAAATCCGTTTTCGGATTTTACCAAAAAAACGCACCGTCAGTTTGCGTTTCATGGGACCACAGTGTTTCGACTCGGAAGGGGTGTCATTCGTCAGTAAAATCCGTCAGTGAAATCAACTTCAAACGACCTGAAGACTTGTCAACGGAAACATATAGGGCTGTTTGAAAAGATCGATTCTGATCAATAAACGCTCTTATTATTATTTTTGTTATTGTTAATTGACAGTCTTTAGCTAGCATACAGGCCCATTGCAGGAGTCTCATCATTGCTTCATAAGTAAGCATGGAAGACTGGATCGGATCAATTAAAGTATTGTTAAAGTATTGTTGAAATCTCGGCTTGATGTCTTCTTTGGAAATGGACAGAGGATAGCCAATGAGAGACAATTTAAAGACTTTGAAGTCCTTGTTTAAGCCATGTGCGGGGGTTTGTACTTCTTCGAGAGGAGTAGATAATATTGTCCTATCACTCTCCACGCTTGTCTTCGAAAGTAAATTTAAAGGCCATATGCAAATTTGTCTTTCAATCACTGTTTCATAGCGTTAAAAAAATTCACAATCAAAAAGTTGAGCTGTGAAGTGTAATTATTACAAATTCATTGCTCGTGATTTACATTTACATAGGCATCTCAGTTTTACAAACTTTCACTTCGAAATCTTCATTGTCCAAGCTCGCATAAAGCAAGAAGTCTCTCTGTCTCTAAATTTCGATTACATTGCACGTTTTGTTTCGTATGATGTCTTTATCAACTTGAAGATCCTTCAATTACATCACCGTATGTTATAATTGTCGCCTTTTAAAAAGACCCCATCTAGTATCACAACTAAATTGTAGAAAGAAATTACAGTGTGGTAATTAATGTCAAAGACCATTCGTCAAATTTCGCTCTGAAAAATTAAAATTGAAATCCGAAAGTGAAGGGTGGATAATGTATTGTACTGTAGTTTTAAGACGTCCGGTTTAGACTACAAGCTATCAATTGAAATTTCCTTACCAGAGGAACCAAGACAGAGATCCAGCGCATTTTTAAAACATTCACTGTTAACTGTTTTTTTTGTTGACTCTAGGCATTCAGATTTTGAAATACTTAGTACCAGCTGTATAAATAATGCAAAGTTTAGAGCCCATTGAAGCCGGGAAAAAGGGAGAGGGGTTGTGATTATTGTGATATTCTCGGATCTCAAAGCCATGCAGATCTGCATTTGCTGAACCATGGTCACTGACACTTATCATGATGAAGACTGACACTAGAAGAAAATACAGTGAGATTTGGGGCGTTTTCCATTTACAAAAAATTTCCGGAAATTTCGGTGGAAATTTCCATCGGGTGAAAAACGTGTTCCATTTAACTCAGGTCCGTTCGCCGCCCAGTGATTGCGATCTTACGCGCCAAAATTTTAAAATGTGGCCGTGAATAGCCTGGAAGTGGTAAGACCTTTCAAAAGTTGTAAATGAAAGTTTCCAACGGGAAAACAGGACTACCTTTTCAGAAGTTCCGTTTATTCCGGAAATTTTCCAGTGGAACGAACCAAAAACGTGGGTTCCATTTACATCCCAACCGGAGTTTCCGGAATTTCTTGGTAAATGGAAAACGCCCTTGGTAACAACTGGAGCTAATTAGAGGGGTTAATATGCGAACTTTAATACAGATTCGCTCGTTCCTTTCTAGTCTCTGTTACTTGATATTCAGGGATTCTGTCAAGCTGTGTCCATGTAATGGATATAAACAAGAAATGCGAATCCCTGCCAGATTTCCAAAGACAAACAAGTGGGAGGTAAAGCAAGTCAGTATTTTATTTTATGGCTTCACAACGTTGACATTGTTTAATTTAATGGGGGGATCCATTGTTTTCAACTATTATCTTTGAAGAAACGTAGGAGTTGAAAAAAAAACAATGGCTTGTTGAGGACACGATGGACAATATGGAGATAGAATACAGCGGAGCGATAGGCCATTTTTCACTAGTTATTTACAATTCATGATGCCTCGTTCACACCAAGTGAAACCTTAACCGTGTTTTGAACACTGATGTTTAGTTAAACACGGTTACAAAGTGTTTTCTTTTTAAATCGTGAATACTGATTTTTGCCGACTATAAATTTAACACAGGTCAAAGCATGTATTGAAATTCACTTCAATCTCACGTAAAAGCCAGTCCTACATTTTTCTGTGATTGATTTTCACTTTGTTACACCCAGTTTAATTAAACATGTCTTGTTGGTGTGAATAGTTAGACACGTAGACAATAACTGGCAGCATGGCTGCGGCTGACCATGAGGAATTGATGTAGCCTTCACTGGTTGAAATTTAATGGTGCATGTTTTTATCAAGGTAAGGACAAGCAATTAAATTTATGATTTAATTATGGATTAATTTATGAGTTTAGTTTCTTCTGATTGCTATTTTTTTGTAGTTTCATGAATCTTTTTCATCGCAGAAGCCCTCTTCAATAATTAGGCCTGTCTGATTTTTCCGCTGGCTAAATGGTGCACTCATGATTTTTTTCTTCTACTCTTTAAGTGCACTCTCAATTTTTTTGGCATTTTTCATCAAAAGTGGTCCACCTCTAATGATGATAACGAAATGCGAAAGCGAATGCTCTGAAAACCCGCAAGAGTGGTCTCTACATACATACCAGCCAGTATGCAGCGGCAGGTGCACGCACGAGTACTTTTTAAAAGTTCATTTTGCACGCCAGATTATTGACACGCGGTGAGGCCGTAGCTGAAAAACTAAGCGGCACGAATTCTTTGAAGAATACTTGTCTTTTCCCCAAAATTGCAACAAAAGGCGATCAGTCCTTACTAACAATATAATGTTACACAATGATGGTTTTCACAATCACGTCATCAAATTCTAAAATCAAAATCGCAAGGTGTTTTGAATTTTTATCTATAGTTGGTTGAAGATGACCTAGAAATAATCTTTTTTCAAGTTTTCATTTCCATAACGTCTTTCGTTTCGAAAATACAGCATTTTTAATTTCCGAATTGTCACCTTGCGCGACACTATGATAAAAAGTTATTTGGTTGGAAAAAAATGTCTATGCCTATGATACTCAGCAATCTGAGCGTTTCAAGTACATTAGGAGGTGTGTTCATATACATTTATAATTATTTTATCTTATGAGCGAAAAGTAAGCGCTTTCATCGCTACAGGAGTTCCAGATCATCGTGTTGATTTGTGGCCGCCATGTTGGTGCACCAACATGGCAGCTCCATACAAAACTCTATAAAGTTGCGTGAAACGCTTTGACAAATAACTCAGAAATGATGTACGGCACAGACCTGAGAATTGGTGAGGTGATTTTTGAATTTGTGTCCTACAACATTCCAAGTTTTTGGCTTATTTCATTGAACGGTTTCGATTTTATTTTTTTGTTGCGTGACAGTGAAAAACGATCTATTCAGGACCTTGCCTACACACACACACAAAATATAAACCGTTGTTTACACCCAGAAAAAAGGAAGCATCGTCTTGATTAATTCCTTCAGCTCTCTTGCTGACAAAATATTGTAGAACGCGGCAGGATCTCTTTCAGTTCCGTCCGTCGCAAACATTTTCTAGCTTTCGCTTTTAGTAAAAAAGAAAACTCATAACACAATCAACTAATTAAATACAAAATATTCTCAAAAGAGCGATCTTTTTTACTTTTCTTAAAGTCAGGTCCTCGATAAACAAGTGCACTTGAGCATTTCATATCTTCTTCATTGAGAACAAAAAAATGTCTGTTCTTGCCGCCAATCGGTCAAGTACTTTGCTTTCGAAGGCATACTTGTTCAAAGCACCACAGTTTTAATCGAGGAATTCGATGACGTGGAAGTCCAGCATCTTTATCTCCATCTGGATAAAGAGTAGCTACATCTTTAATAATCCTCACACTGCATTGGAATTGGAAAACACCAGTCAACCTTTGTTCGTTCCTCAAGCGTGTCAATAGACCTTTTTACCGATACGGCGGCCATTTTGATTTCTTTTGTTTCGAATAGCTATTATGGGATGCCCAGGGGGCAAATACATATTGATTTGCCCCCTGAGCATCCCATAATGTCTTTCGAAACAATAGAAATCAAAATGACCGCCGTATCTGCAAAAAGGTCTATTGCTCTCCTTCCGTTTTTTGTGTTTTCATCACAGATTTATGACTCCAATAGATAGTATAAGTAATATTGGGACAATCTCTCAACACAAACAATAATTACAAGGCATTATGTGATGCAGCCTCGTTTTCAAGTTAGCGTGGTCACGTGATTCGTTCTATTACTGTTACGTGTCAGACACTCCAATGAGCCATTTCCGAGTTCATGTCTGGCTTCTCTTCAAAGCGAGTCTAAGTGCGAAGTTTTTGTGATGGTAATTAGTTCTACTTTACATATAAATGAAAACTAATTTTCATAAGAAAAACTTTGCACCTAGAGTCGCTTTGAAGAGGAGGCAGACATGAACATTAAAGTATGAATTTTTTCGAAGATTCGTCACCACTGACAGTGGTTACAAAGCATTTGAAGGGCAAACCTCGTTTCCATGTTGGACTATGCGGGTCACACTTTTAACTCCGCATAAAAGCCGTTATAGCGTTTGCCGCAAGCGCTTCCGTTGGGTTTCACCGAAGAAAACTTTCTACCGAGCAAAATATGAAGAGAGGGGGGAGGAGGGCAGGAAACGCGTGTCCGCAAACCCCAACATTCCGAAGAATGCCTTTTTCACACTTTCACACTTATTAAAGCGCACACCTGTCAGGAACGTCTCAAAAAAACGACCAATGAGAAGAAGGACTTGTCAACAGAAATAAATTTATGTTTATTACTAATTTTTAAAAACAGACAAGGCTAGAAACTAGTGATCGCGAAGTACATGTAAATGTTGTTTAAACTAGAGAGCTTCGGGACCGGCCAAACCAAGCGATAAGTGCAGAATATGCAGAGTCGATTTCCAAATTAAATACGGTATTCCTTAACCGTATTTGATCATTAAGACCACTTTATTTTTGTTTTTCCCAAGTCATATCACATCTCGAGTCTTTTCGGTCACGATGAATTTGAGATAGATTTCATCCACAAGTAGTTTTCACGTTACAAAATCGCTATCGGACGACACAAATAGCACATCTCTCACATAGTTCATTTTGTTATGTTTTTGTTTGTCTCTGAAAGGTTCCTAGAACGACCTCACACCCTGGCCAATTTGATTTGTTAATTATTCTATTGAGATGCTGACCAAAGACATAGAAGTACTGTCATCAGGTCTCCCTTTTATTTGGTGATGAGGCTATTGAAGAAACTACATGGTGTGACTATTTGATCCCAACGGGCCTAAAGAAAAACAATTCCCTGGACAATCAAAGTGATTTCCTGTGATAATGCTGTTAATTGGACGTTCTAAAACGGGGCAGTCAGGCCACAAAACCACTTCTTTTTTAGTTTAGTTTCTTTTGTACGTTAATTAGTCACAGGAGAAAACGCTTTTCACCAATACAATCGCTTTCCTTTCCTTTGGCAATACTTTTAAGGTCTTTTAATAACGCGTTCTAGCATGTTAGTGAAACGGTAAAAACATGTTAGTGAAACGCTAAAAACATACATGAGGACATCTCGAGACCTGTAATTGACTGGCAACCAATGAAATCTTTCCTGCCGAACGAGATAAACTCACTGAAATTCACGCAACTTCCTTTGGGCATCAGTGTCTTACGTCTTGAATGGTGTTTACGAAATATCCCTGCGAGCATGTCCAACATTATCGTGTCATTTTAAGGAAAACTTAAGCCGCGTAACGTCGGGGGAAAAAATATATATCACAGAGAAGATAAAATGCAAACGACCAATACAGCCATGCAAGGCAGGATACTATTAAGGAAGGGTTACGTGATATCTCTTTAACAGCTACTCATCCGAGACTTCTATCATGCTAAATCGTAAACTAAGGGAATTGTAGATTTCAAAAATGTATAATGGCCTTTGTCCCCCTGAGTGATACCGAACACCCTATTTTTAGGGTCTTGGCCCATGGGCTACAAGCATGATTTGAAATTGTAGGCCCTTTGGCCGCGGCAGTTTAAATTCGTCATGTGTTCTTTTTTCTTTGTAGTGCATGATCTGCCCGTTTTCACCGGAAGGGCTAAAAAGTACTGGTCACTTCAATATCAGGTTGTGCCAGAGTCAAGTGGGAATCGAGAACTAATGTTGAAGCGTGCTCAATGGCTTGTTAACCACGGTTATTTCATATTTCTTAGCATTCGTTTCAGAGGTTCGGCGACACTTAAAGATGAATTATGAGACAAGAGAGGGCCATCAATTTAAAAAAACTTGGAAAACCCCTTTTGCCTGATTATTCTAGTGTTAGTCATACTAGTTCTTGAGCTGTTACTCGAGACCTCAAATAGTTTACCAAGGTTCATCAACAACATTGACATGGAACGTTCGGAAAACTATTATTGTGTTTTTGGGCAAAGAAATTTCTTATCCAGTGTTGAAAAGATCCTCCGCCAACTGAAAAGATCTGGCTTCCTGAAGCAAGAATATTCATTTCAACAATAGCAACGGAGCCCCTGTCAAGAAGATGATATACCTTTGGATCAAAGAATGTTGGATTCTCGAGTAACCCTTCTATGACCGTCATGAGCAAGCCCGAGTTTTTCCGTGCGGGCAATACGTCGCCTGAATGAGATCCCAACTGGAGAAAATCTGCGGCGACAAACGTTTTTCTCTTAGAGTTTCCATTCTTTGGGTCACGATCTCGTTCTTGCTGGATCCGTGCTACCATTTCCGTGATACAATTGACTACTAACGAAATAGGACCTCTATGACGAAGAATTTGTTCAGTGCGCAGGTGAACTGATATGAAATTAGAACCCAACTTTTTTGATACAAAATCATGAGCAATTTCCAAGAGTTTGTCATTAAAAAAAGAAACATCCGGCGCATGAAGACAAAACTGGATAGTTGGTGGTAATGGAAAGTTCGCTCGGTCTTTAGTGCCATTCCCTCTCCATTGCACAATGCCGATGCAAGTTCTACCCTTGATAACTTGGTCGTCAAATCTCTCCATCGATTTAAGAACCCCCACATCGATGCAAATAGTTGTAGTAACTCTACGTCCCGCGAATATTTTTTTGTCTTTATGACCACTCCATGCGCAAGGAGTCACTGAAGGCTTTGAAATGTTCCGCTCTTGCCTTAAGCGTGTTGCTTGTGGTTCATAAATAAGATACATCAGCAAATCTAATCGATCTTGGCATACATGTTGAAATGTCTTCCAGCTTGCAAGAGTGTTGTAACCGTGGGAGAGCAGCTTTTTATTAAACAAAGTCAAATTGAAGTAAGACGCCAGTGTCGGTAACTTGAGTTGTGGTCGTATTGCCCGAAGATTTGAGTTGCTTACAAAAGGCTCAACAGCGTGACCCCCACTAAAAGTGGCTAAGGCTGCAAGAGCAATGAGATTATTTATCCCCATCGTGAGTTGCTCCCAATAGTTAAACACCACATAAAACTTTCGAGGTTTTCTCAAAGCAGGTGTGCTCTTCAATAAGCCATCTTGCATATCATTGTGCGTGTCGAGGGTATTTACTTTCAAGTGATTCGTGCGACTTACCACTTTCTCCATGTCCTTTCGACGACCCTGTACTTTCCATATTTGTACAGTTATTAACACTGCGGCGGCAAGAACAACGAAAGCAAACACCTTGAAAAGTATCCGTAATCTCATTTCTAACACGTCTCACCCCACAGCGACTGGGAGGGTTCCTATTATCCTTCCTGACATGGATTTGCAATTAGTGAAGCCTGAGACAAAATTCAGATTTTGTGTACGATTGGAAATCGGAAGTTCCAGAATCCGGCCGGATTTCCCAATCAAACGCAACCCTCAGTCTGAAACACAAGAGCAATATAAAATAGTTCGGTTCAATTCCTATAGATCGTTTTCACCGTTATGCAGCAAAAAAACAAATTCCAAACCGTTCCATGAAAAAGGCCAAGATAACGAAATGTTATAAAATACTAATACATAAACAACTTCTCAAAGTCTCACGTCTATGTAGTACAGCATTTTTTAGTTATTGGCCGAAACGGAGGCGCCATTTTGGTGTACCAACATAGTACACAAAAGTGGTCGCCGGAAATCAACAAAACCATTTGGAATTTTCTTTGCCATGAAAACGCGTTATTTTCGCTCATGAACTGGTACAAATTCGCATCAACACAATCTCTTAAGAGTTGATAAGTTGCAACTGTTGAAAGTTAAAAGGAATTCCTTTTTTTCAACCAAACAACCACTATCAACTACTATCAACCAAACAATCAAACCAAACAATCACTATCAAGGCGAAAGTCGGAAACTAAAAATGCTGTATTTTCGAAACGAAAGACGCTACAGCTCTAAAAAGTTGTGAAAAGATTTAAATCTAGATTATATTCAAGGTAGTGAAGATAACAAATTCGTGGTTTTCATTTTAGAGTTTCGTGACGGCATTTGAAGACGATCTGTAGCCCCCAGGTGGCAGTTTACTTCGTTGACAACAATTTTTACATCGTAATGAACAATACCTTCTGATTGTTAAAAATCTTGTTAGACTCCGTAAAACACGGCTGGCAATTTTAACAGTTTAATTCTACTCAAAACACTGAAAAAGTAAACATGGAAAGACTTAGTATTTCGTGCAACTGCCGCTTATCAACTCGATCTCGGAATGTTCTTGAAGTGGTAAACACTCCATCATGTTTCCTAAGATAGCTCGACCTTTTCTAAAAATAACAAAATGTTCTTTCCCGCCAAAAAATATTAATATCGGAACGGTCTTTGGAAAGTTCCAGAAAAAAAACATACAGTCCCTGAACGGTCTACAACAATGTGCTAAGAGTGTAAGGTCCAAACACTCCTCCTTACTAGCCAGCACATGGTTCTTTCCTTGGACGAATCCCAGCCATGTGTCGAGGTTTTGTGAACTTCGAGTGATTGGGGCCTTTACCATGTCAGTAAGCATGTCTTCAGTTCTGCAATGTTCCAATTCAATGTTCCCCTTGGTAACCTTCTCACGAACAAAGTGATAGTTGATGTCGACATGTTTAGCGCGTCCATGAAACTGTGGATATATAGCAGATTGGTTATCCTCGAGTGCCAAAGTTGCGGCAGTCTGCTTGATTCCTAGGTCTGACAGAAGTTGTCTAATCCAAACTTCTCAGTTCTCCACTGCTCTTGGCAATGCCATATATTCAGCTTCAGGGGTTGACAGAGCGACACTTGACTGTTTCTTACTTCTCCAACTCCAAGAGCATGGAAGGCATGGATGAAATGGAAGCCCTTTGCAAGAAATATCACTTGTAATTTCTACCACAAATCGAGAACTCTAAATATTCAGGGAAAGGAAGATGCAGACAAACTGAGAAATGATTAATCATATAGCTTGTTTGATACACAGGAGTGGACAACTGTCAGCAACAATAAACGACCTGTAAATACTCAAAGCAGATTTAAGGCGTTGGAAGATTCTGTTGGTGAAATATCACCTGATCCATCATCACAGTTAGACATTGCAAATCCTTCAACATATATGAGTTGGGCTGACCAATTAGCAGAATATCGATTACAACACAACCAAACGTTTACAGCCAAGTCTACCTCTGGAATCTCTGAATCATCCACTCTTCTTCCTCTCGCTAAATCAATGGTTACACCCCACTATTCATCAAAGGAGGTATCTATAAGTGCAGACAAATCGACGACAGCCTGCCCAATTGGTGACTCGATAGTCAAGAACATTGAATCTAGGAAATTATCCCGTGCCTGTGGGGAAAAGGTTAAAGTTGAATGTTTGCGAGGAGCAAAGGTTAAAGATAACCACGATAAAGCAAATGAGCTTCTTGCTTCCGGCCGACTAGATGAGAATACGGCCTTCATAGTTCATTGTGGAACAAATAATTTAGCTGTTGAAAATTAAGACACGGCTGTCGCAAAGTTACGCATGTTAATCACTGACCTGAAACCGAAGGCAAAGTCCCTGGCTATATCGGCTGTGACATTGAGAAATGATTCAACTGCTGTTACCGCTCATAGAATCAACCGTTTTAATAGACTCACCAAAATTATTTACGAGCAAACCAACGTATGTTTCATTGATAACAAGAATGTAATGGCTCATCACCTCAATAGATCGAATCTGCATCTCAACAATT
>OX421448.1:52838477-52840977 GCA_949126865.1 Montipora capitata | reverse complement strand
CTTATAAATATCTTGTCATCAAGAGGACTTTCAATTTTTGGGAAAATCGTTATTGGCGGGTTTACAGACCACACCTCTTTGTGATGGCTCCCCGTAAAATATTAGTTCCCGCAATGAACCTTTAAAAAAATTAGGATTAAAGAGCTCCCGCTTGAATCAATTAAATACTGTTCCATTTCCCTCAAATAGCTTGTGGGATTTTTCTCGTCAATTTTTGAATATTATTTTTGTTAAAAGAAAAACGCATTTTTCCTTCAGCGTGAAATACACATGCTTCGTGTCTCACCTTTCTGATGAGAAAACAAAAGGCATATATATATCATATATACTTTGAAATTGCAACGTTTTTGTAAACGGGTGGCTTTATAAGCTTAACCTCCATCCCAGACATCAGCACTGCACTGATGAGGCCCAGAAGGCCGAAACAGTACTGTCTGCAGTTAGATATAGCTCTTTGGCATTACAAAGCTTTTGCTTTCATGTCCAAATTGAGCACTCTACTGGGATGAGTCATTGCCGCTAGCAATTGCGCATGCTCACTAGCTCGCTAGTTTGAGCACTCTGGCATGGCTTAGATGTACCACATGTGTGGGGCATTTGGGGTGGGTTTATAACCTTAACCTCCATCCCAGACATCAGCACTGCACTGATGAGGCCCAGAAGGCCGAAACAGTACTGTCTGCAGTTAGTTATATATATATATATATATATATATAACCGAAAAAGTGGAAAGAAATTCTCATCTACTATAAAGTGCTCAATAGCAGAGCTAGAGCTATGAATAATTATACTCCAAGAGCTAGGTTATTTGAACATTTACTGCAACTCTGTGTTTCATGCTTCTTGCGAAGCAATCATCAGGCAACTGCCAGAAATAACGGTTACAATCACAGAAATTTGAAATACAGAACAACGGATACGTACGTGACGTCTAGGCATGTCATTGCATCTTTACATTTTTTAACATGAATTTCCTAGCATGTCTACAACACGATGACAGCTCATTTCTTTTGTTTAGACTTGCCATTTCCGGTTTACAAATGATAAAATACTTTTCCCACAGACACAAATTGCATCTCTTAGTTACATTGGAGTAAGAACTACAATAGCTTGTTTTATCTTGCACCATTTGATGTTATACTTAGCGTTCTTGTCTTTAAGACTCCATATGTACTTACTAAGTTCGGTAGCATGTTTGTAACGCTCGTTTCGGAATGAGCTTACATGGTTTCTATAACGCAATTTGAACGCAGTGTCACAGAGTCCAATGTATGTTTCCTTTGTGGTTTCTGTGGTGACCTCGTCCTGATAGATGACGCTTTCCACATTACAGTTACCATCCATGGGACACTCGTTAGGTTTCCTACAATTGCAGCTTTTCTTAGTTAGATTATTAGTGCGTGTGGGTTTACTAATTACGGCTTTGTTATGGCTGGTTATGATTGTTTTAATGTTGCCCATGCAGCTGTAGCTTAATTTGATGGTGTTACGGTTAAAAATTTTGTGAAGTGGGTTAGATTTGGAGAAGTGCTTATCAATTAGTGAAAGGAAGCATTTTCCGACGTTTGTTCCCACGTTCCTGCTATAGGGCGGGTTAAACCATGTAATGTTCCGTTTTCTGTTTCTCGGTGGACGTGGCGGCTGGTTTAATGTGGCATTGAATGACAGGTTATAGCGATATCCGCTTTTGTTGAGAGCTTCTTGGTAGATGGGTTTAGCGTTATCAAAGCATTCTTTGTCAGACGATATCTCGGAGAGCCTCTTATTGATTGACTCGGGGATGTTTTTCAGGATGGTTGGTGGCGTGGTTGGATTTTGTGTGCACATACAGTGGGATATTGCCTTCCTTTGTGTACGGGTAGTACTTCCCACTTGTAAGGTCCAACCACCCACCAACCATCCTGAAAAACATCCCCGAGTCAATCAATAAGAGGCTCTCCGAGATATCTTTTGACAAAGAATGCTTTGATAACGCTAAACCCATCTACCAAGAAGCTCTCAACAAAAGCGGATATCGCTATAACCTGTCATTCAATGCCACATTAAACCAGCCGCCACGTCCACCGAGAAACAGAAAACGGAACATTACATGGTTTAACCCGCCCTATAGCAGGAACGTGGAAACAAACGTCGGAAAATGCTTCCTTTCACTAATTGATAAGCACTTCCCCAAATCTAACCCACTTCACAAAATTTTTAACCGTAACACCATCAAATTAAGCTACAGCTGCATGGGCAACATTAAAACAATCATAACCAGCCATAACAAAGCCGTAATTAGTAAACCCACACGCACTAATAATCTAACTAAGAAAAGCTGCAATTGTAGGAAACCTAACGAGTGTCCCATGGATGGTAACTGTAATGTGGAAAGCGTCATCTATCAGGACGAGGTCACCACAGAAACCACAAAGGAAACATACATTGGACTCTGTGACATTGCGTTCAAATTGCGTTATAGAAACCATGTAAGCTCATTCCGAAACGAGCGTTACAAACA
>OX421448.1:52837198-52838277 GCA_949126865.1 Montipora capitata | reverse complement strand
CATCTCGCGTTGAAAACAAGCGACCCCATTTGTGACACCAAATGGGAGACGTGTGAACTGATAGAGATTGTTACGTGCTTCGAAAGCTGTGTATTGCGTATCTTCTTCCTTGAGAGGGACCTGATCATAAGTGCTCCGTAGATCTGTTGTGCTGAAGACCCGATATTGTGCAATGTCATTTACTAAATCATTTATCCTTGGAAGTGGGAAGGCATCGAGTAGTGTGAAGCGATTGATAGTTTGGGAGTAGTCGATGGCGAGCCTCTTTTTGTGATTCTCATCCTTGGTCACAACAACCCGTGCTCTCCAAGGGAATTGCTTGGTTTTATGATCCCCTCCTTGAGTAGTCTTTCGACCTCTCCATGGATGAACTTTAAAACATCCCTACTCTAGCGGCCGGATTTGCTTGTAATAGGGTGACAGTTCTCAGTTAGATTAGCAAAAAGCTCAGCTGGATCCATATTGAGGATACTGAAGCCGCAGACAGATAGCGGGGGTTAGCTGCCTCCATACTGAAAGGTGATTCTCTCGTGCTGTGACTGGAAATCCAAGCCCAGTACTGAAAGATGAAGGTTGGTGTATTTCTGGTTTCGTTATTCAAGGTTGGTCGGACACGTCCCTGTAACATTGGCTGATAGGGCAGTAGAAGCCATGGAAATAGCACTACTTTTTGCTCGCGCAGTCAGACCAGCCTTTTTGACAAGATTTGGGTGTATGAAAATCTCAGTGCTGCCGCTGTCAAACAGAGCTTTCACTTGCAATTTTTCAATGTTGATTGTCGCTGTTGATTTCGATAGAAATCCAGAACTTTGAGTGGTGGCTGTAACAGGAGAGTGCATGGCAGCTAATACCTTTGAGGCAGCTTTACTTTGACATACTTTGGCATATTGACCCTTTTTCTGGCACTTAGCACATGTAGCATCCTTCGCAGGACACTTCGAACGTGGGTGTCTATTGTTGCCACAGAAATAGCAGCTGGGAGAAGTGGTTTCGGTAGCTGCAGCAGCCAGAGTATTCGCTTCTTGGCCATCGACAAATTTTGGAGACTTAGCAGGAACAGCAGCATTGACAAGTGTATT
>OX421448.1:52824698-52829698 GCA_949126865.1 Montipora capitata | reverse complement strand
CTCTACCAAAAAAATTTTAGAGAGATAATTGTAAATATTAAAAAAACTTATAAATATCTGGTCATCAAGAGGACTTTCAATTTTTGGGAAAATCGTTATTGGCGGGTTTACAGACCACACCTCTTTGTGATGGCTCCCCGTAAAATATTAGTTCCCGCAATGAACCTTTAAAAAAATTAGGATTAAAGAGCTCCCGCTTGAATCAATTAAATACTGTTCCATTTCCCTCAAATAGCTTGTGGGATTTTTCTCGTCAATTTTTGAATATTATTTTTGTTAAAAGAAAAACGCATTTTTCCTTCAGCGTGAAATACACATGCTTCGTGTCTCACCTTTCTGATGAGAAAACAAAAGGCATATATATATCATATATACTTTGAAATTGCAACGTTTTTGTAAACGGGTGGCTTTATAAGCTTAACCTCCATCCCAGACATCAGCACTGCACTGATGAGGCCCAGAAGGCCGAAACAGTACTGTCTGCAGTTAGTTATATATATATATATATATATATATATATATATATATATATATATATATATATATATATATATATATATATATATATATATATATATATAACCGAAAAAGTGGAAAGAAATTCTCATCTACTATAAAGTGCTCAATAGCAGAGCTAGAGCTATGAATAATTATACTCCAAGAGCTAGGTTATTTGAACATTTACTGCAACTCTGAGTTTCATGCTTCGCAAGAAGCATGAAACTCAGAGTTGCAGTAAATGTTCAAATAACCTAGCTCTTGGAGTATAACTATATATATATATATATATATATAGATACGTAGACTTGAACTAGGTCAAAAACATTTATTTGCTACTCCGAGTTTCATGCTTCTCACGAAGCAATCATCAGGCAACTGCCAAAAAGAAGGAATACATATGCTTTGATGTATGTGACTTCTACCCCTCTATCACGGAAAAACTGCTTGCCAAAGCACTCGACTTCGCCAATAACTACAGACCCATCAGTGCCGACGAGAGAGAAATCATTTTCCTCTCCAAGCAATCTCTACTGTTTTCCAATGATTGCCCCTGGGAGAAAAAATCCTCTGCCAGCCGATTCGACATAACAATGGGATCTTTCGATGGCGCTGAAACATGCGAACTAGTGGGTTGTTATTTATTGTCCTGTCTAACCAAAAAGTATGGCAACAGCATCGGCCTGTATAGAGACGACGGTTTGGCAGCTTTTAACTCAAACCCTCAACAGATCGAAAGAATCAAGAAGGGCTTCTGCCAAATTTTCCGTGAAAACGACTTAAAGATCACAGTCGAAGCAAACATCACTAAAGTAAATTTCTTAGACGTCACCCTTGACCTCCATTCTGGAAAGCACTATCCCTACACAAAAGAAGGAAACATCCCACTCTACGTTCACAAGAAATCCAATCACCCCCCATCCATCCTAAAGAACATACCGGAATCCATAAACAAGCGCCTCTCAGAAATTTCTTCCGACAAAGAATCATTTGATAAAGCGAAAGAAACCTACCAAGATGCACTCAACAAGAGCGGCTACATATATAATCTAACCTACAAAAAAACAACTCCAGAAACCAAACACCGCAAGAATAGGCCTAGAAATATCACCTGGTTCAATCCTCCGTACAGCCAAAACGTCAAAACAAAAGTTGGAAAGTGTTTCCTCACCTTAATCGGCAAGCACTTCCCAAAATCACACCCTTTGCACAGAATTTTCAACCGGAACACTCTCAAAATTAGTTATAGCTGCATGAGCAATGTAAAAACAATTATCTCCAACCAAAATAAAGCCGTCATTAACAAGTCATCAAATCCACCCGCTCAAACTATCAACACTTGCAACTGCCGTGACAAAAGATCCTGCCCTCTAGACGGAAAGTGCAACGTGCGGAATACCATCTATCAAGCAGAGGTCACAACATCTCAGTCAAAGCAAACTTACATCGGTCTTTGCGACACATCATTCAAATCACGTTATAGAAACCACACATGTTCCTTTAGAAATGAACGCTACAGAAATTCCACTGAACTTAGTAAATATGTATGGGGTTTGAAAGACAAGAAAGTCGACTATCGCATTAAATGGCGGATTGTTAGGCATGCGAGATCCTATTCAAATGTAACGAAGAAGTGTAATTTATGTCTGTGGGAGAAATACTATATAATTTGTAGACCAGATTTGGCGACCCTTAACAACAGAAATGAGCTTGTAACAAGTTGCAGACATGCAAAGAAATTCCTTCTCAATAGCGTAATTATTTAAGGCTTATTTTTAGCAGCTCACTGGAAAAAGTTTGTATTGTTTAACCGTTGCTATGCACCCCAGCCTATAGTGAATTGCTACCGTTATTTTCAAAATCACTGTAAAACACCATGTATTCCTTCTTTTTGGCAGTTGCCTGATGATTGCTTCGTGAGAAGCATGAAACTCGGAGTAGCAAATAAATGTTTTTGACCTAGTTCAAGTCTACGTATCTATTCAAAGCTCTGGTAAATCCATTGAGCACTTTTAGCTGATGATCAATTTATCACGTCATTTAATTATATATATATATATATATATATATATATATATATATATATATAGTTATATAGTTAGTTTTATATATATATATATATATATATATATATATATATATATATATATATAGAGAGAGAGAGAGAGAGAGTGTAGGAGAGAAACCCTGACAATGCACACCCCAAGTAATCATATTTTTAACTGAATAAATGTTTTGAAAGAAAATTTGCCCTGAGCGGGATTTGAACCCACGTCCCCCCATTACTAGTCGGGTGTGATCACCACTACACCACCAGGACAACCATGCTGGCAACACAGCCATCGAAGAGGTGATTTACGTGGTTAAGGCGTGGGCCTCCCGGGAAATCTTCTTTCAAGGTGACAAGGTAGGGGAGCCTATAACTTCACTTGAAACCCAACTAAGGATCAAGTTAATGATGCACGACCGTAGTCAACTTAGCGGATGACAAGGAAGGATCCTAGAAGGATACAGGCTAATTTTAATTTTAGAGAGAGTGTAGGAGAGAAACCCTGACAATGCACACCCCAAGTAATCATATTTTTAACTGAATAAATGTTTTGAAAGAAAATTTGCCCTGAGCGGGATTTGAACCCACGTCCCCCCATTACTAGTCGGGTGTGATCACCACTACACCACCAGGACAACCATGCTGGCAACACAGCCATCGAAGAGGTGATTTACGTGGTTAAGGCGTGGGCCTCCCGGGAAATCTTCTTTCAAGGTGACAAGGTAGGGGAGCCTATAACTTCACTTGAAACCCAACTAAGGATCAAGTTAATGATGCACGACCGTATGAATCCTGTGAAGTCATGGGCGAATGGGCAAATTTTGCGGCCCCCTAAAACCCGCTTTATGGTGGAGGTATCGGGATGACATTTTTGATCTCTGGCAACAAGGTCCCTCGGCTCTAGAAAACTTCACAGGATTCATCAACTCTCTTTACCCTACCATCAAATTTGAATTAGTTTCTTCTGATAGCTACCTTAATATGCTAGACGTCACATTGTATCTAATTGACGGCTTCATTAGAACAGACATTTACTCTAAACCTACAGACAGTCATCTGTACTTGCCACCCACTAGTGCTCACCCCAAACATGTATTCAAAGCGATTCCATACGGAGTGGCCTTGAGATTACATAGGAATTGCTCAAATCAGGAACAGAATCACCTACAACCAACCGACCACTTGAGTCGTAATAGTTTGTAAGCTTAACGAACCATATAACTTCACAGCTCAATGTAGCACATGAATTCTTTACTTTAATGATAGTTTTAGTTCTCGCTGTTATTACATTGTACCTTTCGGAATATAATTACTTCTTTTGTTTTGTTTTGCTTGTAATGATTTTTTACTTCTATTGATTTTTTACTTGTATTGTTGTTAAGTTTTGTAACAGTTTTGTAGCACTCCAAAGATAAGTGAAGCAACTTCATCTTAATCTATTCGTTTATATATATATATATATATATATATATATATATATATATATATATATATATATATATATATATGGAGAGAGAGAGAGAGAGAGAGAGAGAGAGAGAGAGAGAGAGAGAGAGAGAGAGAGAGAGAAAGTTACAGGAAACTCAACACTGGACAACTTCTGGGGAAAACTGTAATTGCCCTGAGCGGGATTTGAACCCACGTCCCCCTGATCACTAGTCGGGTGTGATGACCACTACACTATCAGGACAACCATGCTGGCAACATTTGATCACTTAGTGTGTGGCATTTACGTGGGACTCCCTAATGGGCCAGTTTTCTCTGTGATACGCTGGATCAACATGTGATTCACAGGCGGACAAGGGTAATTAATTTAAAGAGTCAGTTAAGTAGATCCCTTGAGCCAACAACGTATCACCCAGAAGTTGTCCAGTGTTGAGTTTCCTGTAACTTTCTCTCAATTTCTCCTCAACTTGGACTGTGAATCCATTTGTGATCCTCCTGGGGGTGATACGTTGTTGGCTCAAGGGATCTACTTAACTGACTCTTTATATATATATATATATATATATATATATATATATATATATATATATATATATATATATATATATATATATATATATATATATATATATATAAAAGCAGTGTACGGTTGGTTGACCTAACGATGAACTCCCAGTAAGAGGATCCACAGGATACAATGTCTCGACGCGACTTTGTAGTTAAGTGTACGTAAGGAAAAGCGACGAAGTGACAAACTCTTGACTGTTCTGGACGAAGTTTAATACGACGTTTCGGCCGTTCGGCCTTCTTCATTTTGCCATGCAGATATTCAAAAAGTTATTAAAAATCACTTTCATCTATTGCAATCTTCACCAGAAGTCAAAGAAATTTTTCCGTCCAAGTCAATTTTTCCCGCTTATCGTAGAACAAAAAATCTTAAGGAGTTGTTAGCGCCATTCAAATTTCAGGTAACCTCTTGTAGAAATCAAAGAGAAGAAAATGGGGG
>OX421448.1:52789698-52792198 GCA_949126865.1 Montipora capitata | reverse complement strand
GGAAAAAAATTTTTTTTTATTACAAAATTAATTCTGCTCTCTGTCGTTAGCCACAAACTTGGCTCTTAATTGTCTGAGAACTATAGCACAAGTAAAACCGAGCGAACAAATATGAACATCGGTACTCCCATTGAAATCTGCAAATAGTTCTATTTGCTGCAAACGGCACGCGCTAATAATGCTACATTCATGCTTTGCATCGACCAGTATCAAATCACCAAATTCAATCTGTAAAAGAACATGAAATGAGAGAAATTTTATCAGAGCTACTTTTGGCTGACAATTAGTTTTTTTTCTTTTTTAATGAAACATTCTCTCTCTTACCTGCAACCGTTCGCCTTTCTTGTCACTTTTTGAAGGGGAAATGTTCAGAACATATCCACGCTCTTTGCCATCCTGCTTGAGAGGACGGTCACGGAGTCATGAATAACAATTTTGTTATCTTTAATCGGTTCCAAAAAAATACCACTGGTTTCACAAGACCCCAAACGCCTGTTAGTCATCATTCTATTAGCTGAAAGTCTTGAGTCGCCAAAAGAATCAAAGTGCTATCCATTTAGGCTGGATGGATTTGCAGATGAATTCGTTGGTGGGAGTTCTTTTTCCTCAAACTATACTAACGAGCTAGCGTGCTATTCGCCCCTTTCGTGAGATCTCTGTTAAAATCTTATCTGAATGAATTTCCGTCAGTTAATTCAATTGTCAAGTAGAAAGCAGGAAAGGACCGGAAATTAATGATTTAAGTGACCGAAAAATTTAAAACTGGCGCCTCCAGCCCTGCTTTTTAACAAACCTTCAGAAAAGGCAAAAGGCAAGTTGCATTAGTTTTTTGCTCGGTTGTTAACCTGTAAAAGGTTTCTTTCACATTAAGGCTGCTTTCGTGGATAACAAATTAATTCCCCGCACTTAAAAACGCAGGTCACTTTGTACAAGGTCAGCAAGGGCTCAACAAAATATTCAGAGGTCCCCCTTTTTTCTCGCAAAAGAGGAAAATCCCTCAAGAACTTTTAAAGGCCGTTTACACGACAGAAAGATTTGGGTCAGAGCTATTAAAACTCTAGAAGGGAATAGAAAAACATTTGCGAACCGTTGGAGTCGTGCTCGGCTTTCATAATCAACCGCACTGTCGCATTCAAAAACCGCATGACACATGACACACATATTGCCGCTCAGTTTCACATCACGACATTGAAACCTAAACGAAATAGGACAACAGGACGTTGAAGTAGTTTCAAATGCACAGTACGGAAAAAGACTGCGTTTATCGTCCTGTACCAGCCTTGCTACTAATGATTTTTTCGATCCTTATTTCGATGATGAAATTAGCGAGGAGAACTGAGCAGATTCGGCCATGTCTGCAAGTAGTCCAGCGACAAATGACCTCCGGTTGAAGCCACACTGAGTCAACGTAAACGGTGAGTGATCTCAGTCCAAATACCCGTGAACTTTTTGAGACACTATTTGAAGACCACGAGAGAGACAACCCTTATAAATTAACCCTGGAACCAATTCAGGGCGTTAATTCTTTGCCGAGTGAACGTAATGATATCGGTTGAGTGTGTTCCTCTTGGAGATTGGAATCAGAGACGGAAGATGGCATGGCAAGTAAATTGCCATGATTGACTTACAGCTATTGCGCTTCAAGTGGACAAACGGAAAGATTGATTTGAAGAGGCTAGCTTAAAGAAAGATATCCAAAAATTTTATGGTTCAAAATGTTTCGATCAAAGTCATAAGCAATGTTGGCCGATGACAAAAAGGGAGCAAGTTATTCGAACCCCCTGAGAAGTAACTACAATAGCACATGGCTTTTAGACGATATGATGGTGTGATGAAGAAGACACAGCACGAGACAAGGTCAGTCGATGCCGATTTAGCAGAGGCCATGATTCCACCGATTGTTCGAAGATCGTCAGGCGCAGACTGCTATTGAAAAAAACTCGTTGCCGATCAGGTTGATGATATACCTGACTCGGAGGTGAATTCAGAGATAAAGGCGCATATATTCCCTTCATCTTTTAATTTAGCCTAACATTGAACGAAGACTGAATCTCAGTTGTTAATAACCACACAAGCCTACATTATAAACAGCTTTTGATAATTTGAAAAAGTGAACTGTAAACAAGACAAAATCGTCTTCAAGAGGCGACTATTTTGTTGGAAGTTTAAGATTAAATATAAAATAAAAGATATTTTCAAGAAATAGAGTTAGAATATGGAATAGCTGATCTTATGAAGTGCGCAATTAGGCATTCAACATTTGCGGAAAAAAAGGACTTTGTAAGTTTCCGAGGCAATTTCGGGTATGCACATGCGCGAAATTTTGAGGCTGGAAATTTCCATCGTCATTTTTGATTAAGTGCAAATTTGATCTTAAAGATTTCTATGGTCGTTTGCGTTTGACGTTGGAAATTTCCATGGTCGTGCCTCTCGCAAATTTGACTTTGGAAATTTCAGTGGTCATTTTGTATAACGCTATAGTTAAGACGTTGGAAATTTC
>OX421448.1:52774698-52782198 GCA_949126865.1 Montipora capitata | reverse complement strand
CGAAAGCGTGAAGAGATGTCAATAGTTGACTTACAAGAACAAAAAATGTACTAGCAAAAGTAATTGTCCGGTTTTAAGAACGAATAATTGTCTTACTTTGAGTACACCAGTTGTTTTGACGAATACTCCACTCCAGAGATGTTTTAAATACGAAATAAACTGTGTTAATTACCCGAAGGACAGTTTAGTTGCGAGTATTCTTCATGGGAAAATTAAAAGTACGGCTAGCGTGATAGGTAGTTTGAAGGCTTTTATGATAGCCCAGGGGAGGAAGACAACGTTTCACCATCTCAAACCTTAAGTAGTGAGTAGATTAGAATGTTTCTAACGAAAGGTAATCGATTATTTCTAAGAGACTTAACTGATTACAGTGTAATGTGAAGAGCTAGTTTTGTACGCCATATGAACCATGTGAGCGTTAGCCCTACCAATGGAAATGGGCCCACACAAGGACAGAGAAAAACTCTGACCAGAGTGGGAATCGAACCCACGACCGTCGGGTTAGATCACCGCGCACCGGTGGCTCAGTTGGTTGAGCACCGGGCTGTCACGCAGGAGGTCGTGAGTTCAACTCCGGCCGGACCAACACTCAGGGTCTTTAAATAACTGAGGAGAAAGTGCTGCCTTTGTAATTACATCTGCAAATGGTTAGACTCTCTAGTCTTCTCGGATAAGGACGATAAGCCGGAGGTCCCGTCTCACAACCCTTGTTCATTAACTCTGTGGGACGTTAAAGATCCCACACACTATTCGAAAAGAGTAGGGGACAGTGTTCCCGGTGTTGTGGTCTGACCTTTCCACCATGTGGTCGGCTTGGCAGGGTTAGCTTGAAGGGCTTCTGTGTGAATGAGACCACAATTGTGTATAACAGCCAGAAGTCAGGCTACTTAGCCAAGTGCTGGAGCCTCACTCACTCACTCAAGCACCGCTGCTCTACCGACTGGACTACAAGGTCAGACGGGAACTGAAGATCTTAAAGTCATGGCAATGAACATGTACAAGTACAAGGAAGGGTTACGTTTTTACAAACGTTGACCGTGTAGCACTTATATTTCAACAGACCATAGTTAATGCATGGAGATCCAGTCCCTCGATTAACTATGAACAGACTTAACTGATTAGAGTGTAATGTGAAGGATCGAAATGCACCAATGACTCATGAATTCTTTTAAATTTACGTGCACAAAGCGAAATCTCTTAAAAGTATTATATATTTAGCTGCCTTTGCAATTACTGTTCTCCGAAGCACAAACGTGCTGAAAGTTACATTCCCTCTACATTCGCGCGCGAACAATTACCAAGCTGAATGATGCTCAAATCCTGCAAGCTCGGTCATTTTGCGTGCGCTTATTTTTTAAAGATATACACAGCACCACAAATGCGTGTATTTGGGCAACTTCAGGCCAACAATGAACGTTGTTAGGTTCACGCATTGGGCCATACACCGTCCATCCCAAGGGAGTAGTCACCGCATAGGGCTGGCGCCTAGCTCCTCTTCTGATCTCCGAATTGTCATCGATAATATCTGGTCGGTCGCTGCCAATAAGGATGGAGACTCGATGTTCTTCTATTTCAGAAAGACTGACGCCATCGAGGTGTGGCCGGCTCTTTAATTCTCTATTGCTAGCAAATGCCTTTCTCCAATGGGCAGGCCGTCCAATGTCAGATGTCCAATATCAATGTTCGTTTTTCCGTAAAGTGCTTCTATATTCAAGCGAGTTCGGTGACCTCGTTTATTTCCTTCATAAGTAACTGTTAAAAGGGTGAAATCGGCAGGCTCACTTTCAAGACTAAGTTCTTGAACCAGACTTTCTAAGCAGAGTGTAGTGTCCGACCCACTGTCCAGGAAGGTGTATGTCGTAAGCTGCTTGTCACTACCTAATCCACTGACTCACACTGGGACGACCTTTAAGCATACCCTTGGTCAACTACTGGTTGACGTTTCAACTGCAGTGGAATCTCTAGATACTGCCACTACTGGATTCGGTAACTGAGGAAGGGTTGGACTCAGCGAGTGTTGTGGCTGTTCCACAGACCAAGCTCTGGTCTCCAATAAATCCCGTTGCTGATTAACAATGTCACGTTCTACTGCAGGGGCTTCGGTCTCTTCACCATCAGGAGGGTGAAGAAGGAAATGATACTGTTTCCAACATCCTGGCTTCCGACAAAAAAAATCCCTTCGGGCAAGATCTCGAAAAGTATCCATGGGTAAGTCAGCTTCCACAGAGTTTTTTCTGATGTACGGTTCGCAATCGATCTTCGTAAGATGCACTCTTAAAGGTCTCGCACTGCCAAATTGCATGTGGTCCAAAACATTGATAACACTTCAAGGTGGCCGAGACAGTGTCAGCAGATTCTCTGTTTCCTTCGCTCTGGGTAGCTAGGGTTGTAGCCTTAAGAAGAATCATCGGACAAAGGCTGAGACGAGGGAATAGGCGGCGGGCGTTCAGAAACATCAGAAGGAGTTGGAGAACCGACAGGAGGCACATCAGTAGAAGGGTGCGAAGGATGGGACACAGGAGGTGAATCAGGAGCAGGAACGTCAATGTCAGCCAAGGCAGGGCGACGCCACCAGGACATGCGACAATCAATGGAATGATTACAGATGCTGCATTTAGTATGATCTTTGGTACTGAAGGTGTGACCCAGCTGGTCACAGTTGAAACAAACAACATTAGGACACGCTCTGGCAACATGGTCTGGCAAATGACACTTACGGCAGGTGGGGACTTGACCTTCGTGCTTAATCTTAAGGAGCTTCCAGCCAAAACGCATTCCAAAACTCCATTCTAGCCACACACACGTGTACCACTTTGGATGCCATCATAACCCTGGAGGCCACACTGACGAATTCCATGAACAGAGCCATAATGGCTTAGACGATGAGAAAGGGCTTCATCCAGGAGCTCATAAGGGGCGTCATAGACTACCACGAAAGTGAACGGCGATCTCGACGAGAGATGAACGAGGACTTACGAAGAAAACAATCACCTATACTCGGACGTAGAAAACGTTACGGATACAAAACCATTGGGACTGCGCTGCAAACACCTAACACCAAAGACTTGAGACAAAGCCGTATCTTTGGCAGAAAGGACAAAGTGAGCCGTACAAGGACCCTAAGGAAGAATATTCAACAGGTGGATCCGATCCTTTTTAGTCTTGTTCCGGGACTCCCTCTTACCCCGCCCTGGAAATGGGCCTGGAACCCAGGCGGGAAAAGAGAGAGTCCTGTATTACTTGCAGGCGCATGCTCGGAATGACGCCATTTTTTCCCAAAAAACTGGGGGAAAAACCATATTTGAAAAAAAAGATTCCTTATTTGGGCATAGTTTATTTCGAGTGCTTTTACACTGGATACATGGGGATAATGTGAAAGGAAATAATAACGCCAAGTTACGCCAAGTTTCTGGAGGCAATTGATCTCGCGTTTAAGAAATGCCACTTTTCCTTTATGCATATTCTTTAAGGCGGAACAACTGCAAGCTATCCATGCAGTCGTTACCGGTAATGATGGTTTTGTTAAACCTGCAACAGGATTTGGCAAGTCTGTTTGCTACATGGTTGTTCCTTTAATATGTTTGCGATTTTCTTCGATCCGAGTCCGATATTAATTGTAAATCAGTCCTTCTTATCGTGAGTCCCAATCGTGGAAGATCAGATGGATGACATATGAAAGTATGGAATTTCGTGCCTGAAACCCAACTGAACAGCTGCATGATGTTGGCGCAGAAAAATATCAAATTTTGATTTAATTGCTCTCCCTTAGACTCCTTGAAACTTACAAATATACTGTATGTAGGTCGTGGCTGTGAATCGCTCAACGAAGACTAATAAATCTCCTGCAGGAACTCTTATTTATTGTTCATGACTTCTGTCGATCTAGTTATGTGATAATTGCACTGATCCAGTGAACATATATTTGAGTTGCACAGTAATTATTGAAACTGTGATTGTTTCAGGAGTTTAGGCCTACCAATTTTTTTCAAAATCGGGGACAAATGTTTGGATACCCAATATAAAACGGTCAAGTAAAAAATGTCGTAAATACTCTCAGTTTTATCAGGAATAATACACAAACACCGGTGACAAACAGAGTATTTTTTCTTTGAGAAATTAGAGTAGAGTAATTTACTCAGACTATTAATTTTTCCTTACAATAATTTTTCAAAGCACTTGTCGCATTAAATCTTTCTTTTCTTGCAAGGACAGATTTAGGGCCGTGGCCAAATGGCTAAGGTTTTATGTAGAGCTGCCTGTTGAGACTGCAATGATTTATAAGTCTGAAAAACTAAAAGACGATTGCATGACAGAAAAACTGAGCATTATTCCTGATGAAGTTAGATAAAAAGTTAAACGAAATTGAATCACAACCTGGACTATTTGCTTCTTTGCATACCAGTTTGTGTTGATAACGTAATGATGAAGCAATAATGTTCCTATTAAATTTATACATATATATGAACAGTCAAACATGGATTATTCGGAAGTTAATTGTCACGATTTTTTTTTTCTGCTCAAAATTTGTTCGTGAATATTAATTAATAAGAATGAAAAATGCTTCTTAAAAGCGTGTGTCACCTTGCTTTTATTGTTGCTGCTTAAAAGCACTTTCCTTCTGAAACTCATTGTTAGAGGAAAAGTACTGCAGATAATATGAAATTCTGACTGCGAGCTGTTTTGTCGCTTAGTGAAATTCTATGCTATATTTACTAGTTCAGCCTTTGCATCGATTTATTGCGATCTTCTCTCAGTCGTTACATTTATTGGGCAATAATTTTCCAACATCACTGCAATCGGGGTTTTTTCTCCTCGTTTGGTCACGACGAGGCATAATTTAGATGTTCTCTTTCCTGACACTGCGAATCACACAGTAATTTTCATATACGATTTTTTGTCGGAGTTTCAAGCTTCCCTTTATTTACATATCCAGTCTGGCACCTAATGCAATATGATTGGCTCATTCCGAGCATGCGTCTACAAGTAATACAGGACTCTCTCTTTTCCCGCCTGGGTTCCAGGCTCATTTTCAAGGCGGGGTAAGAGGGAGTCCCGGAACAGGACTAGATCCTTTTCGGCATCAGAAAGACGCTCTTAAAATCCTCGGGTTGTATTTTGGCAAGTCTAACCTTGATCTCGCTAACTAGGATAACCGTGTAATAAGATTAGAAAAGCGCCTTAACCACTGGAAATCACGCAGGCTCTCACTCAAAGGTAAATCCCTAATCATTAATTCTCTCGGCGCCTCGGCACTCTGGTTCACAGCCACGGTCCTCCCTATGCTGGACTTTACCCACACAAGGGTCACTAGAGCTATTTATGCCTTTCTGTGGAACCGCAAGACAGAGCAGGTTAAACGTGAGACTTGGTCAACTCCCTATCTCTCTTGGCGGCCTTGAAGTGATTAACCCGGCTGAAAAAGCTACCGCTCTACAACTACGCTGGGTTCCCCGCATTGGTGATCCTACCTATGAAGCGAAGTGGGTTTTCCTGGTCTTTTATTGGATTGGCTTTGCCTTAAGTAGCCAGGTGAAAAGTTGGTCTTTTCTCCGGTGTAATCTCTGCCCGAAATATCTTGGGGTTCTCCGCCACGGTATTTCCAAAACCTTCTTGCAGCAGTCGATTGATTACATATCGATCTCACCCTACTGCCTGACTACAAAGTCAAAACTCTCTACTCGAAACTCGCGCTCCCTTCGCCCAAGTGGCTGCACAGCACATCCGCTTGGGAAAAACGGTTAAAAACACGTCTACCTTAGAAAACAAATGAGCCCCAGATTTATGGGGGTCTGAGTACGAACTGGGAAGCCGATATTGCCTGGCGTATCGCTCATGGAATAGCTAAATCCAGGGTTTATTTACACCGCTGGCAACGGCTGGGCGTGAGCGAGCGCTGCGCTTTATGCAGCGAAATCGAATCCTGTTCTCACATCTTCTGTGAATTGCGCCTAGAGTTTGGGCATGGGAATCTCTCTAGTCAATCAGCTTTACTCCACTCTTCTCGGCTTTTCACCGCCTTTAGTGCTCTTTAAACACGGCCTCTATTTTTCTGTTTAACCTCACGCTGAACGCATTCTAGGCGGCGAGAAACCTTTATACTTTCAACAACTAATATGCCACCATGAACAATCCAACAAAAAAATCGATCATCACATTTCTTTTTGTTTATTTTGACATTTAAGATTCCCTGTCTGAGAAAACTAGGTAGAGGCCCGCGAAGAAAAGGGGTATACCGATATCGACCACGTTTATGTAGGATACGGGTGTTACCCAACTACAGTGGTATTTATCCAATAGCGTTTATTTTTCTTACATTTATTGTTTTCGAGAACAGACCACCCGCCCCTCTCCCCCCGAATAACACCTCAAGTGGGTTGTCGAACTTTACGATATGCGGTAAACTTTGCAGCGAATATTTCTAGACTTATTACAGCAACAGTTTCAATTCCTTTGGTATTTTAAATGCATACTAGAAAAAAACCATTCTGTACCGCCTTCACGATCTACATGCAAACTAAGAAGTCCGCTATTGAGAGTTATAGGCCTTCAGCCTCTTGTTATGTGATTTATTCCCACCGTCATATCTAGCTAACTTTTCCTTTGGCGAGAATTTTTCAGCCGACTCAGAAATACATTGATGAAAAAGTGTTTTGATTTTTCAGTTTGTTCAACTTGTTTTTCCTTAACAAGTTAAGATAATGTTGGTGTTAACATGGCGCATGTTTTCCTTTTTCCAAGTTTTTTTATGTTGCCCAAAAGTTACCATTCAATATTCATTTCTGTTACTCGTGGTCGTCTTTATTTTGAACACAGTATAAAGCGAAAGGACAGAGAAAAAAGATAGGATAATGTAACGAGAACGCATGAGTATTTTCCTTGCTGTAAATTACAATCATTCCCACAATAAATGAATGTATTCTGGTGGATATTTTGTCTACTTCCTCGGCACATTATCGGCGTGTTTTATTAATACCTGATCGTTAAACACTTTGCTGTTTTGCACAACTTGTGAATACAAATCGTACGTGCTCTTCGGTTCGCTTCATAAAGTAATCGCGCGCCTCGCACTGCAACATTTTCCCCCATCGCATGATAACATTAATTAATGACGTCATCTCTTAAAAAATAAAGCCACTGGACTCACCTGCTAAATTAACGCAAGACTGATATGCGACCGACAGTTAACCGATATACCACCGACAGTTAACAGATATGTTACCGACAGTTGACCGATATACCACCGACAGTTGACCGATGTACCACGGACATATAACCGATACCCGGTCGAGGTGCGTCTACGAAAGATCGACCGATAGTGTATCGCTCTCTCGACCGACTCTCGACCGAGTCTCGACCGACTATGGATGGACTGTCGACCGACTGTCGATCGACTGTCGACCGACTGTCGATCGACTGTCGACCGACTATCGACCTAGTCGCGACCGAGTATCGGCCGAGTATCGGCCGCTATATCGACCGATATAGCGGTCGATATATCAG
>OX421448.1:52762198-52767198 GCA_949126865.1 Montipora capitata | reverse complement strand
AAAAAAAAACGACTAAATACCATCGATTTTCCGACTGGTTTGCTATACTGGCAACCCAGTAATAATAATAAAACGGAGAAATTCCACTCATATTCTGACTGGATTGCCATATGATAACCCAGTAAAAAGCGGCGGGGTTGAGGACGGCTTACATAGAGCTGTTGAAAACCGCTTTGTCATGCCGATTTGCATGTGACTCATCGATAATTCAGAAAGTATAGATTGTATGGTATACCCTGATCTTATTGGTAGAAATAAAACTGCACAATTTTGATTGGTGCATCCTAAGAGCATGATGTAACCAGTGACTGAAATAGGTTGAGTGAAATGATATGATTCACTAGCTTAAAATATACTTTTCCATCTTCCAGAAGTAAACGCCTTTTATAGTTGTAGCTACATCGACTCGTCAAAGCAGTTTTCACATTTTCGAGCATGGCAAACGCTTCTGTAAAGATACCCGATAATGGAAGATACGTTCGCTACCACAAGTACGAGTCCATTCGTATAGAGTGGAGCAATCATTTCAAAAACAAGTATGCTAAACAAGAGCACATCGTGCAGGCTTTCTTCAAAAATTTTCATCTTACCCATCGAGGATTTCAATTCGTTGTTGCTGAGCTGTTTGATGGGACAACTCACGTTCTTGTCGAGTCAGGAAAATATCTCAAGATCAAAGACGAACTGGAGAAGATAACAGGAAGGAGCTTGCCCGATGTGTCGAACGTCTCAGACGTGAAGGTGAAGGAGAGAGCAAGATCATTTTGCAACTTTCAATCCCACAGGGATTTTTCTCTCTCCCTGAAGATGGCGAATGACAAAATCAAAGCAAGGTAAGGTGATCAACATATTACAAGTTTTGCGCTTATGACTTCTGTAAGTACAAATAACCCGTCATCAGTACCGAACACAAAGACATATTTAAGCTACCGCATGTAGCAGTTTTTCGTCGAGCATGTTGAAGTAGTACCGATGACTGTTAGCACAACTGGACAAAGTAAAAGGTAGTACTCCATTTTGTTTGCTTGGTAAGAGATTATATACAAGTTCGCTGCCAGTTTTTAGTTCACTGACATCTTTTTCTCCGAGAATATTCATGCGTAATGTTCCCGTCTACATTTTGAGAAATATTCTCTCCATCACTTCCTCCGGCGCTACTGAACGTTCGCCCATAATCGGCTCAAAGGGTTGTTAAAACATTTTCTTCAACAACAAGCCCAAACATATCCGATACCATTACCAGAAATTTAAGACAAAATGGCGGACGCCCAGACTCGACCCAGACCTTCCACTCTCTAAGAATGGCTGCCGATCGTTATAGAGAAATGTATGGAGAAAATTGAAGAAGTGGAAATTTCAGATCTAAAGTGGCATACACGACATTTGCCGACCTCTAAATGTAAAGTGTACGTACCATATCATTATTTACGGTAGTTTTGGTCTCTCGAAAGTTCGCCAACGTGCCGCCAACAACACATTTTACGAACGGCTGTTACAGTTCCTTGAGCTCTCTAATTCTTTCAAAAAAGCTCAGAGGTGCCTACCTTCCCTCCACATTTTAGAGCATTTCGTTGATGTGAATCCTTGGTGCCGACCTCTCTAATCGTCGATCGATGTTCAAACTTTAAAACGTGATAAAAATTAACCTTTATCCATTCCCCAAATTGCCGCCCAAATTGCGATAAAAGAGGTAAAAATACATCCATTTCTGCGATGAAAGCGGTACAAAACGCACCACTGCGCTTATTATTCCTTGTGAAAAGTAGGGTTTCTGTCTCCAGTTTGTTTTGATCGCCATCTTTACAGGTGGGTACTTCATATATGATTATTATTATTATACAGAATATCGCTGGCTAAGTGTACTGTGGGCCCTGATTTTTGAAAATTATTTTTACTCTGCCAAGTCACACGCATGAAACGAAGTTGTTTCTTCTCTCTAAAATCGTCATTCGAACAGGAGCCCAGACTCTAGTTTCCCCTTTTTTATTCTCCCTTGTATTGACAACCTCAAAAAAGAAATTAAATTGATTCAGATCCTTTGATAGTGTGTTATTTCAGTCCTTGTTTTTTCTATGTACTATGTTCTATGTACTGCTTTCTTTATGCCGCCATCTTGATAATTTGAAACCGCGTGCCAAATACTTCGCGGGCGCAAAATGTCACCGATTTCTGGTAATGCTTCAATACAAACCAACGTTCAGTTCTCGCTTTTCTAAGAAACAGAATCACGTGTACTCGTGACAGTTTTCCTGGAACTGGAGAAGGGAATTTTAATACTTAATTAAAAAGAAGAAAACACAAGATTTTTTATTTGACGCAAGAAATGTTCATTGAGGACTTAATTTTTTCATTGAACAAAGAACTATACGTTATACAGTAAATGCAAGAGCCTGTTAAAGGAACTAACTTCTCCATCACAGACTCTGCATCAATAGACTTCTTTAGACTCTTACGTCATAGGTTAATCACGCGATGTGTATTGGGTAAAACAAAGATTTGCATTGCAAAGAGAATCAGCGTAGTGACAACAACAACGAATCTTTATTTACAATAATAATCAATTACGATATGATAGCCATCCCGGAAGGCTGTACAAGATAAATTTAATATTATATATTTACTTAAATACTTAATATTAGCTGCAATTTTATTTTATCTTGAGTACACTGTATAATATCATGGAAAGAAATTATGGTTAGAACCTAAACAAATTGCTGACAAATACGGGTGCTGAAATCGAAAGAAAGGAAGAACGAAAGAAGGACTAAGCGACAACAGAGTGGGCGAGAAAGTTATAGGCGACTGTTATATCATAGCGATAAATTATGAATTATCGTATGGAAAAATAAAACAGTATATTTGACTTTAGGCAACCTCGTGATAAAAGGTCAGGTACACCAATATATTCATTTTCTGATTGTAGTATATTGAGTAGAGACACACATAATTCCTTTTTAAAAAGAGTTAACCCTACTTTTATTGAAATGACGTAATTTTGGTGGTAAACTGTCCCAAACACGGGTGCTGAGTCGCGAAAACGAATTTTTTTTAAATTTCAAGTCTGGAAGATTTGACTTAACAGTTTCCTCTGGTGGTCGATCTTGTGCCGTAACCATGCACATTTTTTGCTTTCTTGAAAGGCTGATCAATTAAAGAAGGAGCCGCATTAGCAGAAATATCATACATCAAACTTGCCGTTTTTTCAAAGTAAATCATCTGAATAAAAAGTTGGACTTGAGGAAAAGAGGAATGACATGATGTTGTTTATCTGTCAAATGCACGAGATTTAAGGCCCCCTTTTGAAGTAAAAGTAATTTGTTTGTAAGATACTTTGCAGCACGGCCCTAAGCAAAAACTCCGTAAGACAAATAAGGTAAAATTGAGGAACGACATAAATTAGAGAGGATAAAAAAATGGACATGATGACGGAGTCTTGCAATAATTCCAATTATAGTTTTACTGATTCTTAAAGCGATGTGATCAATGTGATGCATCCAGATGAGATGTTAATCAATTAAAACTCCTAGATATTTGACGTATTCTTTACACTCTAGAGCTACTAAACGTTGAGAATTATTGTCCAAAAGTTTTATGGTGGGCTGGTATGTAATTTTCTTTTGACGAGGGCGGAAGATGACGAAGTTAGTTAGATTTCCTTATATTTAGTGTAAGCTTATTTGCAATGCGCCAACTAGACACTTTTGCTAATTCCTTGTTAAAGATTTTCTCTAAGTTTTTAAGATTATTGTCTGCATGGAGCAAATTGGTATCATCTGCAAATATGAAAAATTTAAGAATATTTGGAGAGTTGCATATATCATTTAAATATATTAGTAAAAGCAGAGGGCCTCGGACGGATCCCTGTCGCACGCCATATAATGTTTCGTGTTTTTCTGATATGCAATTCTTTATTTCAATGGTTTGAGATCTTCCCTTAAGATAGGAGGCAACCATTCGTTAATTATCCCTCTAATCCCATAATGATGTAATTTATCAAGTAATATATCATGATCAACCGTGTCAAACGCTTTTCTTAAGTCAATAAAAACTCCACAAGAATAAAGCTTTTTGTCCAAATTCACTTGATGATGATATCAAGAATTGCATGTTCTGTTGAGTGCTAATCGCGGAAATCGTACTGTGACTCAGAAATTATTTCTTTAGAAATTAAGCATGAATTGAGCCTTTTGCAGATAAGCTCTTCAAATATTTTATTAAAGATAGACAGAAGAGATATAGGCATATAGTTGTTTGGGGCAGTCTCATCACCTACTTTGAAGATAGAAACTACTTTTGCAATTTTGAGCTTTTTGAGAAAGATTCCTGATTCAATAGAGGCATTCATATTTGAAGATATTAGCTAAAGGTACGCCTATGACTTGTTGTGAGCTTAAGAAGACAGACTGGACACGAATGCAAACCATAGAATTTGTTGGATGGCAAAGTTAGGATCTCAGCCATGGTCTCCTCAGGTTCAATAGGGAGGAACACAAAAGAGTCAGTGTTGTTGTTGTTGTTGTTAAAATAAAGATTTGCATTGCAAAGAGAATCAGTGAGGCGGAAAGCTTTTTTTTTCTTTTTCTTCTTTCTACGGAAAATCCCCGGTGGTTTCGGCATTGTACACTACTGTAGTGCTTATGATTGCTATAACAATTCAACAATGGAAAAGCTATCATGGCATGGCTTTCCAGAGGGTGAAAAACTCGTCAAGGTAAGTGCGTAGTTTGATCGATCAGTCGACAGTGTAATATATAATATTTCGGTCTTTAGATTTGTAACTTAATCTTCCCCGCATCTTTTTGGTCTGGATATCTAGGATAAAAAGGGACCCGAAAAAGGATTTTACAGTCACCAAACATAAGAAACTTTGTTCAGCCCACTTTCTCGAAAAGATTTCGTAGACTTTTATGCTATAAAAAGGAATCTGAAAACTGGGGCTTGCCCGTCAACCTTTAACTGGACTACTGTCCTAAAATCAGAAGTTAACGGAAACAGCATCC
>OX421448.1:52754698-52757198 GCA_949126865.1 Montipora capitata | reverse complement strand
CAGGTGAGAGCGAAACGATAGGACAGGCAATACAAACAATTAGGCGATGCAGATGCAAACGATTAAAAAAGTAGTTGGGAACCTTGTTAAAATGTCAGTATGACTGTATAGTATAAATTAATATGAACTAAACTAACGCCACGCGTGAGGTCTCCCCTCACTACCACTCGCGAACTAATACGGTTTATCAATGTTGAAGTTCTGCTAAACCGGCCTGATAGGGTGTGATTTGGTTTAGTTTGTGAGTGACAAAAATAATTAATAAGGTCAGATAAAGCTAAGCCTAAGGCAAATAAACAGCAAGATTACATTGCTATATTTGTTCATTATGTTCTCGAAGAGCCACTATAGATTGCGTCGTTCGCACTCGATCGTCTGATAATTGCGCTAACAACCCCGAACAACCCTGTAAATCTCTAACCCTAACCCTGACTTGGATCAAAACTGTTTTAAAAAGTTAAAATACAGTTTGTATTCGTCGATATTTCAGGAGAAAGGAAGATGCCAAAAAGAGTGTTGGGCAGCTACGCCGCTTCCTACAAACTAAACCAAACGCGCGTATGATGACGTTTGATGTTGAAACGTATGAAAATGACCACAGCGTAATTCTTGAAATCGGCTTCGCCGTCGGTTCCTTGGCCAGACCAGAAGACGACGAGACAGCGTTTCATTTTATTATCAGAGAAAACAGCCATTTTGTAAACAAGGATTACGTTCCTGATAACAGAGAGAAGTTTAGCTTTGGTACTTCAGAGCGCATGTCCCTTAAAGAGGCCGCTGGAAGGTTCATGCAGCATATCAAGGATGTGGATTTCTTGGTGACTCACTCGGGAGCCAATGATGAAGCGTACCTTGCCAGTTCCGGCATCTCGTTGCAAGGAAAACCCATGTTTGACACTCAGCTCCTTGCCTTAGCACTGCTAACCAGCGGAACGGCTGTCTTCGGTCTCAAGCGCCTGCTGAGTGACCTGGCAATTCCGTTTGATGAAAACATTCTCCATAACGGTGGAAACGACGCAGTTTACACCATGAAGGTATTTCGTGCTCTCGCCAAGAAGATTTAACAAAGCTATGAAATAGAACACTAGTAGCTTATGGAAGCATTATAAGGAGTAGCTAATACACACACTGTTGCCACGTAAAGTGAACTATTGACTTTTAGTTGGCTGAACTTTCAAAAACTCTTGATTACTAAGTGAATTTTAAGGGACATTGATAAAACTGTTGCCAGCGAGTATCGGCAGCATTATAAAGTTGTACCGAACTTTCAAGAATTTTTATCGTGTATTAACATACAATAAGTTACTGGTATTTTAACCTTTTTTGCCAACATTGAATTTACTTGAAATAAATCAATGACTAAAGTGCATCCTCGAATTAACAATCGAAGTTTGTGTAACCGTCCTTTCCATCGTGCGGGCAAGACCCTGAATGAATCAAGGAAAGTCATTAGGCCAGGGAGGGGGGAGGGGGGGAGGGAGGGAGGTGTCAACCCCAATAAATGCCGGGAATCAGGTGAATCTCGAACATTTACTGGATAATTTGAGATAACGATAACAACTCTCTAAAACCCTCGGAGATATTCTAAAATGAGATTTTTTGACACACATGAACTGATTTGCCACTATTTGTGCTAGAAAAACACCATTTTTGTGGTAGTAAATACTCTTTTGGGCCATTTTATTGCCATTGTTGCTCATTTTATGGTACAAAATCCCTTTTCAAGTAGTTTTTTTTAACCAAAAGCTACATACTTGCTCCCCTACCCACAAATGCCAATGTCTTAAGTTTTTTACCACCTTTTTATGTTTTTTTTAGCATTTTATGGAAAGAATTGAATAAAAAAGGGTTTTGTTGCCACCAGCGCAAAGAACATGGTTCACATTGCATATTATCGCCAATGTTGTCCAAACAGAAATGAGATGAGTACTCTTTGAAATTTTCACAGTCTGAGAAACATGGAAGACATTATAAATAAATATTCAAAATTTGTCTTTTCTTCCAGCTGGTATATATATATATATATATCTGAGCGAATTCGCTAAAAGGTAGCTGCTGAAGTTTTCGCTTGAGCACGGGCGTAGCCCGTGTTCAAGCCATTGTGGCCTCTCAAAATGGAGGGGGCTTGCCGTCAAGGCCTGCTTTGCCAAACAGCCCAGGGACAGTTCTAGCTCTGAGTGGTGTGTCAAAAGCACAGGGCTGGGGGGGTTGCTCCTTTGAGACTTTAACTGCAGTTAGAGTTTGTGGCCTTGTTAAGTGAGACTTTACGGTATAGCATGCCTTCATTGGCAATTTTCCCTGCACCAGTGTAGAGCTGAATGATAATTTGCTTTTGATCACCAATTAGAGTGAACCCACACTGTGGTGTGGGTAGGTGATTGGCAGTTGTCTGACCAAAGAACAGGGGTGGGGAGGGTAGCTTTTCTTTAAGTTTTTGACGTCAGCAGAATTGGCTTGTTTTCACAATTTCTGCAGCCACCTTTTGACAAATCCAGTTAGA
>OX421448.1:52712198-52742198 GCA_949126865.1 Montipora capitata | reverse complement strand
CAATCAGCACAGAAACTTGTTTTAGATTTTGAATCTCCCTCCAAATTCTGGGGCTTCCGAATTACTTACCGACTTCCTGTCGGACTGCCATTGTTACGCAAGCGGCCAATCAAAAATTTAGTTCAAATCGATTATCCCAGAGTCTCTCCGGGCGCTCACCCGCTGGCCAAAAAGCCCGAGGACTCTGGGTACGAGATTGAATTCATCTGTTATTGACTTACACGATATGTGGGCATCGATTAAGACATTTTTGGTTAATATTTAACTACCCTGGGAAATAAATATCCGCTCTTCAGAGCCAGCTGGCAAGAGATTATTTTCCGAGGTCGCCAGCCAGCATCCATTATTTTGAGGCCTTTTCCTAGCCAGGAAGGTATACATTTCGCTGTGGGCGCCAGCCAGCGGCATTTATCATGTTGAAACCCTTCCCAGCCAGCGATAGTTATTGGAAATTTTCGTTTTGCCAGTAAATAATGCTCTTACGCCCCACCCACCCACCCCCCGAAACTGTCACCAAGGCAACAAGGCCACAATAATAAGACAGCGTGTTCATTTCTTGAAGCGAACGATCGTGTGATTTACTTGGAAAGAAAATGTATTATTATTGTGCTGTCATCGCACCATGAGTAACAGACACCAACGCAAGCTCATAAGAGGTCACATCCAGGTAGTCTGAAACCAAGGCAACAAGGGCACAATAATAAAACAGCGTGTTCATTTCTCGAAGCGGACGATCGTGTGATTTACTTGGAAAGAAAATGTATTATTATTGTGCTGTCATCGCACCATGAGTAACAGACATCAACGCAAGCTCAAAAGAGGTCACATCCAGGTAGTCTGAAACCAAGGCAACAAGGGCACAAGAATAAGACAGCGTATTCATTTCTCGAAGCGGACGATCGTGTGATTTACTTGGAAAGAAAATGTATTATTATTGTGCTGTCATCGCACCATGAGTAACAGACACCAACGCAAGCTCATAAGAGGTCACATCCAGGTAGTCTGAAACCAAGGCAACAAGGGCACAATAATAAGACAGCGTATTCATTTCTCGAAGCGGACGATCGTGTGATTTACTTGGAAAGAAAATGTATTATTATTGTGCTGTCATCGCACCATGAGTAACAGACACCAACGCAAGCTCAAAAGAGGTCACATCCAGGTAGTCTGAAACCAAGGCAACAAGGGCACAATAATAAGACAGCGTATTCTTTTCTCGAAGCGGACTATCGTGTGATTTGCCGGGAGTATTTTACTTTATGACTATGAAGTTTCCCTTTGGTTTTGAACGGTGCTGTTTCGAATGGAACCTTAACTTCCGTTTGTCAAGTTTTCTATGTCAAGTGGAATTACATATCTACGGAACTCGAACCGATCTTTCATACTGTTTTTTAAAATCACTATTTCTAATAATGCTTTGTGCTATAAAACCCCTGAGATAGGCAACAGAGAAACTGAACAGACACAGAAATAGAGAAACTGAACAGACGAACATCGCGAAGCGAAGTACCACGTGGTCTTCAATGGCGGTCAAGTTTTATTTTGCTCTCGTTTTTCCACTTCTGTTTGCCACCCTTTTTCATTCTTGGTAAAAGGAAGGAACGGACACGTCTTGTTCCAGTTTGCTGTGAATCTGAATTTTCTCTAAGGAAAGATCGATTCCAAAAATTTCTCGATGCTGGTGTATGTTGCCAAGTTCGTGGCGTTCACTGGAATCAAAGCTTGGGGTGATCGCTCAAAACAAAATTGGCATCCGGTTGGCGGCCGCCTCTAAAAGCGTACGCGATATGGGGGCGTGAAAATAAACAGACCTGCAGTCCAAACTACAAGCGCGGATCTTTAGTTGACAAACTTTTATCAGTTTGAAGTGGTAAATTTTTTTGCCAAACTGAAAAGGTTTACGGTTGAAACTAAAGCTTACCTCCCTCCGGAATTATAATTAATTACGAACATTAAAAAATGGTTTCACAGTATCAATTCTGCTTGACATGACCGGGCGGAAAAGCGGCAAAAGCGCCCACTTTATCTTAAAAGGAAACGCCAGTCTCCTTGGCTCGCAAGGTACCAAGCTTGAAACGTACAAAGTAACAGGGAAAATTTACAATCACAAAATTTACGAACACATGTAAATTGCTACTATTTAAGTGACATTGTAAAATAAACGAGAGATTCTAAAATATCCAAACTATCATTCAGGTCTTAACCAATAAAAAAGTATACAGTTTTGCACAGCTTGACATGTATCTGTCATAAAGTGAAATAAAACTGCTGTAACTCGTAACTGGCCATTGCTTCTGAGGGAATTTCGTACCACAACCAAATTGTTAAACCCTGTGAAATCATCAACTTAGCCCGATTATTTTGAACGCAGAATTCAGACAAGAGGCACAGTTGCGTTTGCGTTTGCACCAGTGTTTTTACGGGAAAAAGAGAGACGCGGCTTGTTTAAAGAAATTTAAACGAAACTAATTAAGTTCTTGCCGTTACAAATTTTCTCATTAAATATTTCTTTGTACGCTTACTATTCCTCAGTGATTTCCTCTTCTGTTGCTTTGCAAATACATGTACATATCCAGGCAAGCGAAGTTCGAGCATTTTTTTTGCTATCTTAGATCTCAGTGATAGTCAGGTTAGTGTTGAATCGATATTGGAGATGTTATAAGCGGCTCAATCGAAGTGAAAAAAATGCATGCATTTAGAGAAAATTGTCCTTTTCAGTTATACTTCTACTAACTATGCCACAAAAGTTGATTAAACAGGGAGTAATCATATTTGCAGCTGCAGCGACACTGGAAAAAAACAGTTGCGTTGTACTTTGAACCATCCCCAGCGTACAATAAAATACCATGATCGTAACAATAAAAAAAATGGAACAATTCTACTTCTACTTCACTGACAAGGTACTTAAATAAACTGCCACCATGGTCCTTAGTTGATGAATGAGAATAAAGAGAAAGAGTGAGATGGACTACTACAGCGGTGCGCAGCCATTTATGGATGAATAAGAATCGATTTTTTACCCGGGATATCTATCTGCCAGATCTGCGCGTGGCTTAAAGAACGAGCAATATATTCTGGAGAGGTTGTTCTCAATTTCGAAGTTTTTGTTAATTCCCATTAGGGTTTCGGTAGTTGTACGAAAAACCATGGAGCGCGGTAGCAGAATTTTAATCAGCTCCATTCCCAACGTCTCTCTTTCTTATCTTAAAGTGCCGATGGCAGAACTTTGACAAAACCCCGAAAGGTAAACCGGTACTTATTCAAGAAACGATGGCGATTTGTTTAAGGAGACACAACGATAGGTAATTCAATATACAAAAATACAAAATTTAAACATCAACAGTTCCATGCGAAATTTTAGCCCACGTTACCTTTCTCGTTTTGTGTCCTTGATGTTGTCCAAAACGGCGGTAGCCTAAAATCCTTTCGGTAAACACTGAATTGAATTGCAAAGGACGGAATTAAAATCAAATTCCGCGATCATTCCATAAGGACTTTTCCACAATCTGATCAAAATAAATACTACGAAACATCCTACTTCCCTGCTAGCAGAGGTCTCTCACGGCGAGGCAAAAATGAGAAGCGCCCGCCTCTTTGAAGGAGATCATTGCGTGACGAAATCTTGATTGATAGAAGCCAGAAACTAATTGGAAATTTTCTATCGTTCCTCTGTCCAATTAATGACATGCTTGAGCTAAAAGAACTTTACGCCGGTGGACAAAGTGAACAATGTCTTAGCCAGGAAAAGAATCTGAGCTTTATATAGCCAGCCAGGAAAAACTTTTTTCATGTCTCAGTGAGCCAGAAGCGGTTTGTGTCAAAGACCAGCCAGCTCACTCTTGAAATTTTTTTTCAGCCAGCCAGCTCGAAAACAGCCTGCAGAGCGGCTTTTTTGTGGAGCGGTTTCGTTGGGTACTCCTGAATAACGACTTGAAATCACCAAATGTTAGGTTTTGACGTCAACTTGAGGCTACAAATGTGTAGCTTTTATTCTTTATTTTTACCCTGAAACCATTTTATTTATTTTCAGGACACTACATGCCGACCAGCCGTCCGATTTCATTTGCCTCACTTGTGGCAAGGACTGTCACGCCAGGATAGGTCTGCTGAGCAATTCCAGACGCTGCTCTCAACCAGACTGATTTGACAAGACAGGGCGCAACCATTGTCTCCCGAGACAGAAGGATGCCTACTACATGCCGGCCCACATTGTACGACTTAAACAAGATGGAATCATCGCGAAAGACTTTAACAAGTACAAAGTTAAAATCCTTGGAGGTTGCCTAAAGGGTCCCTAAACGCATCGAGGATTAAAGTCAATCAATCAATCAATCAATAAACTTTATTTTCCCTCGAATTTACAGAGGAGCACTCAAGTGCTAATATCTTCGAGCCAGTGATGCCCAAGAAGAAGTTTACAGAAAACACAGAGACCTGTTTTGAATTTTGAAGAATTTATGACTTTGAAAAACGAAACTGTCGACTGATTGTCCATCCTTGAGATGACTGACATTTTAAACGAAACAAGTCGCCACATTTTTTTAAACCTTCCCTGCTCTGTCTCACCGCTTATTGTCACAAGCATTAAACTAGTGAAACATAATCCTTCCAGACAAGGGTCAAATATTTGTACTCAAGCAGTTTCAAACCGAGAGAGAAACACGTTTGCCACGCAACTTGTCAACAGTACCTTTGTTGATTATCCTGTATAGCGACCCAAGAACAGCTTTCCTTTGCGGTTCAAGAGATCCAAGAAATCAAAACAACGTGCAACTGCTCTTTGATTAAGCTTGGTGTACACTGATCAGATAACCACCACCGAATCTATCGGCGATCACAATGAATTCATTTCCAGCTGCCGTCGCCGTTCTTGTTTTCTGTTCGATGTGCGCAAGCCAGATTCTTACGCCTTGTCCCGAGGAATGCATTTGTGAGGAGCAATTTTTCTCTGATTCTCAAGGCGTGGGGGCAAGCGTTAATTGCTCGTCAAGACGAATGAAGAAATTTCCATGGCCTTTACCTGCAGTTACTACCACATTGTAAGTGAAGCTGTTGAGTTATGTTCGGCATTACGGAGAAAAGCAATTTATAGTGCTAAACTGTTCACAAGTGACTGTTTGTTTAATTCATTAGCATTGTCCTATTGACCTTTGTTAAACTGTAATTGAACGCTGCACAAGTAAAGGAAAGCACACAGATTGATGACATGCAGGAAAGCTAAGAGGATTGAATAGGAAAAACAAGAGAGTTTTAGATGAAAACCAAATTTATAAAGCGTCAGATTGCTATTGTTAAAATCTGAATGCCCTCAGTGGAGGAAACAATTTGACACGATAAAAGTTTAACCCCGCAACCCCATTAACGATTCAAATCGTCTGGGCCCGGTTGTTCGAAAGCCGTTTAGCTTAATCCAGGATTAGCGTAAACTTTTGTTTCATGTTTTCAACTTTTTGGTGAAAGGTTGTTTTGCTTATTTTTGTTTTTCAAGATTGACTTCTTCTAATGTAAAGTTTTGCCGAATATCAACGTTAAACAGCATTTATTTAATAGTGGAGAAATAAACTCCTTGGTTAATTTTTAATCTGGGATTAGCGTTAATCGGCTTTTGAACAACTGGGCCCTGGTGTTTATAGACAGAGTGAAATCCGCTCCTAGGCAGCAGTCTTTAAAGCCGGGACGAGTGGATGTAGAGGCTGTAAAAGGGGCCATCATGAGTTTTTGAGTAGATTTAGAGGTCGTTAAATCAGGTTTTTGTCAGCATGAGACTTAAATAAAGCTTGTTTTAAAACGAAGTTTCTAAACACAGTCGGCGCTGAAGTGAAGGAGTTGGAAGGCTGTGAGTGGTTAAGACTTTACAGAGAAATTACGTAACAGCTAACCCCAAGAGACATGAACTAGTACTATTTGAAAGTCAAAAACTGTTGGATCTAATTGGTGAGCAACGTTAGCACACCAGTAGGCTCCGAGTTTATCTGCTTCCAAAAGAGCATTCTCGCCGGTGAAAGAGGCCAGTGCTATTTCGAGGACGAATTTTGGGGAAATTTATATGGGAATCTTCCTTCTTTTCAGATGCGATGGAAATTAAAATCCATTTGCTTGTACTCTTTTATACCAGATTGCTTCAGAATAACAAGATCTCTAAACTGGAAGGATGGCAGTTCGAAAGGATGTATTACCTGAAGGAGCTGTAAGACATAGTTTGCGTCCACTCTATTACTTCATTTCCTACTTCTGAATTCTCAGTTCCAGTACAATTCGGCACTAATGGGTGCGAGAGAACGCAGCCTTTAAGCTGGTCCATTTTGAGAATTTTCAAAACCCTACGAGTATAATTAGTATCAATTAAAAATTGTAAATTGTACCAGAAATTAGTATCGTGCGATTTTTTTCCTTTATTGAGATCAAAGTGATTTTTCGATCGATTCTCGAGGAAAGTTTTCAAAGAGTTATGTTTTGAACAACGTTCTTTTCCTTATGAAGAACATCTTAGGAGGTACGAGGGCTCTATTTTTTCTACTACTGCTTTAAATCATGATTTTGCTCAACATTTCTATTTGAAATAGCAAAACTACTCTAAGTCCGTGCGCCTCTACGGAGTACAATGGAGTACAATTTGGGACAATATGTACCGCTCTTGTCCAATCAGAATCGAGGAAATTTGAAGTGTTGCATAGGAGAATCGTTGTTACATTTTTTGCCTCACTATCACGAGGCTATCGTTTTCTACTCAGACAACCAAGAATAAAGTACTGACTATTGAATGTGCATTGCATAATGAGCTTTAGTATATACTCTATATATAGCGTATATACGCTATCGGATAGCGTTGAACGCTCGCACTGATTGGCTACTCAAACTCCCGATATCCTTTGTTATTATTCAACACATTGTGACAATTTCCAAATATGCATGGCCGTAGCGCGCTCAATATTCGTCGTGTGTACTCAACGAAAATCCTACGATATACGTAATTTTGTGTGTCGCAGAGAAAAATGGTAATTTTTTCCAGCTTTTTTTTATTCCAATAAACGTAGAAAATTGTGCTTTGTCATCAATGTGTTGAATAATAAAAAATTATCGTCCTCAATCTTGCGGAATATCGTATGATTTTAGCCAACTCGGCCTACGGCCTCGTCGGCTATTTAAGTATCAGGCGATATTCCTCGCGATTTCTCAGGGTAATTGTTAACTATTCACCTCCGAGCAATTCGCGCGGAATTTGCGCCCGAAAATGTTGTCATATTTGCAGGAATAAATGAGTTAAAATCATCTTTTTGTGCTATATTATCTCACTGTTTTAGTATATACTAAAACAACTTTCGGCTCGGTAACTATCCATCACTAGCCACCGACACTGAGGTGAATAGTTGCTAAATTATTATATGGACGGAAGTATTTGAAGTATTTTTCGTATGTCATGATTCCCGACTTTTTGTGTTTGAATAAATACCCAGTATTTTTATTGTCCATATAATAAAAAGAAAATTACACGTTAGCTCGAAGACATTAATTTTCTAGTGTTCTCACTCGTTCGCTGACGCGCTCGCTCGTGAGATATTATTCTTGCCACTCAAACATAAAATTGATATCTTCTCGCCACCGTGTCATATCCTCTTTATCTCTGAGCGAGATATTCCAGATGATCGACTGAAAATGATGCAGGGGTGAAGGACTAGAGGGAAACATTAGAACCATTCAACTGAGCTAGTACACCCTAAAAACATACACAGACACTTCGAAAAGAGCGAAGAAATTCGAATGCTATCAGCGAGAAACGACGCCTTGTATAGGAAATGATATACGACACTTCAGGTAATAAGCTCCTAACAAGGAGGTTATATGATAACCAACGAAGCAACCGTTCTAGACTGAAAAATTGCATTTAATTGATATCTCATTACTTCACATTTATTTATTTATTTATTTTTAGTTTTTTTTTTTTCAGACATCTCGAAGGAAACCGGATCAAGAAAATCAAGGAGCCATCTCTCGGATATCTTCCTTCCCTTGAGGCTCTGTTAGTTACATCAGATCAATGTTACGTTCCACTGTTTAAATCTTGTAATTTATTGAATCTATTTCTCATGTAGGTACTTACACGATAATCGCATCGAAGAAATGGCTTTTGGAGCATTCAGGAACTGCTCAAGGCTCATAACACTGTAAGTAAATCGTCAATAAAAAACATTAATAGATACATTTATATGGCACTAAAATCGACCATTTCCTTTTGCTCCATGCTACGCGTTTCAACGCTGCTGTGGCTCCTCAGTCAAACATAGGAACTGGTTTTTTATTTACGTTTTCTAATTCTATAAATACGATGATAATCACGAGCATAATTACAGAACTTGCGCAAGCAATTAGTTTAATTTTAAATCATTGAGTTAAGAGAGAGCAGAAAGTTCAAAATAAAGAACTTTTCCGTTAATTTGAGAATTTTATGTTATCATATGGCCCGTACGGCTGTTCTGCTAGGAACACATACTGTTCAGCGCGATAGAATTTTTGATTATTTCGTCGCTTTTCAACATCCAAGTTATTTACAGCCAGAAAAGTAAATGCAAACATCATATTAGATACATTATCTGTGCAAACTTTTGTTACCCGTTTTGTCCAAACTTCATATTCTGAGTGCTCATGAATAGTGTAAAGAGCCCATATAATAAAATGCTTATTGACTGAGTTTAGGTCGGGCCGGACAGGAAAATATTTGGCCCTCGGGCATGGAGCACGGACCTCGCGCTGGGTCCGTACACCATGACCTCGGGCCAAATAATTTCCCGTCCGGCCCTCCCACTCCGTCAATAAGTACATAAAATGCGGCGTTAACCCAACAGGGCATTCATCAATGGGTGCCCTTACACCGAACATACCAGATTTTAGGTTTCGAATTTGTTGTTTCTAAATAGCAACAGTAACTCTGTTTTCCTATATAGTTTTGTCCACTCCCAACGGATGTGCGCGGTGTTCATTTTTTCAACGCTATGGCTTGCAAATGTTCTGCTAACTTGTGCAACGAGGAAAACCATAACTTTTTTCCAGACTCCTGGCCATGTGAGAGACGCTTATTTTCAGTTACTTAATACTGCGGAGACTTCTGTGTTTCAAACTTTATAAACCCATCAAATTGGGTCAGTATAGCGTACCCAGGGGCTTATTTTTCAACTTTTTCGTTATGTCCTCTCGAGTCGAAGAATGCGTCCCGTTAGCTCCAAGTTATATTCTACATTTACGTGATGGTACTTAATCCTTTGGGACCATTAAAGATCAACAGTGAGTTTTATCGTTTTCTATATACCTTCTATAGTTAGAATTGCTTTCATCGCCACTCCAACGGCAAGTATTGAAAACGTAACCAATCAATGCCGGAGTGATTTCTCCAATTGCTTCAAGGTGCATAAGAGATATAGAATTGCGTTTACTTGAAACGGAAAACGACGAACTCCAGGTTACTGTTCGTCATAAAGGCAAGAATATTCTCTCATTCTACCTCTTCTCTCTCTTTTGACGAGTTGCAAGGTATTTATAGCCAACAGCTGAGGCAAGTTGGAAGATATCTGGACAATTTAAGGAATTGTCCTTTACAGACAGCTGAAAAATTCAGGCAGCTTCAACGGCTTCAAACCCATGACGTCTGTAATGCCCGCGCAATGTTCTACCAATTGAGCTATGTAGCCACACAGTTGGGTGCAGGTCAATTTGTTCGGCCCACGAGTTCCTGAGGATCACTTCTATCTTTTCTCTATAAACCGCACTTCAAATATACATTTTTTCATTCAACAGGCAAGTTATCTCCCAAAACCAAACACATTTCTATTATTGTGGTCAAAACGCAAAATTAAGTCTGACATTTACCCGCTTTTACTGTAAACTTGACACTAAATCTCTCTATTAACTCATAAACTTACGTAAAAAAATTGTAATCTAAAAATACTCACAACCTCGTTCCCAGGATCTCTCTTCTCTGCCTTTCCTCTGCCCTTTCAAGCCTAAATTTTCTAAGCTTTTTTCGCAACCTTGCTTTAAGTTTCTGATCTTCAACTCTAAATGTAATGCGTGGTTTCTGTGCTCTAATGTATGACCTATAGGTCACTCTAATTACTGTCATTTTAACATCAGGAATCTGGCAAGAAACAAGCTCACGAAACTACACTATGCCTCATTTGATGGGCTGAGCCATCTGGAAAATTTGTAAGTGGACTAATCCCAAGAATTCAGGGGAGCAGGGCTGGCGCAGTGGTGAGAGCACAGGTCTCCCACCAATGTGGCCCGTTTTCGATTCTCAGACTCGGCGCCATACGTGGGTTGAATTTGTTGGTTCTCTTAGAGCGGGTTTTCAATTGAGTGTCGAAAGTAATTAGTGAATTACTTTGGTTTTGCATTACTTCCCTCAGTGATTGGTTCAAAGTTTTCGCGCCACATTTTCAACCAGTCAGGAGTGAAACCAAAACCAATCGTGGCTCGCGCGAGCACATTTTCCCGCGCTTAGTGTCGACTACGTGTAATTACTTCGAATTTTGATTGGTTTACTGGATTGTCTCCGTCCTTTTTGATTGGTCAAAGTAATTACTTTGGTTTTGGTTTTACGACGCTCGATTGAAACTCGCTCTACCTGCTTCAAGAGGTTTTTCTCCGGGTACTCCTCCAAAAACCCGATGTTTGATTTCATTTACTCAATTTCAGTCTTCCGTATGAAGAATAATTTGGAAAGCCGAAATGAACCCTTTTTCCAGTGGCTATAACAACATTGAAGAAAGAACAATTCAGCACTGAGTCAGCTTTAGAAAGCCTTACGGAAAAAAGCGTTTAGACACAAACAATCTTATTATTACTTCTTTGGTTTTGCTAGGGACATCAGTGCAAACATGATCACGTCTATAGAAGACGGTGCATTTCTGGGTCTTTACCGACTTAAAATATTGTGAGTATTTTTCATTTCCTTGGTTTACTTGTTTGTTTGTTTTGTTTCGTTTTGTTTTTGTTATCATCTGGGCATCTTTTAGCTGTGCCAAGAAAGTCTGGTACATGACCTTAACCCGTAAGGGAAGAAGACAACAGTCTACATTAATGATGTTAATCATGTTAAAGACACGTGAAAATCTCAACAGAGAAGTTCCAAAATACCTATCAGAATATCCAAACAAGAAAATGGCCGAGCTGTAAAAGCACAATGGAAGGCCTGGCGACATATGCGAGCATGCGCTAACAGCTGGGAAATAGATCATTTTCGAATTCCCACGGCTGGACTGGATCTAGCATGGAATGGAGGCTAATGCGGGGGAATCTTTTCAAATGCAAATTAATTTGCCCGCCTTAGCCTCGATTTCATGCTAGATCCAGTCCAACCGTTAGAATATGAAACTGACCTATTCGTGCGAGTTTACCATTCGGTGAAAAGCACTGACTGTAACGTCTGTGCACGGGAAAAATAGAATTCATTATAAACGGTCACACTTTTGGGGTCGTTTCTTTAACTTTGTGACCAGATGATATGTAATTAATTTAATCACGTCCTATCGGTTTCTTTCAGATCTCTTGGTATTAATCAGATTTCAAAGATCGGCGCTTACCTGTTTGCAGATGTCTACTCTCTTACATCGCTGTGAGTATAAATGAAAACAAGTGGTGCTTAACCTTACATGTGTCCGAACTTTTCAGTTGAAGAAAAAAAGAAATAGAAACCGCTGATCTACAATATTTATCGTAGGCATTCAATAAGTTGTTCATGCACTCTGATTTTTCGGTTCGACCTTGTTGAGATGCGTCGTTGCTGTACGCTTTGCGACGACTACTAGCGAGATTTTTTTATATATATATATCGCCCTCAGAGCCCGTGACACGGTCAAATGATCTCCAAGGTACTTGCAGTATCCCCAAATATAGTGTATCCAGTGTTATTCCTACCAATGATCTCTTGTTGAGTTCGCAAATACGAAGTCTCAGAATTTGAAAAAATGCTGGCTGTAACTGATCAAGGGCGGATCTATAATAAACAATTACCAGTTTCCAAAACAACGAAAAAGTTTCTAGGCGCTTTGGGAGCATGCTTCCTCGAGACGTTTTGGGATTTGAACTCTTCCAAATCCCTTTTCCCGTGTTTCTGACCGATTTTCGTAAAACGGTGGAAACCGGTATGAATCCGCCCCTGTTGATTCTCCGAAATACGCTGTGCTTCACTACGACAGCTTATTTCAGATCCAGTTAAGGATCGTTGTCGTTTATGCTACCCAAGAAAACTCCGGCAAAGAACGAGGATGGTACAAAACGCACTGTAATACAGGCTTCCCAGGATGCCACAGCCTATCCATATTTATGAGTGTTCTCCTTCAAGGAGTGAAGGAACTTTACTGAAAAAATCCAGTTCTTCCTTGTAGATACTTGTTCAAAAATCGAATTTCGGTGATCGAGCCTGCAGCCTTCTCTCGATTAATGGATCTCAAAGTTCTGTAAGTAGATTTTTAGTTCCATTTTAAATCAATAGGTGGCATTCATTCATTCATTCATTCATTCACTCTTTCACTCATTCACTTATTCTATATACAGGATGACTTGAATTGGATGTCATGTTTGATCGAGCTAACGTCTCCTAATTCCTACACACACCAACCCAGGGGACTCCAAACATAGCTGAAAACTTTGTTCGCTTCAAAACGTAGGATTTATATATAAACAGTCAGCAGAAAAGAACTTAACTTTAGGGAAAGTGCTCATTCTTTGATGCCCTTATGGCGAACACGCTCCAAACTTAAGTAGGCGATCCCATGTCCCATGTCCACGATGGAACCGTTTAGATTGAACAAGGAGAGCATCGAACGCCTTCATTAAACGTTATGCGAGTAATAAACGTTTAACACTAAAGACTGCAATGCCGTGTAACGATCTATCCATCACGTTGGATCAACACAAAGAGTAATAATCATAAACACACCACTGTTCGGACAGATCATGATCAAACAACGTTCACGAAGGCATTCTCTTGAAAATGGAGCAGCGCTCAAACTAGAAAGCAGACGCATACAGCTGTTTCGGGCTTCTTGGCTCTCTTCAGTGCGCCGTAGCTAAACACAATAGGGAGCTTAAGCACGCGCATTTTTGAGACGCGGACGGCAACCGGAAGAGAGCATTTCGTGTGCAAGGACAGTGGTGTCTCCCAGGTTTTTTATACTAATCATCTCTAATGGAGAAAAGATACTTAGCAATGTAAATGTTTTGTGTAAAGACAAGTTAAAAGAGAAAACAGCTCACTTCCGGTTGCCGTCCGGGTCTCAAAAGCGCGCGTGCTTAAGCTCCCTAATGAGCCTCAGCGACACTTCACCTATCTCATATGTGTCGCTATATTCATTCTAGCGCGTATTATGCGAGTATTTAGGGTGCATGGTAATCGGCTAATGAATAAAAAAACTCAATTTTGGATAAAATTGTATTGAGATTCTAGATTCTAGCGCTCCTTGAAGAAACACCAGGTCATTTTGCGTTTCTCCAGTGATAAAGTAACGTTCTTCTTTTTCACAACCACATCAGGTCACTTTTTGACAACAGGATCCCGTCGGTCCCCCAGAAGATGGTCAAAGGTCTTGAAAATCTTGAAGAACTGTAAGTTTACTCGACATAGTTACCGTACATAAATGGTTTATCAGAGAAAATGATTGGCACATGTTCAGACGCGAACCTAAAGCGCTTTACAACTTCCGGTCATTGAAGTCTTTCTCGATTCCAAGTCATTCGGCATAGAAACTGCAGGGCCGTCGCCAGAAAAAAAATATGACTGAGGCAATGCCCGTGGTTAAATTATCTTCGGAAGTATTTTAAGTGTTTATGATGAGTACGTATTAAAGACAACACTGGTATCACGCTTTATTTTAAAATTTCACAAAAAAATGACTGAGGCAAGTGCCTCGGTTTGCCTCATACTGGCTACGGCCCTGGAAAGTAGTTTTATGCCAGGAAGGTTTCCTGGCATAAAATTGAAATGAACGGTGTATATGTTAGGAGAGAAAAATTGACAATTTATCGTCAGGTGCTAAGGTCCTTTATGCAACTTCAAAACTTTATTATTTGGCGTCGTTGTCAGGGTAGAAGGGTGAGGAAGTGTACGAAAATGTAAAACGCACGTCCGGGGCGTGTTAAGCCATTGTTTTTGTTCATTAAACCTATTGTTTTGTGGTGTTCTCGTAGTGGCGTCGTCATCGTGTTACTAAAGGTCTGTACTAGCTCGGCAAGGAGTCCAAGTGACTATTAGTTTCTTATAATGAATCATCACGAAGACTTTACAGTCCAATGGGAACTGCTAGAGGCAAGTGGCCTTTTAAACCTTGCTGCACGTCTTCCAAATATCATAGTGTGACCGGACCTAGTAGTGAGTCTCAGCCACTTATCATATTAAAAGGTAATTGCTAACTTGATGTAATTTGCGAAGCACATAAAAAGAGCAAATTTGAGGTGAGAGCAGAGGAGATATCACGCACGAGTGAGGGCAACTATCGTAATAACGAAACAGACTCGATTTAAGATTTAAGGAGCACTTTAACCGATCTTCTTCTTTATTAGCTACCTTCACCGAAACAGGATCAGCAAAATTGAACCTTGGACTTTCTCAGCAACCAAGAAACTGCAAAAACTGTAAGTAGCATGGCGGAGACGTTTTCCTTCATCTATACCTATTTCTCTGTCTTGTCTCCTAACTCCGTTAACATTTAAGTTATTCTCTCGGGTGTATTGTACCTCACTTATGTTAGGTTTCTTTCTTTATGGCTGGCTGTTTGCGTGTGATACAAATAAAATACCTTGTTATTGTTGTTGTTGTTGTTGTTGTTGTTGTTGTTGTTGTGGACACGTGCAAGTACGAGAGACAATTTGAAAGCCTGACATTTTATAATAAATTAAGTCTACTTATATTCATTTCTATCCGCGTTCTTGTTTTAGATATTTGTATTCCAACTTCCTGACGTTTGTCTCTGAGAATATGTTTGAAGAATTGCGAACTCTTCGAGTCCTGTAAGTGCATATAGTCAATACACTATCTGAGAACCTGTGCAGGTAATTATCTCAGTCACAGCCACTTAGTCCAAAATAAACCCTTTGTATCTTTGGAAAAAAATACAAAGAAAGTGAAATGAAAAAAAAATAATAGGAGAAGAGGGGCGAACTTAAACCAGTCTCCTTCCTTTTCTCTTTCGTTTTACGGGGATTGAAGAGTGGACTGAGTTCCAAATGAATCCTGGGTCGTTCCAGTCCTTTGTGCTGGAGAACGGCCAGTGAAGCGGTTCTTTTTGTATTACAATTTGTACGTTTGGCTCCACAAAAGACTGAAACGACCAAGGGTTCCCTAGGAATTTCCTATTAGCGTAATAGTCCATTCTGATAAACTCCGGTTGTGTCACTGCGCATTACACTGGATTACCTGAGGGGCAATGGGTACGCGCATTGAGTTAAGCAGTCAAGAATTTTATAAAGAGCGCAAGCACATTTGAAAAGAAAGCGAGTGGTTGTAAGACTTGTAAGAATTCGCAAAAGTTTTTTTTTTTTTTTTTTAATCGGCAAAGACTTTTAATTAACGACCTTAAAAGATCACCCTTTCTGGAAATCGCAGTTATACAAGATTTTTTGAACTCAGTTATTGCAAATTTAGAAGACGTTCAAATAATGTCCCAAAGGAAAGACAGCGAGGAAGGCAAACGGGTTGCAAGTTCCAGGCAAGATACTTTGCATATATAAGGCTCTTTCAGGCTCAATTTAAAAAAGGTGGCGTGGGTGATAATGTACAAATATCGTATTTTGCTTCCGTTTAATAAATACGATCGTTAAATACGTCAGTGAAAATCAAGAACGTGCTCCTTTTTTTCTCTTTTGCAGTCATCTTGGAATTAACACAATCACTTATATAGCAGATTATGCGTTTCGTGACCTTGGCGATCTGACTGTACTGTAAGTTCAAGATTACATATAGTTGGTGCATGGGAGAACACAGGAATGATTTTGTCTTGTCTTTTCCATTTTTTTCCAAACCCCCGGCGTGCTACAAGATAACTAGACATGTGGTGATCGGTCACGAAATTTTATAAAGCCTTTGCTTGTTTGTTAGTTTTCCTTCTGTTTGTCTGTGGTGCTGATGCGCAGAAGACTATTTATGGCTGTTTCCGACTTTGTAAACAAGTTATGGAATAAGAACCTTTGTTACTAATTAAAGGAAATCAAGCTGAGTGCTGGAATAAAAATTATCTGCGCTGTTGAATATCGGTGAATAAAATCCTCGACTTCGTCTCCGTCGTTATTCACCGATATTCACCTCGCCTTCGGCAAAAAATCATTAAATATAATAAAGAATTAAAAGTTTTTTGATGACGTCAGCTATGCGTCTGTCCTGTAATAGATCATAGGTGAGAACCAATCAAGATGCGTGCATTATTAGGCTTATCATATAATTTCGGTTAGTAGTTTATGAGTCCGCTATTACTAATTTCTAAAGTAACTATTCTATTCTCCTCACAGCCGCTCAAAGAAGTGAATATTCACCCTGATTCATCTCCTCTTCAGAAAATAACTTTTTTTTTGCAAAATGTGTGCTTGGTAGACTTTTAAAATAAGTTATTTGGCTTTGTAGTTATCTGGATTCGAACCGCCTCACCATTTTAAACGCCAAGACGCTTTATGGATTGAGAAGACTAAAAGACTTGTAAGTTTACCAGTACGTTTAATCTTAACTACAATTTTACTTTATTCATGCCCGTTTGTTGGCAAAGGCTACGGCGGCTTCTTAAGCCCGCCGCACACAGTGAGGAAAGAGCTGAGCAAACTGCCTCGCGAGGCGGTTTGCTCAGCCGTCTCTTCAAGTGGGCGGGGAAATTTTGGTGAGAAATTCGCCTCGCGAGGCCGTGTGGATAAAATCAAACATGTTTGATATTTTTGGCCTCGCGAGGCGAATTCCTCACTGTGTGCGACCATCCGCCCATCGTGAAAATCGAACTGAGCTCGGTCAAGCAAGCATCCAATAAACTACATGGCATTCTCACGTGCCATCAGTGGCCTCCGACGCCATCTTGAACCACTGAAGACATGTGACAATGCCACGTATTTTATTGGAGGCTTGATTGACCAAGCTCAGCTCGATTCTCACGATGGTCGCTGTTATATTCTTGGTTATCACATGACGTCACAGCAGCCATGTTGGTGTCCCCAAACAAAGGAACGGCGGCCATGTTGGTGTCCCGACCCAATCCTCCGGGAATTGAACTCTATTATTATGCAAAGATTTTCTTTTGTTTTCGTTGAAAAACATGCCTGTTGATCACGTGAGTGAAAACTACGAATTGCATGGACGTGGCAAGTCGACTTCACGAATTTCCCAGTAGAGTAGCCTCGCAGCGGCCGACCGATGTAGCGAAGCGACTGACCTAGCGGCGAAGTCTCGAAAGGTTCGTCCGGCGGCCCATATATGTATGAGACGAACCAGATGAAGAGGGTCCAAAATAGGCTTTTTCAATCCCGCATCCCGCCGCTATTTTTTATTCCATCCCGCCATCCCGCCGCAATGTGCATTTACATCCCGATCCCGCCTGGTTGAAACCACCTTGCTCCAGCTCAACTGATCAACCATTTGTATAGCTTCTACATTACCAAAGATGAACTCCCATTAAGCAGTGATGTAATGACTTGACGTAGACGCAAAAGTTCATCTAGACTGAAAACGCCACTTACAGGGAATTGACACGAGTGAACATTATGTGCTTGCATTTCTAGATAGAAGTTAATAACATGCGGGCCTGCACGTACTCGATCAGTGTGTTCTGCATGAGAGCCTTAAAATTATATTTTTGCGCAGACGTGCGTGTCCTTAAGAGATTTACCTCTTTTGTATGATATTATGGGAGCTTTTAGGCTCCATTGTTCCATCAATGTCTGTTTAAGATTTTTAACTGCTGGGTGGTACGTAGTGACAAAAGGAAAAAACCTCTCGTTAACCTTTTTCTATGATTGTGTTTGGATAGCCTCGCGCTCTCAGACGTTGTTTGAACTCCTCAAGGCTCTCTTCAAATCATGTTGTTTTCGAAGAGTTAGTCCTAAGAAGTCTCATTGCTTCACCATTAATTAAGCCATTTTTTACGCCTTGGGGGTGGCCGCATGAGTTGAAGTGTGTATATTGAAAGGTTTCAATATAATTGAATATAATGAGTTTTAAACTACTTTCTCGAGGAAAGTGATTTCGTTGATGGTCATGGAGGGGTAAAACGGGAGCTGGGATTGGCATGATTTTTCGGTGGGAATCACTGGGAACTGGGATTTTGTTACCGGGAATAGGAGATAAAGAGTCCTTGCTGAGAATGCGATTTGAATAGCGGAGAATGGCGTTCCTGGCCACTGCATTCAGAACGCTTTCATTTGCCAGGTGATAGGCTTTTAGTAGCAGGGACTGCGATTTCTAACAAACTTGAAAACTTGCCACTAGTACTGAGATTTTGTCCAAATTTGGACTGGGAATTGAGATTGCATAAATTGCAACGTGGCTTATTATGTCAGAGGTTTCAGATGAGGTTGGCGGAGTGAGACGATGTCGCCATCGCGCTCATGTCAACGAACGCAACGTGGTTGAAAGAGATCGACTTACTTTAACTCCGCGTCACGTGTTACTCCGAGAGGACAAACAGTAAGTTGCGTGAGCGGCATAGTTCCGAGTATTTTACTTTTTTTGCGTGGTTTCTAGGGGTCTTTTAGGGTCTTTTGGCCAATTTTTTCATTTTCCAAGCAAATTAAAGCTTTTCAACTCATAACGTGAGGTTACTTGCTATTCCGCATTTAACTGTCCTATCCTGTATCCCGCCTACGAAAACGGAGCATATCCCGGTCTCGCTGTCGTATTTTCATCCCGCATCCCGCCTTTAAAATTTTTCATATCCCACATCCCGCCTCGATTTTAAGCCCCATCCCGCATCCCGCCAAACCTATGTTGGACCCTCGATGAAGGGCCAGGCATAAAAGTGTTTTACCATGTCACGCTAACTTCAGCAAAATTAACAAAGAGCGTTGTAATGCTACATTTCACAAAAACCACTCTTAAATTGTGTATTAAAACTTCATGGCCACATAGATTGCTTTATTGCAAAAGCTTATGTCCCTCACATTACAATACTGCTACCACGTACACTAAAGCTCCACAGGAAACCTACTTTACAATACTATTTACTTCTTTTGTTGTCTGTTGGCCTTATGTCAACCAAGTAGTTATACATATATATAGATGTTGTTTAAGCGACAGACTTCGCCGCTCACTCCGTTAAATATCCAGTCTGAGGTAACTTTTTTTTATGAGAGTATCTCATGATGTTACGGTGAGTTTTTGTGTGTAATATCAACCTTGGGCAAGTAGTGCTCCAGCATAAGTGGTAGCAATAAAGACACGTTGAAATACAATGATAGCCGTTCAATACAGCATCTCCAAAGCATACGCTGACCTGGAAGATCCTTCACCAACATATTCAACTTTCTAATGAGAAAAAAACATTTTCTGCTTTATATCTCAGGCACATATTCTTCAACAGGATTTCTTTCGTTGCAAAGGGAAGCTTTGATCATTTGAAAAGTCTTTCCAGGCTGTAAGTATGACATTCGGGTTTGACGTTTAAGAAAACCCAAATCAGTATCAAAGAATATATCGTAAGCGAGAATTGATCCTCTCACTTAGCGGGACAATTTAAGCAATTGTCTCTAATTATGGACAACTGAAAAATTCAGGTGTCTCCAACGGGATCACCCTGCGAGCAGAGCCTCCTTTTGTCTTTTTCTTTACTAAGGTGGAAAAAAGGAGGCTCTGCCCGAATCGCGTCAACTCTTTGAAGCCGCCGCAGCCCGAACTTCTGGACTAGTCAATCTTGTTTTCTCTCGTTAAACCGGTTTTTCCAGTGCGAGTGTCCGTTTAGTGACAAAACCGATGGTTATAATTGAGCCCGCTCTTCCATGAAAAACCAAGATTAGGCTTGGGTTCGAGACTGTATCCTGGCAACATGCAGCGCATATTCAATAAAGATCTTACTCGATTCATGCAGAGCCTTTCTCAAGAACGCCAAAATCGAGCAAGCAAAAGAAAGGCTCTGCTAGCAGGGTCCAACGGGATTTGAATCCATGAACTCTGCGATGCCCGTGCAATGTTCTACCAACTGAGCTACGAAGAGGCTCTGCCAGGGTAAATTTTGACAACCGACGTGGCCTAAAAAGTAGCGACAGCACGTAAAGTGAAACCGCGACAAACGACGTCCTTTCTTTAAATTTCCTTTAATTTCCGACAGCAACGTGAAACATTGACAAAGCGCCGACACGAGAGCTTTTAAAATTCAGACAAGCGACGCGGTGGAAGTTGCTGGACCAAGTTGCAACTGGAGGAGTTGCTGATTCTTTCATCAAAGCCACCCACGTCACAAGAAATAGACGGGCACACCAAGTTATTGCGTCTTCAATGTTTGTTCACCGTGCAGAGTAAGGCACACAGTGATTACCCTTGAGAGTGGTGTGTAGAGTCATGTGTTTTGCAGTACAGTTGATTAGATCTATTAGAGAAAGGTACTTTTCACTGTCTAAGAAGTCACTTGTCACGTTGGTTCCATGGATGTTCTCATAAGATCACATCAGCTACGCCAGGTGGATGAGTGTACATATACGTGTTTTGAGTTTACTATTTTTACCTTAGTAACAGTCACCCTAACATCCAAAACTGAGAGTTCACAAATGGATCTTTCGTTGTTCACAAGATTGAAAAGGTTTTCTCTTCGATTGCTTTGGGCCATGCGCACGAGCAAGTGAATGCACAGGTTAACGGGGAATGCCGAGCAGTCGAACTGACGGAAAATCCAGCAGCATCAAGAAGCAGGATGATCGCTGGGCCTGAAGTCACAAGGATCATCTAGGAATTCGAGGAAACATCTTTCAAAGACGTCAATAAAGAAAAGCACCACCATCATTAGCAAATTCCGGGAGTTCAGAATAACGTTAAGAAGGACGTGTTGTCACTCGTGTCAGCAATTTAGGAAATTGAGGAGGACATCACAGACTTTCTTGTCCTAGACTCAAAAGAATCATGGATGATATGGTATTTAAATCTGCGAGAGAGGTGGTGTCCAGTGGTCAGGATCAGTAGGTATAAATCCTTTGTCAAAGAAAGATTCCTGGAAAGAACAAATCAATAACCGAAGCAATAAAGAAGTTACCCCTGTTCAGACAACAACCACAGGACAACCTGACGAAAGATAGACAGAAGTTGCAGCCCTTAAAAACTACTGTGCTTTATTTCCCGTCTTCACATAGTCTGCCAAAGCCGTGATGGTAACCTCAAATAATTTTTTAAGCACGAGAATCTGCCTTTTTCTCCAATTCTAGCAAAAAAACACTGAAGGGAAGGTCAGACGTTAGACCTGGTGAAATGTATGGAAAAGGCTTATTGAAAGGAAGATTGGCGCACCTCAGGTTAAGGCGGCAATAATTGATGGTGCAGTTATTGTTGAAGCCGGGAATTGGGCGAATGGAAGCCATGTTTAAAGAGTATGCGTATTTGGTGTTCAAGCTATACATTCTCAAACAGTTGGAGGCAGTCCAGAGAGTGGACGTTGTGTGGGATGTATATCGTGACGACAGTTAAAAAGTCCACCGCAAGAGAAAGGCGTGACATAGGTACTCGATGAAGGGTAGCACCATCCTCTAAGCTCCCTAAGAACTGGAAAACCTTCCTTCATGTTAGTGACAACAAAACTGAGTTGTTCTTGTTTCTGGCTAAGGAGAAACAGGCTATTGACATTGAGGGGATGGATTACTCCCACGAAGAAGCATACACCCGACTCATGTTGCATGTATACCATGCCTTGCAATCCGGGTGCCATAGTTTAGTATCTTAGCGGTATCCAGAGTGTAAGATGTTAGCGTGGATGAAGTATGGATTGCATTTGGCGATGGCAAGCCTTTTCGATACCTCTCGGACGTCCACCCAATTGTTGAACAACTGGGACCACAAAGAAGCCGCCAGTCTCTTCCGATCAATGTTCTACTCAATCACTGGATACGACACAGTACATTGTATCTCTCTTTTCTGGGAGGGGGAAGCATCTGCCTGGTACGTGTGGAACGTGTTTCCACAAATCACAGACACCTCTTCAATATTGGCATCAGTTCCAGAAAAGATTCCTACGCAGGCAATGACCCTAATTGAGAGATTCGTAGTGCTTCTTTATAACAGAACAAGCTCCTAAACCCGAATAAAGCGAGACAGGAATTATTATCGAAAGGCAACTATTGTTTCAAATAGCTATTATGGGATTCTCAGAGGACAATACCTTAAGTTACCTGACTATAACAGGTTTACTTCCGAATGTTTGTGACGTCACTGATCACGTGAAAATAACTACCAGTCATGAATCATTTCTTCTTCATGTTAATTACTTTACAAGAATGTTTTTACCTTATATGTTCCAGTAATTGAAAGGTTTTATATATCTTTATACATTTTTCTGATGAACCTCGATTTCATGCCTGTCAAAAAATGACACGCCCCTTTCATACCATAATAGTCGATTTTCCCGTGGACCTATATCAAAAAAATGATGAGGAGTATTAATTATTATTATTATTTTTTTTTTTTGCCACGTTTCGTGCTTGTATCACAAAAGGAACGAGTTTTTCGCTTAACACTGATCTGTACTTCTCAGTTGGGAGCTGGTCAATTTGTTGGGATTATTTGTTCCCACATGATGAAAGAACTCGATGATTGAACTAACTGCATGATCATGACCTGCTCCCAACTGTCAGAGCTCAGTTGGTCGGGTATTGCACCGGCATCGCGGAGGACGTCATGGATTCGCATCCCATGGCAGCCACCTGTAATTTACAGGCGTTTAAAATGGAGTGTAGTTATTGTTGTCAGTGATTATTAGGTGTGGTGCGGCCCTTCGGGAGTAATCTATTGTTTGCAAATTATAAAGTTTAGGGACAATTTATTCAAGTGTGTGATGTTTGTAACAGTGTGCAGTGTAATATAAAACGTTTATATTTGAGATCGTTAGCGGATTTTGATCGGGGTTCTACATCACCAGAATTTCTCATGTGCCCACAATTAAAGACAATTGCTTAAATTGCCCAACTACGTGCGAGGATCGCTTCTCCCTAACGTCTATCCTTGGTTTTCATCCACGTGATGAGACGGCCATGTTGGCGTACAAAACAATAGAAAATGGTTCCACAAGTTTTTGCATAATAATAGAGTCAAATTCCCAAAAGACATTTTACAGCATTGTTCTGTACACCAACATGGCCGCCGTGACGTCAGATAAAAACTCCCAATAACCCGCACTTCAAAATACAAGCATTAATTTCATTCAGCGAATATATCATCGGGATGAATTTGCCCTTAAACCGTAGTCAGTCGTCATCTTTGTGGCTCAGTCAGTAGCACCACGCTAAGCCGAAATCACTGGGGAAATGAATATTTTTTTGGAGATAACAGAGATGTGGAATAGCAGGGTTCAATGTAAGACCATAATACACTGCTGGCCAGTTGGCTCAGAAGGTTTAGAATAAGCGTTATAACGACGGTCTACATGCTCTAGAATTTGCCCAGCGGAATTTTAAATTTTGCCATGAAATTGCTTGAAATTTATGCGCCGATCAACTCGAAACTTCAACATCCCCCCCCCCCCCCGGGTATTTGATCTTTTGAAGATAAGATCGTTCAAATTCCCTCCCCCTCGGGCCAAAATGGTGTTCAAATGCCCTACTAAAGAACAATCGTCGTCCGCTCCTGTCATCCTTTTTTGTAAGCCAATCGCTCACAAATGCTATATCTCTTCCTTTAAACTCTTCCATCTCGTCCAAACACGTGTTTTAAAGCCGTTGGCGACTTCGGCGCTCGAAAAAAAAAAAGATTTGAAACCTGACACTTCCGCTTCAATTTTTCCCACCCCACGCAGGCACAGGTCAAATTCTCCACTTCCCGGGCACAGACTATAGTCAAATGCCAGGGGTTTGCCCGGGGGGAGGATGTTGAAGTTCCGATTTGATCGGCGAATTACGCTCAGTCAGACATGAGTCTGTGAGAAAAAATTACAGACACATGTAAGGGAAATTTAAAATATCACTGGGCAAATTTTAGTGCAGGTAGGATCTTCAAATTTTGCCAGTAAAATCCTTTGGTTAGTAACTAAAGTTTACCGTTCACAAATTTTCTACATTCAACGTTTTCTCAAGTTATTTTAACGCAGATTCCCGTAGAAACACTGTTATTTCGGACACGTTTGCCTACCCGTCAAGATGGCTTCCCAAACCGCGATAAGGCCTATTTGACTACGCTACGAGAGGTCGCGGGTTCGAACCCCGGCCGGACCATCACTCGGGGTCAGAAAAAGTGTTGCCTTTGCAATGATACTAGCAAATAGTTTGAGTTTCAAGTCTTTTCGTACAATAAACCACAATCCTTGCTGTTAACACCGTGGAACACCATTCGCGAAGAGTGTATTGATGGAATTCGCGGTTTTGTGGTCCACCTCTACCAGAATGTGGTCGACCTGGCTGGATTAGCGTGGAATTTTGAGCGAATGAGACCACAAAAGCAAAAGACGGTCAGGATTCAGGCTATTTGCTGGTTGCTGTATGGATGAAAAGTGAAAGTCAGAAAACGCGACGTGTTCAAGGCTACCAGTCCTGAATTTGTCGCTTTAAAGACATATGTACATGTATTGTTTGTCGTGCCTTCTGGCTATGTTCCTAACTGTTTCGCCGTTTCATCATTGTCTGACTATCTGTATACGTTGTGTTTCCTTGCGTGCAAGAAGAGCTCATGTGTTTCACTGATTTTATATTTCCAGCTTTCATGCCGGGCACATAACTTTTCTTTAGCCTCCAAAGTAGAGCCACACAGTAATTAACGTACGTCTTGTGATCTTTTCCAGTCTGTGGGATGTGCCGGAAGCTTACCGCCAGTCCATGCCTCCTGCTGCTAGTAAAACAAAAGGGAGTGGGCTTCATTGTGACTGCAATGCTCGCTGGTTGAAGGACTGGGTGATGGAGAAAAAAATGGGAGAAATGACTTGTGCTTCCCCTCCCAGTCTATCGGGTGTCTTGGTAACTCAACTGGATGCCAATCATTTCGCATGTGGTTAGTTATCAAATTATGATTTAATTACATAATAAACTCAATAATGCACGCACCTTGATTGGTCATTATCAAAAACTTTAACTCTCAATTATATAAAACAAATATATTCCATGGTGCAGTGCGCTTTTTCAGTAGGAAGTCTAAGATCTACGACGGCGACGGTCGACGAAAACATCACCTCAAAATATAACTTGGCTCTATAATAATTATCTCTTTCGCGATCATTCTACAATGTAGGCGAAGTATCCTAAAAACAAATTGGTACGAGCGGTTCCAGAGTGAAAATAGAGAATGAAGATTCTCTGTTGCGTGCTTATCTTGTCGTCAAAACCTCGTATTTGGTGATTTCACGCCGTCTTTATGCAGAGGACCGCTAAAATACTTGCTAAAATCCGTGCTGCAGCACAATTATTTATGCTCTTTTAACCAAAGACATTATTGTTTTGTAGCGTTGTAGTAGTCTTAGCCGTCGTCGTTTCTTAAACTCCCTAACAAAGAGTGTTTTCATTCTCGTGATCATTAACCTTGTTTCTCCACCGAAACAAAAGAAAACGTTTGCATGATAATAGAGGTCAATTCCCAGAGGATTAATTATAGTTGGGCACATCAATATGGCCGCCGTTCTATTGTTTAGTTACACCAACATGGCTGCCGTGATGTCACGTAAAAACACTCTACAGGGCGCAGAAGACGTCAAAATGTCGTAAGAACATCAGTGACGCTCTCGTGTCGCCTCGTGTGCCACTGCACGTTTTTGTTCTTTGCACATTTTGACGACATCTGTGATCTATTACTGAACAGATGCACGGCAACATGGACTCGATTTGATAAATAGTTATCGTGTACAGAACTGTAGGTCATTTGATCGGTGGGTCAAGCGCATGATCGATCAAATGAATAAACGAACGAACAAACGAACTAAACATCAATTTGATGATTGACTGACTGACTGGCTAATTGACCATCTGACCGGCTGCTTGGCAGACTAACTGATTGACGACTGGCTGATTGTATAGCTTATTATCGGCCCATTTGATTAATTGATGAATTGAGCAGGACCAGGGCTGGCGTTAGACTACTCGCCTCCCATCAATGTGACCGGGGTTCGATTCCCAGACTCGGTGTCTTGTGTGGGTAGACGTTGCTGGTTCTCTACTCTTCTCCGAGAGGTTAAGATGATGATGATGATTATTATTATCATTGTTGATGGACAAATTCATCATTTACTTGATTTTATCGGAACCAGAACCTCTTCAAGTGTCAATACATCCCAAGAAACGTTTGGTTCTTTACGGGGAGAATGTTGAACTTCGCTGCGAAACAAACACGGGTGCCACTTACCACTGGATCCTGAACGGAACACGTCTTGAACCAGATCAGTATAGAGTGCCTAGTCCCCTGGGAGTACTGACAATTTATGGATTGGCCGAGGAGGACATTGGAGAGTATGTTTGCGTTGCTGAGAGCGAAGCTGGTATCGGAGCCAGTCATGCCATGGTTCATGCTGGAGGTAGGAAAAATGTTTATAAAGTGAGGCAAAGTAAATTGGATTGACTCAATAATTAGAGATGGCTGTGTGATGATTGTACTTGAGTGTTCCAAAAGAAATTTTAAAATCCGGAAGAGCAAAAATAGAGTGGGTTGAATCTAGGTTGAATCTAGTTCAATTCAGCAATGGTTAAGAGAAACGACAAACCTTGTGTTCTGTGCGACCCATAGGAATTCATTGACGATTCCGAATTGAGAATGTAGAGCACTATTTCTTCAGAGTAACGTTCTTGTCAGCCCAAGGAAACTGCATATGTTACGAATTTTGTCAAAATTAGCAATCTGAATTCTGGGCGATTATGCGGTGGAACGAGGTCCAAATTTAAAAAGCCTGGCCCGGGTTGCTCGAAGTATACCATGGAAACCTATAGGTTTTGATACCTTTTAACCAACGGTTGGCGCTAACCAAGCTTCCAGCAACCGGCCCCTGGCCGGTATTACTAAAAGTTTAATGCATTTCCATCCATTTCCATCCACTCGATCTCCATCCTTAGCTTCAGGCGACAAATATGCCTTTTGATAAGTAATAGATAAAATATGAGCGGGAAACCTTTATGGGCGATTGAAATGAAACAATATAATGCGTTTGTCATGTTAATCACGTGGGCGTGGAGCTGTCCTGTAGGAGGAGTTTGGAAATACTCAGCACTGAAATATAAATATAAATAAATGAATAATCTCGTTTGTTAACTTATATTGCAGTCAAGGTGACTGAATTACATGAGCAGTCAGCAAAAACAATAATCATTGGAATTTATAAGTAACAATTATTTAAGCGAGAAGTATTATCTAAAACCTTGTCACATCTCAACCGTCCTGAACGGAGTGCGTACCCGTGGGAGACTTCTGTTGCAGTTGGTAGTAGATTAGAAAGGAATCCGGAATCATAGAGCTTTTGTAGTAGAAACATGGCTGGTCGGTTTTGCTCTCCAAAGGGTAAAAAAGAAGACACCAATTTTGTGTCGGAAGTCACTCCGATCGAGAGCAACACAATACAACACTAAATGGGGCAGAAAAGTCTTGGAGGAATGGCAGCAGTGACGGCAAAATAAATGTGCAATGTCAGAACTTGTTGGAGTGGCCCGTCTCAAATGCGAAGATGTTCAAAATCTGACCGTTTCACTAGAGCCATGACATGTCGCCAAATACGCTATACTTTTGGTTGAGCAAAATGGAGAACGTTATCCGCCCAATTCGCTTTATAGCGATTTTTCTTGTTTACAAACATTGACGTCACATTTCTTTTGATATTCAAATTTGCCAACCATGGAACAAAAAAAGTCATTGTTTCAACAGCCAATTAAGTTCTGATTGGCATATTAATAACAATGGGTGACGTAACGAGAAACATCGCTATTTGTTAATTTGTGCGGTTAACTGTCATTTGTGTGAGACTGGAGGAGAGGATGCATTAAACGTTCTCAACAAGGCTGACAAGAGCCAAGTAAATTGTTACGTAATAGTTGTGATTGAAATGTCAAACTTGTGATTGATTAATAAACTTTGCACAAATTTACAGGAGTCGTCTTTATTAAAGTTAAGCATACTAATTAGGTGAGCTAGAGATCTTTATAAAAGTTAATCCTATTGATAATTCAACTAATTAAAAATTCATCAACCCCAGCCTTTCCCTGCTATCTATTCAATCCCTCCCCGTGCTTTCAAACAGTTGAACTTTATCGGGATTTACAAAGCAACACATGTGACATGAATAGTGCGTTTCTGTTGGCTGTCATCCTTATGAATTATAAATGAATTTTACAAAGAAACTTAAAGAATCTTTTTACAGACGTTTTTACAGTCCTTGGGAATAATACTAAAACAAAAGAACATCGTTTCTTTAAATCCGTCTCTTTGAAATGATTAACGAGAATTTTTTTTTCAGTTCGCCCGTTGTTCACTACCTATCCTGAACCTTTTGACGCAACGGAACCACAGAAACCTGCTGTATTTAAATGCCAGGCCAGGGGATCACCCACGCCCTTCATCAAGTGGTATAAAGACGGACTATTAATAGTGGGCACGCCAGAGGAATCACGCTTTCATATCACTATGGAGGGATCATTGGTGTTCATGGGTAGACGCTTTCATATCACCAGGGAGGGAACCCTGGTGATTTTTGAGCCTCGAGTTGAAGACGAGGGCTCGTACAAATGCGAGGCCGAGAATGAACTGGGGAAAGTTTCCTATGAAGTCAGTCTTTATGTTGAAATGAGTAAGTGCTTCCGCTGTATATGATCACGAATCCTGTCATCTGATTTGCCCGCCACTATTCTTTTGCTCGGTCGGTGAGCTTTCGATTAAAATCAATTCGGTTACCAAAACTGTGTATTGTGGCAGGCAAATTGGAGCAAACTGCGAGCAGTCTCTCATGTAACCAATCCTATGGAGCACATGTCATGACCTTGCGGACAAGAGTAAAATTGGCGTCCTCGCTTATTTGATTTCGTACCTGAGGAAAAAGTCGACTCGACCAGCTGATTAATTATGCTACCCTGGAAAAAAACCTAGGACGGCAAGAAAAGACGGAACACGGAACAAGTGTTGAACAATCACTTAACAAGGGCTTTAAACTATACTCCTCATATTAGTGTAAAGGTCTGAGCGGTCTTCCTCTGCCTTGACAAGGTCTTTGAAATACGGAAGCTTGTGTATTTCAAAATATCTTTGTTATAGCTGTTGTTGGTATTGCTGTTGTTACACAGGTGCAAAATGCGATAACGGCTGTGGAAGAGGTGGTGTATGCTCAGCAGTCAGATACGACTGCCTTTGTTCGCGTGGATTCTACAAACAAGATGGCGAATGCGTAAAAGGCAAGTTAGCTCATCTCCAAACTGCTCATAGACCTGGGTTTTCATTACATTCATCTGTCAAAATTGACGTTTTCCTGTGCCTATTGATCACGTGACGACACAAACACATCCACACTTCCTTCTAGGTCATTTGACTGACTTCATCTGCCGTTCAGTGGCGATCGAGCAATTAACGTAGTTCTCGTCAGACGTAGTCACTTTTCCTGGATTTCCTCCTACCCCTTCGGGCAAAGGGACCACAACTCCATTCCCGTTGTATGACGGGATAGGGTAGTCCAGTTACAGCAATCTACGTGCACCGTAAGAAAAGCAGCCTTATGAACGATTCTGGAAACTCTTTCTTCTAAATTAATTCATGTTCGCGAACAATTTTTCGAGCACAATGAGAGCGGTCCAGCCCAGCCCAAGTTGCTTGCATATCCTACAAAACAAATTCTTCAACTGTTTGAATATAAATAATACAATGCCGGCGCTCGCCATTCTAAACTATCTTCATTTCATTGAATCAAATTTCAT
>OX421448.1:52609698-52707198 GCA_949126865.1 Montipora capitata | reverse complement strand
ATGTATATATTTTAAATCCAGACTCAAAGGTTAATTAATGATGGTCAAAAGTGAAATTGGAGTTTGTTTTAGTAAAAAAAATCGGAAGCAGCAGGCCGGCATATTTTACATGAAACTCATTTGTAAGGCTATTAGCCAATCAGAGTGCTTCATTTTGGCCAGGTGCACGTATCTTGATACCCAATAAAACTACAGATCAAGAAACGCCCGAGTTAGTTCAAAAACTGATCAAGACACTTGAATAATAATGAACCTGCCAATAAACCTTCGGGAAAAAAAACCAAACAAATAAACAGTTTGCACAAATGCATTTTAAATTCGAATATTCAACACAAAACTTTCGCAGTACCTTTTATCATTAGTGTCCAGGGCCTGGTTGTTCAAAAGCCGTTTAACGCTAATCCCAGATTAAAAATTAACCAAGGAGTTAATTTCTCTTCGCCCAAATGCTGTTCAACGCTGATATTCGGCAAAACTTTACATTAGAAGAAGTCAATCTTGAAAAACAAAAATAAGCAAATGAAACTTTAACCAAAGAGTTGAGAACATGAAACAAACATTTACGCTAATCCTGGATTACGTTAATCGGCTTTCGAACAACCGGGCCCAGAGGGCTAAAACGAATTTGGACAACCAATAGTTCAGCGAAAGAGCATCCATGGTCATTCATTTCAGCAATGTCTGCACTGAAGGCTTGAACCTTGTGTAATTCGTAGTCTTTGAAAAGTCGACCGCAATCTAAAACCGGCGATTGTACCTCTCTTAACGTCAGCCATTCGGCGAAAATGTTCACAGCCCAATTATTTTTATATTTAGTTAATACTGGAACGTCCTCTTTAACCGAATCACTCTCTTGGGAAGACGATTTTGGCAGGCGAAAACGACGTGATTCCGACTCGCTCTCCATCACGCCCTATTATGTAAATTTATTCAAACGTTTTACCTTTTAAACTCACCCAAATGTTGAATATTCATTTCCTGTACAAATTACTTTGCCTTGTCTGATAAAACAAAAGATCATCACATTACATTCATCCTTAGAAAGAAAAAGATTGAGAAGTAATGTCAAAAAGTCGTGCTTCGAGTTTGATGAGGGGTCCCACGGCGTCGCGCTTTCATCTGTTTCTCGGTATAGAGTGTTTTCACGTGACGTCACGGCGGCCATGTTGGTGTCCCTAAACTATGGAACGGCGGCCATGTTGATTTACCCAACTAATCCTCCGGGAATTGAGCTGTATTATCATGCAAACGTTTCCTTTTGTTTTGGTGGAAAAACAAGGTTACTGATCACGTGAGTGAAAACACTCCATAGGTGGTTACGTCATTGCCGCCATGTTGGTGGACGAAAACAAAAGATCTCTCATCATTAGCTCCTTTTGTTCGTCCACCAGCAATTGTACATTGCAGCATTGCAGCATTATCTGTGTCTCTAAGGATTGGTTGCAGACCACCTATTTGGAAACCCTGATGAAACACTCGCTCTCGTTTTTGACATTTTTCTACATCATTCTTTTTATTTGTAGGACTTTTGGCGCTTTCATCGCAAACATTTTTTATCGTTCACTCCACTTATTTGATTTTCGGTGCCCGTGTGTGCGTTTTTTAAAATTTATACTGTATCTTACAATGAAGTAGAAAGACCTCTCGGTGCAAAGTAGAGAGCCAAGAACGCAACCCACATGTGACGCCGAGTCTGGGAATCGAACCCGGGCCGCATTGAGAAGGGAGGGGGGGGGGGGAATGAGTGCTCTCACCACTGAATCACCCCCGCTCCCCATCGCGGATGGCTGTACTTGAAGAAATAACCGTTCACGGGCGGTTCCTAGGATCTAAACACCTCTATCACAATAAAAAGGGAGAGGTTCCAAAAAATGCCAATTGTTAAAAACAACAATGTTCAAATACGGATATCAATGAGTCACGCAACTTTGGATGCTCGTGGTAATTAGTCGGTACCAAATATCCATTGTACTGATACTAGGAAGAGGATAGCTTTTGTACTAAAACGTCTTAGGCCGTCCCGTCAAATGCGTTTCCCAATTTTGCATCAGTAGGTCACAGCCTCGTTCCCAGGGCTGTTCTCCCCCGAGAGTAGGGCGGAAAAAAAAAACGCTGGGAACGAGATTGGGTTGGTCGGAGACAAAAAAAAAAACAAAAACAAAAACGAACACCAGAAAAAATCCGTGGCGTGGGGCTTTGGAGCCAGATGCAAGTATCAATGACAAGCTACAGAAAGGTGCCTATTGGCAGGGAGCAAAAACGAGGAGAGAGTTACTGTTAACATATTTTCCTCCCACGAGTCCTGTGGAAGTGTTACGTTTACTCTGGGGTTGAATTTGAAACTAAAAATCCGTTTATATTTCAGATTCAAAGTTTTAAAAATGTTTCATTAAGTGATTACCTTCCACATATCTTTTAATGATATTTTGAAAAATCGGTCGGACGACAGTAAATGGAGAAAAAAATGGACGTCCTTATCTTGAACAAATATCTTACAAAGAAACATTTGCAGTGACACTCATTCGGTCTTCAAGTTGGATCGGGGATTCCCCTGCTTCGTTTTTTTCGGAACCACAAAAAATTATAAGAATCATTGCTTGTTTACCATTTACATAAGATTTCCGGAAATTCTGGTGGAAATTTCCATCGGTCGAAAAACGTGTTCCATGTAACTCAAGTCCGTTCGCCCCTAAGCGATTGCAATTTTACGCGCCAAAATTACAAATATGTCCGTGGATAGCCTGGAACTCGTGAGGAACACACATTTCCATCGAAAGGTTTCCGACGGAAAAACAGGACTACCTTTCCAGACGTCCCGCTGCTCCCGGAAATTTTCAAGGAAACGAACGAACAAGTCGTGTTCCATTTACAAACCAACCGGAATTCCCGGAATTTTTTTTGTAAATGATAAACAACCATTGCAACCCACAAGAAAGCCTGGAATGCACATTGAACCGAACACTTGTCCCAGTTGTATCGTTTGGCTAAGAGGAAGGGATGGCAACTTCATACTCTAGTCCAGCCAGGTTTTCAAGTTGTTTTCCGAACTCTTCTTTGCATCATCTTTCACGATTTCCCAAAATTAGATGTTGTCCGGTGGATCGTTGTTTCAGAACGAGTCTATTCGAGACTCTCGAATAGCGGGCATGTGTAGCCATAGCAGACGTAAAATAGCAAATTCTTGCGTTTCACTCACGTGATCAACAGCCATGTTTTTCAACGAAAACAAAAAAAGACGTTAGCATAATAAAAGCTTTCAATTCCCGAAGGATTGGATCAGGACACCAACATGGCGGCCGTGACGTCATGTGAAATCCAAGAATAGAAGTTTGGTGTCCCGCTTGATGAGACGTTTCTGCCCGTTTTTGCGCAGTCACCTGCGGCACCACAATGGTGAATGACATGTGTATGAACGCTGTGTCCATGTGACCACCACCAGGCCCTCACCATGCACAAACCTTCCCTTTTTTTCAAAAAGACAGTCAATCAAAAGTTTCGATTTATTTGAAACTCAAACGCGTTGCTAAATTTCTATTTTAGAGAGATACAGCATCACTTTACGCCAAATGGTCTGTGAGCGGGGGTGCGGGGAGAGAAAGGCGCAGTGGTGAGAGCACTCGCCTCCCACCAATGTGGCCCGGGTTCGATTCCCAGACTCGGCGTCATATGTGGGTTGAGTTTGTTGGTCCTCTACTCTGCACCGAGAGGTTTTCCGCGGCTACTCCGGTTTCCCCTCAAAAACCAACCTTTGACTTGATTTGCTTTCATGTTAATTTCAATTTACAGTGTCCCCAATAGGCCATTTCCGAGTTCGTGTCTGCCTCCTCTTCAAAGCGAGTCTAAGTGCGAAGTTTTTGTTATGATAATTAGTTTTCATTCAATGTAAAGTAGAACTAATTACCATCACTAAAACTTCGCACTTAGACTCGCTTTGAAGAAGAGGCAAACATGAACTCGGAAATGGCCTATTAGTGCTTCAGCGCTAGAACGACTAGACACTTAAATAAAGTTCCTTTCCTTTCCTTTCCTTTTTCAGCGATCGCCGTGTTGACAGATGGATTTGTCGTTACGCTCTGGCAAACGCAACGATCGTATGACATTTTTTAAGGTGTGGAAAATCTGTGATTCGAGTGAGAGGTCTGTGAGCAGTACGATTCGAGCGAGAGTACAGTTGTAACCATAGTTAGTAGAGGTTGTAACGAAGGAACCTAATTTGGAAAATAATAAACCGTAAAGTGTCGGAACCTAGCGGACTCGGTCTCATTTGCGATAGGTCAAATGACAGGATATTATTTGCGTTCGGACAAAATTCAAAGAAATATAGTAACAGACCTACTTCCCGGCGAAAACAATGTGCGCCACGTGATCACGTGACACACGCACGCCATACTAATTTCTGCCGCGCGTTACTGTTGTTGGGATGTTCCATTAAAAAAAAAAAAAAAAAAAGAGTTTCCGGCAGTTTAGTCATATTGACGCTGGTTTGAGAAGTGCTCACTAATAACCAAAGCGGCCTTCTTAAGATCAAGAAAAGACCAACCGATGAAGAGCAAATTTATGAGAACGAGAAAAATACGTGCCCTTTGTTATTCTTTTCTGCTAGAGAATTCAAGCAGTTTGAAAATTTATTTTACAGACAAGTTTATTAAATTGTGTTCAAATGTTACAAAAGTTCTGTTTTGAGAGAGAGACTAGTTTAAACAGAACTTATCCAAATTATTGTCATCTTTTTTTTATACCAAAGCAATAATAGCAAACATGACGAAATCCGAAACTCCTGGGTCATGCACGCAGATCTAGAAGAGAAAAACAAAATTTCACAGTGAAGTGGTTTCCAAACGATTACAAACTATTTCCTGTTAATAAACCTCAAATTGTACAATGTTTACATTGGATCCACTGTACAAGGGGGGCTAACCACCGTGAATATACAAAATTATTAAAAACTGACTACGGATATCAGGTTTCCAGCATTTTCATTGGCTCGCCGGATAGAGGCAACCAGTTCATATACCTGCTGTACCTAATATGGTCAAGGAACGCGTCAGCAATAAAGCGAGATGAAAACATTTTTGCATCTCTGAGAAAAAATGGCCGACAAAAGGCGTTTTGGACCGGAATTGACAGAGGCAGAAATCGATGCTTTAGTCGACAATGTTGTTGATTCTGGAGTTTTTAATAAAAACAATCATTCAATTCGTGCTTGCTGGATATAAAATGATAATAACCAACTCGGCGCTATGCGCCTCGTTGGTTATCTATCACTTCATATCCAGCGCGCCCTTGTAGAATAATTATTGTTAAATAATGTTTCAGTCAGAATTTTTTTTTATCAAGGTCGGGACATTTAAGACTACACGTAACATTTGAGAGCAATTAAACCGATGATTTAATGGCCTTTAAGGCAAAGGCAAATTTGTTGCATAATAAAATAGACGTTGAAAACACCTAAGTTCCACGTCATAATTATTATCATATACAAAGTAGTAATTAATACAATTACTCTATTAGAATCTAGTCTTTCTTTATTTAGTCATATGTGTAGTAGGTCATCATTTGGGCGCTTAAGCACACTCGTCTTGGGAGACGTGGACGGCAACCGAAAGAGAATATTTCGCGTGCCAGAACAGTGGTATTTCCTAGATTTTTAAAGTAATCATCTCTAATGGAGAAAAGATACTTAGCAATGTAAATGTGAGTGTGAGACAACAAATTAAAAGGGCAAATATGAAATAGCTCACTTCCGGTTGCGGTCCGTGTTTCAAAAACGTGCCTGCTTAAGGACGGTGCCTACTAATTAAAGATATTTTTGCCCTGGTGTGTGATTATGCAGGAAATGTAGATCTTAACAAGTGTTATTGAAATCCAAAAAGAAAATTGGGGGTAACCACGCATTTTTCAAAGATAACTGATGAATGATATTTGTAAAAAGCTTTGAAATGCAAAGCAATGTATGGTGTTCTTTCTCAAATTGAGGCTTTATTATCTCTGAAAAATGCATGGATACCCCCAATTTTCTTTTTGGATACCAAGAGTACTTACTAAGATCTACTTTCTCCGGATAGTTTTAAACCACGCAATAATATCCCGGTATTAGTAAGCATCACCGATAGGAAATCCGCGTATCTGGAGATGCGCAGAATGTATGCGCAATAACAATAGTAGGCACTGTCCTTAAAAGCTCCCTATTAACGCCTAAGTCACACGTGGAGGTCAAGTGCCCAAGAATGTGGGGGCTAAATAAATGGCATTTTGACCGCACGCCATTTTCAACAGAAGAGCCCGCTTGCAGGCTACAGCCCTAGCACCCATCAGACTGGACTGAAAGAACAATGGAGAACCTATGATTTACATGTAGATGAGAAGGGAGAGGAGGGAGGAGACACTAGAAAATGCAAACTAGACAAAATGCCCCATTGGGATGACACTGCTATCAGCCACACACTTTTTCGGTCAATGGTGTTTTGTCACGCAATTGAGGGAAAAGTCTGAGAGAGCTTTGGGGAGCCTTCCTTACACTGTTTCTCTAGATTGCATGACCACACACAACTGACTACAATAACAACTGGTTTGATTGACAAAGAAGGGACTGCTAGCAGTCTGAGTTGAGCTAGAATACTTTGACGCATGATTAAAATTTCTTACATGTACTTATAGTACAAGTACTCTGATTAGGCAAACATGCCGAAGTCTATGAAAGTCGCCAGTGACAGTCATTTACCACCCCTTATAAAAACCCTGTATTCAAGCAAGCCGCTATTTATATGTACATAGCAGTATCTATGAATTAAAAGATACTGTGAAAGCTTAAAACATACCTTGCACATTAAGCTAAACCAAGTTCTTCTGGAGTGGACAAGCCCAACTCATCCATTGTAGGTTTCAGTTCCTGTAGAATGTAATTGTAGATCTCTTGGCTTCCAGCAGCCTTTGACTTGACCGATTCTAGAATCCTGACAGTCAAAGGATAATCATCGAGGCGACGGCAGGCATTGAGCATTGCAATCAGGATCTTGGGTTCAGGTACCAGATCTTTTCCATAAAGTTCATTCAATCCATGCCGCAACTCCCATGCATCAATGTCTGGTCTGAATCAATAAACAAGGGAGAAAAGAGAGACCTCATTAAACGGCTAAACATACAGGTTGTTTTCAGATGATCAGAGTGCAACAAATTAATCAGAATAACAACAAACTAGTCAGTGGATTGAATCTGCAAACCCTCAGCAAAATAGTTCCTTGTATGGCAGAAAATGCAATGGATGTATTTTTGGTCCATATCCAGCTATGAAAATTACGCTTTTACAATGTTCACAGAGGAGTCTCAACCCATTGATTCCAACTCAACCCCCCCCCCCCCCACCCTCCCAAAAACAATTGATGAGTAAAAATCTATTAAATCTCACTTTCAGAAGTCAATGGGTTAAAGGGGACAAAGTGGATGCAGAGGTTGTTAAAGCAAGAATAATAATTACCGCTTTCGTCTGTTTCTTACAGAAAGCTGAAAGTGGTATTGTAACGCGATTCCCTGGTTTTGCAACCCTACTCGGCATAATTTCTTCCGTCATTGGTACGCCAAGCTTAATCTGTCAAGGAATCACTATTTTCTCCTGAATGAGCACGGTACCCCCCCCCCCCCCTCCCCATTTTTAATGATGTTATGTACTAGCTGGGCTTCTGATAGGATGCGGAAAAAAAATTAAAGGTCATGTGGAAATTTTTGGCCATATTATGCGTAAATATGCGTTGATTATGCGTAAATTTAAAAAATTATAAAACTAATAATAAGGCCCGTCCAATGTATTTACATGCTTGTGGTAAATCAGGACTTGAAATTGCGACCTTTCCCTTTGCGATTAAAATATCTGGAGGAGTCGCCAATTTGCAACCAGATTTTACCGTTGAAATAAAAGGGTTAGCAGTTGGCATTTTGTTGCAACTTTTCCTAAAGTAAGTAAACGATGAAGAATCATCTCCTTTCTCGTCATGAATTTTGTTTGAACTTGGAGATATGGAGCAAAATTGTAATCTGGTTGGACCACGATCCATTTCCTCGAACAATCACCATTTTCAGAGTTTCTTACACATGTATAATGCAGGCTCCTATTATAAAACTGGTGTCCAGGCTTGTTGCCAAAAATGCGTGGAAACTGCTCACGAAGTTTAATCTTACGGACGAAATGGCATATTTTCTTCAATGGGTGTTTCAAAATAGTCAATCTCTTTGGCTTTTATGTTTGTTAGGATGGTAAGCAGCTGCTTTATCACTAATATCTGGCATTTCTTCAGTTTTATGCAGAAAATATCGTAATTATGCGGAGGATGCTGATTTTAGGGAATTATGCAGATCCGCATCTCTGCATCCTGTCAGATGCCCTGTACTAGTAGTGGGTACAAGGAAAATATATTTTGAGGCGAAAAAAAGTTGGATTGTAAAAGTTGAAGTATTTATATATAAATGCCGTAAAACTGTGTTTGGAACCAGACACTGAGTGTGAGGTGATGATGTAGCGGTCCAATTAGCCTGTGTACATCCCCCTCCTCCCCAGGGGAGGAGGCAGATGTACACAGGTTACGGTCCAATTTGCTTACATTTCTTTGCAAGATTGAGCACTTTGAAATCACTTTACTGAAAGATTTTTGCCAGGCAAACAAGTAGGCTCAAATTTTCAGTAATGTTCAGTAGCTACATAACAACAATTTTTCCGGTTGATTAAGTTTTCAACGCTTCTAACGTAGTTCGGTAAAAAACACTTAAAATAAAGGGCATGCAGGGCAAAAACAAGCACGGTGACCCCATCATTTTATTGCATTTTTTTAATGTCCTGTGCAAGAAAATCAACTGTGCCAAGTTTGACAAAAATCTGGATAGTACGTCATTTTCAAGGGAATTACCTTGACAATGAATAGTGTGTGTTACTCTTGAAAATGTTTGTAGGCAAAAAGGGGAAATACTGAAACCAGAGAGGAAACAAAAATACTCCCCTAAATATTTTAGCAGGTTTTTATCAAACTTCCTTCACTTTTTGGGCTCTTAGGTTCCACTTAATGCTTGGCAGATATGGGCATATCGTACCTCAAAATGACAAATCATTTTAACATACTGCAGGATGATGTATCAGAATAGTTAACCCATTGACCCCTAGGAATGACATGTAACAGATTTTACTTTGTCAAACACCAAACAATTTTACTCATCAACTGGGGACATTTGAAGTGTCATTGGGTTAAAAGATAAGGGTAGAAAAACCGAAAAAAAGAAAATCCTTGAAATCAATTTTAACAGGAATTTCATTTTATTTAATAGCAAAGACCTCATTATTGAAGGGTCATGTTATTATTTTAATAACAAAGACTTCTTGAGTACTCAATAAAATATTACCTTTCAAAATATGCCTTCCATCTTGCATCAAATGCCTCATCCGACTCTTTGGGTTTGCTACTCATCAAACGAGAAGCAGCACCTGACATGCAATAATAGAAATATTTGGGTTACTACATGTAGTCTTACTATGAACTTTGTATTCATTTCAAACTAAAAATTCCTTTCATCAGACTACCTAGGGTTAAACCTGTATTAGGTGCCTGCAAGGGTTGTGGTGGATGCATATGTCCAGATACAATGAGGTGGGTGCCATGGTAACCCTACCCAGTCCACCACCTGGCACCTGTCACAGTGATGAGGTAGTCAGTGGAATTACTTTATACCAACTCATACTTACCAAGGGGGGAGGTGAGTTGGAGCATGATAACATTTAAGAGTTGCATTACAATCAACTTTGTATTCATTTCCAACTTAAAATTCATTTCATCAGACTACCTAGATCTTTGGGAAGGACACTTAACATCAATCAGGGATAAAGTAACAATAGTTATCAAACTTATAAAACTATTTTTGTTTTACATGTACAAATGACCATTAGAGGAAAAATAAGTGACTGCTCATGATTGAAGAAAAGTCTACAGTTTCTAACCATGACTGTTTGCATTGGGCAGAGTTCTTTAAAGCATTCGATTCAGAATACAATAATAAACGACTTCCTTACAATAGCAAGCAAATAAGTTGAAGGGCATGTCTTGCCCAGTCTCTCCACTGAACATGCCGTGTTGTGCAGACTCACTCCATTAAGCAGCCCAAAAAGTGGCGGACAAGCATTGGTAGAGACCTTCTAGAATACTACACAAATGATGTCAAAATGCAAGAAATGCCACTTGAGAGAAACTAAATCTGCAAAATTTCCAGACCCCTTATTAGGTGCTTACGTGAGAGCCTTTGCCGCTAAAAAATACCCCTTATACATGTATATCTATTTTCCTTCAAAATGGGTTGGATGTCTGGAAGGGTATCCTCAAACTTAATAAAATAATCCTCTTGAAACTTAAAAAAATCAATTCAATAAATTGTACATGGGAAAATAAAAGCACAGGCACCCCGAGCTCAGTGTAAGGGAATAATTTATAAGGATTTGAATGGGAATCCCGATAAAAGACCTGAGAAGATAATTTACGGAAAAATTCTCAATTAAAAAGCATAACCTTATTGCCATTGAAGGTAGCTTCCTTCCTGTGAGTTTTTTTTCCAGATTTGACATAAATTGAGCCATTATCAGTTCCTCGGTTGTCAACGGTCATAATAAAATACCAAGGCTGAACACAGAATTCTCACAAGCCCACCAAATGGAGTCAAATATTCCTGGATAAAATGTTCCCATCCCTTTCATTTCAATCGCCTAGCCACACAATCGAAGCCCTGCTAGCGACGTGAGTCGGCTGAAAGTGTCCACAACAAAACAGTAAAACAATGAAAAAAATCATCACAAGCTTTGAACACAACACAGCGCCCGTTGAGTTCAGTTTGGATGTGAATCTTTGTTTGTGGCTTGATAACGAGTTTTTTGTTTGGTAACGTCATCACAGACGACAAGCAAAGACTCCTTACCAAGCCACAAACAAAGACTTGTTACCAAACCAAACTCAACGGGCACCGAGTTGTCTTCAAAGTTTGTGAGGAACTTTTTCATCGTTTTATTGTTTTGTTTGGGACACTAACAGCTGACTCACATCGCTGGCAGGGCTTTGATTGTGTGGTTAACATATTAAAACGAAAGAAAAACCTTTAAATTAATAACTAAGGTTTTTGATAAGCATTTAAGATTAAAAAGCAGCGATATAAAAGAATGACGTTTCGACGGCTCCATGCCATCATTCCAAATTCAAATAAAAAAACTTTAGGTGAGTTCATATTATAGTGAAATGTAAGTGTGAAGGTCTCAGTGCATATGATTAATAAGAGAAAATAAAATAAAATTCCAAGAGTGGTGCACTTGAACTGTCAAATAAAAAGTTTTGCTTTAATGGAGTCAGATTGAGTGTTAAGAGTTGGATTTTTGTTTTTGATGAAGAGCATTTCATAAATTAAACAATCCAGCTTCCGACGGCATTTCTTGAGGGTTGTAAACTGGTCACGGAGATCTTTGTTCCTCAGATTGTGTACGTCCTGCAGGTGTCAACCAATGACAGAATGCTTATCTTCATTAACCCTTTCACTCCCAAGAGTGATACTTATAGATTTTACTCTGTCTAACATCAGACGATTTTACTCATCAATGGGGAACCCCACTGGAGTGAAAGGGTTAACAACAGCTAGATTCACTCAAAAACTATGTCCCCATTAACCCTTTCACTCCCAAGAGTAATACTTATAGATTTTACTCTAACACCACACGATTTTACTCGTCAAAGGGGGAACCCCACGGGAATGAAAGGGTTAATGTGCTGAAATAGGTGTCGGCATGTATAGCCCACATAATCTGCATCACACAGATCACATTTGTGCCCAGTGTTTACAAGCAAGAAAATTGCTGGTGAGATCAAAGTGACAGAACCCAAACCACCTCTTATTAACAAACAATGCGTTGTTTATGAATTCAAATGTGATCTGTATGACGCAGATTATGTGCAATATTTTTGAAGGTATCTGTTTGTTTGCCTGAGGCCCTAAGGGAAGGGACTTTGGACCAAAAAACGGTACCCTGGAGGGGAGATCATTTTCGTTCTTTCATAATTTTGATTGACTGCAAATATAAGCCCGGGTTTGGGGGACTTCAACCAACGTACTGAGACAAAAAGAAATCAAAGGAGCTAAAAGTACAAACTGAAGTAAAAATTACCACAGAAAACAAAGAAAAATTGTCAGGTTCTTCCACCGAGCCAGAGTTAGTGGAGCTCTGACCGAGCTTCGACAGCTTGATGATATTTGGCACGCGAAGAGAGCTAATGTATAAAATAATGTAAAAACAGCTTGATTTCACAAACAAAGAATAACTAAAGCCACAAGAACCTACCCAGTGAGGGCGAAACCCCTCTTATGTAGGGTGAGACAAGACGCCGGGTGGCACAACGAAGCATTCTCGTTTTCCAAGTTAAACTTTAAAATGGCGACCGATAAGTTACCCATGAGACCTTGCGAAAGCAGAATGTCATGCCGCTGGCATGCAACCATCAGAGGCTGTCATTCGAAGACTGTGGAGGGAGAGGTACATCTACGTGACATGTACTTGTAGTTGTAAGCCTTCAGGGATAGGAACAAATCCCTTTTCAGCCTTACGTAATGTAGAATACGCTTAGTATCGGTATATATTTAAATGAGCATCGTCGGAGAGGAACACAAGCATGATGGCGACTCCAAAGACGAACAAGTAAGATACAAAACTACCGGGTATCAATGCAATTAATGTAAATGACAACTTGATCTACAGCTCGGATGTGATCTGAACCGTGAGTTTATCTTACCTGCCAAGCATTTGTTTTAAGCTAATTCCCTTGAAAATGACGTGCAATCCAGATTTTTTTCAAACTTGGCACAATTGATATTCATGTACAGGACATTCAAAAAATGCAATAAAGATCAAGAGATGGGATCGCCGTGCTTGTTTTCGCGCTCCATCCCCTTTATTCTAAGTGTTTTTTTACCGAATTACGCGAGAAGAGTTCGAAACTTAATCAACCGGAAAATTGTTATTATATAGCTAAAGCTACTGAATATTACTGAAAACTTGAGCCTACTTGTTTGCTGGGCTAAAATCTTTCAGTAAAGCGATTTCGAATTGCTCAATCTTGTTTGCTTACTTAAAATAAATATGATGCAAAAGAAAAGTTGTTGGTTAGTTAGGGTGGCAAAAGGTTCTAATGCATATACTTGGAAGGCTTCAGGACTGATAGCAGTGACAGCTGCAGTAGGCCGACTGTTCCATAAAGGGATTGGTCGAGGGGAGAAGGAGTACTTCTAGGCATTGGTGTTGGTGGCAATGTGTTGGAACTTAATTATAGGGGTGTTTTGAGCGTGTGCTCTGCGGGCCAGACGGACACAGGAATGGGGAGGTAGATGAGACTGACTGTTGATTGACTTGTAGAAGGTAGTTACAGCAACCAGATGTCTCCTGCACTCAACTGTCTCCCATCCAAGGGTTTCTCTCATTTGTTTTACGCTGTTGTATCTCGAATAATCCCCAGTGACGAACCTGTGTTGTATTGCCTCGATAGATGCGATGTGTTGCTTCTCATAGGGGGCCCACGCAGGTGTTGCATACTCAACTCTTGGTCTAACTAAGGAGTTATAGGCCTGTTCTTTGAGCTTGGTGCTACAGTGGGAAAGATTTCGGCGCAGGAGCCCCAAGATTTTTGTCGCCTTTGCCTTAACCTCTCTCAGGTCGTCCTGTATAATAAATATTATGCCAAGATATTTGTGGCTGGAGATGTTCTCTATTTTGTGTTTCTGGACGTAGTAGCATGCTGGTCGGTGCATGGTAGAACATGTGATGGTCATTATGTTGAATTTGGTTAAGTTAAGGTTTATTTGCCAGTTTTTCAAAGCAATGCAAGCAAATTGGACTGCTACATCATCACCTCACACTCGGTGTCTGGCTCCAAATACAGTCTCACAGTATTTATATATAAATACTGCAACTTCTGCTATCCAACTTTTTTTCTCCTTAAAATATGTTTTCCTTGTACCTATTACGCGTTCATTTCAGGGGAAAATGGGGCTTCCTTGATACATAAAGTTTGGCGTCAATGAAAACCCGCCATTTTATCAATGCGCACGCCAGTGACGCAAAAAATTATGCGCAGTAGAGTTGAGCAATGCAAAACCAGGTATATAACAACAATATTATTATTAATTATTATTAATTTTATTACAGTGCGATGCACCTTAATTACTGTGGCCACGTAACAAGGTTATTTTCAAATTATCCACCAATCAGGGTGTGTGAATTTGATTGACAGTCACACCTCCTTGCAAAGTTCGCACGATTGTAAGTTGAATGCTGTTGCATTGGTTGTTGAGTTGATGTACAGTATTGCACAAAGTTGTCAAATGTGGAAGTTTGTTGGGTTGCCATGGTAACCGTTGCACTGTAATCTTATTTTATTTTTTAAAATTTTATTTCTATTTTCATTTTTATTTTTCAACGGCAGTATGTGAACCAGTTACCAGGAAAATTAAGCCAGCATTGACCACTGCAGAGGTTAAAGATTCAGACAGAGGAAAAAAAGCCAAATGATTTACATGTACTAGTCTGTTATACAGCTTCAGTATAATCCCCTCTACCCTGTCATAAGTCATAACTCAGGCCTTTTTCCCAACTCTCCCAAGTGTACCATAGTAAATTTGATAATTCTAGTCTTCCTGCACAATGGAAGAGATTTGATCGCACCTTGGGAGGTTTTAGTATTCTAAAAAAATAATATGTCACCTCAGTCTTACTTCATGTGTTCCAGTGCTTCATTTAAGGGTAGAAGATAAAAAAAATCAATCATAATTATTGGTTCAAAGGGGTCAAACCTGGCAATGGAAGTATTCCCTGGTTTGTTGTAAACAGCAGTCTTTCATTTTGGTTCCATTCCAGTAAGGTTTTTTTTACATGCATTGCCTGGTGGTAAGGGCAAGGTTCAACCCCTGGTCTGAACACAGGGTGGACTTGTCTTTGGAGACCCTAAATTCAGTTATTATTAAATGGCTAAGTCATTGTCTTCACTGTCTCTGTAGTGAATGCTGATCCCTAGTTGTCTTGCTTTTTTTCTTAAATGTATATTTTGTCGTTAAAAAATTTCCTCTGTTAAAAATTTTTCAAACTAACTTTTGTTTTTTTCTTTCCTTTGTCTTACAGACATTATCATAATCTGAAACAAAGGAAAGTAAAAAAAAAACAAACTAGTTTGAAAAATTTTTAACTGCTTAAGAAAATTTTTAACTGTAACATATATATCACAACAAGTAATAATGATGATTATTGTTTATTTTGTAAAACAAGGGTCAGTGGTGTTGTGTCACATGTTCCTTTTACAAGTTAATTCTTACCTGCTACAGAAATCCTGATATGTCAAATGCAAACAAATTTATTTCCCAAAGCAATACGAAATGTTAGATGAGGGGATTTAGATTTGTTGTTTTTCTTTCTTTTCTTCTCTACCAAAAAGGAAAATCTCGAGTGGTCTGCATTCAGGGAGTACAATGGACCTCGACACACTGGAGGAATAAAACATGATCTTAACACTGTAAAGTTGCTGTTTAAAACTGCATTTTCAGACCAGGATAATGAAGATAAAGTATTACAATGCAAAAAAGTATTGCAAGACCATAGCATCGGAGATTTAAAATCATCTCTCTATAAAAGCAAGCCTTGTGCAAACCACAGCAACTGTACTTCCACTGTCAAAGAATATGGATCATGCAGAGGATGTGTGAAAGACAATGAGATTTGCATTTGGCAAACTCTTGTTCAAAGCTTCTTTCAAAAGAAACCAATCAATCTAGTGAATGTGAAGTGGAAAAGAAGCTTCTACCTTGCTCTCTCTTTGGATGTTGTTGATAAATGTGAAGAATGTTTCACAAAGGACAAACAACATGATGTTTTGGGTATTTTTCACCATCAAAACAAGGTGCCAATGAACTTTGATCAGGTGAAACCAGATCCTATTTACAGTAGATTTGGTGAGCTGAGAAATGGCTTTTATATTTCTTCCAATGGACTAGTGTTTTCCTGTGAAAGTGAGGTATGACGTGCTTAATTGTAATTTGTGTCCACGCTCAAACAGGTTTTCTTTATACCGGTATCAATTTTTTCAGTTAACCCTTTGACTCCTGAACTGCCGAGGTCCAAATGACAAGTAAAATCGTCTGGCATTAGATCATGAGTAAAATGTATTAAGTGTCACTCCCAGGAATCAATGGGTTAAAGGGAGTGGATGTGGAGGTTGTAAACCCATTGAATCCTAGGATTGAGACTCAATAGCTTTAACTCTGAGAGTGTAACACCAGAGGATTTTACTCGTCATTGGGTGGGAAGTTCAGTTAACTCTACATCCAGGCAAAAATTAACCCATTGACTCCTTTTATTCAGTAAATTATGCTCTTTCTAACAACAGAACATTTGCCTGGTTAATGAGGAACTCCTTTAGCTAGGAGAGAAAGGGTTACTACTGTTTTTGGGTACTAGATGTTCAGATGTCTGTGGGTTTGCAGGGATGGCACAATGGTGAGAGCACTCCCCTTCCCCCCATGTTGCCGGTTTGGATCCTCAGACTCGGTGTCATATGTGGGTTGAGTAGGTTGGTTCTCTACTCAGTACCGAGAGGTTTTTCTCCGGGTACTCCAGTTTTCCCCTCTGAGACTCATAAAAAACCGACATTTGACTTGATTTGCGTTGATTGTTAATTTCATCAGTTGACAGTGTCCCCAATTAGCACTCCAGCGCCAGAACGACTAGACACTAATAAATAAGGTTCCTTTCCATTTTTTCCTTTCCTTTTGCTCCTAATGGGTAACCCCCATTGACAGGTAAAATCATGTGGTGTTTGACATTAAGTAAAATCCCTAGGTGGCTCAAAGTCATTTTAACCTGACACACATATGTATGTACAGCGCCTTTTATCATCCTTTTATCACTTTGGCATGTTTGCAGCTGAGAAATTTTAATATCAAAATGGCTGTGCTGGATGAGACTTTTAAGACTGAGATTAAAGAAATTCAGCATCAACACAGTAAGCTAAAGGTACATACTATAGTATTGTGTGCTGAAAAATGCAAGAGCTGATTTTTCAAGATGCATTTACTGTTAGTATTAAAGCACGTGTTATTCTTATACAGTAATAATACTGTCAGTAAGATGATCTGTTAAACAGATGTGATGTGTCTGGAGAGTGCACTCATTATTCATGCACATGTACATGTACTTGAAACGAGGCCTCATATATATATATATTTCTATTACACAACTAGGAGTCTGACAATTACACAGCTTGACCTTTAATAACATTCAACAACTTTCAATACATCTTGGCCTACAAAAAAGAGATTGTGAAAATAACAATATCATTATTATAATTGTTTTTCAAGATAATTATTTTGCAAGGGTGTTAACAATATGCAAGTATTCTTTTTTTTTGCATCAGCCACAGACATTTTTGAACCCATAATATTAATACATTGCAGTCACTTTTATAATACAGGCATCACAAATTACTGACAAATAATATTTATGGTAGGGAGCTTAAGTGACAATGATATCCTAAGAATAAGAACAGGAAAAACCAAAGAAATAGGTTTTATGAGCAAAATAAATGCCATGCACATCCATTTGAAAATTTGGTAAATTTCTTAAATTTACCACTTAATTTCTTCCCAACAATGACATGAGAATACCAAATTTGAGGTCACAGGCTGTACTTTGAAGGGTGAGCACCAGATGTTAAATTTTGTATTTTCTCTTTAAATATAGCCACATTCACCAGGCCAATAACATTGTATTTCTCGAAAGTTGATGTACTTGTACAAGTTTTCCTCGGCAACTTTGATTTTTCAGTTGACTTTTTTATAGCTGTCATCAGTTTTTCTCGGGGTTTTCCAGTCTTCATCTCTTACCAAAGAGCAAAATTCAGGTTATTCCATGAAACTGTTGTTGGATCTATTTACTTTTAGATGTGTAGTATAATGCTTTTGGTCACTCGATCACTGTATTTGTGAGGTCAAACATCATCATCGTCATTTATCCAATGAGATGCATTAGATTCCTGTTATTATTATCATTATTATTATTATTATTATTATTATTATTATTATTATTATTATGCTTCAAGGATCCTCGAAGTCGGGCAAGGGACATTCACTCCCCTAGTATTCAGCACCACGGGAGGGATGGGAGGAGAGTGTGCTAGATACCACGCCAGACTTGCGGAGCTTTTGGCCATAAAGAAGGGCGAGACCTACAGTACAACGGTGTCATGGATCCGGGCAAAAGTCTCGTTTGCTCTACTGAGGGGGGCTTTTATGCCTGAGAGGCTCTAGGGGTAACAGAAAACTAGCAACGAACATTCATGAGACTGATTTTGAAATTGAAAGAGGACTTGCCGGACTTTCTTAATCGATATATTGTATATAACTCTGCTTACTAGCTGGTCTAGTATAGTACGAAACCTTTCAGTTTTTATAGATTTCTATTAATTAGTATGCTAAGACCAAAGAGAAAGACACATATGTAATGGAATTTTTTTCTAATGCATATTAAATGATTCACTATTGTATGATGATTATTATTGTAAATTTAAGATTTTTCTTTGAATTTGTTAATAAAGTTGATTAATAATAATAATAATAATAATTATTATTATTATTAAATATATTATTATTATTATATCATCAGTAATGTCATTGTCATTATATTGTATTTTACATGTATATCACACATTGATATGGATGTGTGAGAAAGCTGAGAATGCCCAATTCAGAGGTTTCTTTGACATAATTTCAAAAAAGAGGTATCTCGTTAAAAAAATACCCATTTTTTTTTGTTAGAATGCTTCATAGGTTTGGTTTAAAGAGATATTGGCTGTCACATTAGTAGAACTATAATAATTTATTATTGTAACTAGATGTACTGATATATCTTGATACAGCTTCTTCGTTTTTCATATGTGGTACTCAAGCATTAAGTGTACATTGCAACCAACAGATGTATTTTTTGATGTGAAAATTTGCACACTTATGAATCAGGACTTTCCTTGGTGATCTGTAGGAGCATCAATTTATCATAAATGAATTTAGGTACAACCATTAGTAATGATGATTAACTTCTTCCCTTCACCCCAACAAATTGCCAAATCATTGAATTTCTAAAATGAACTTTTTCTCTATGTCATTCACTGTGAGGTGTCTTTAAAGATTTGACAGATAGTCAAAATATTGCAGTTTTATTGCTTTTAATCTTATTGGAATTATCTGATTCTTGATAAAACCTTTAATTGTGGCCTTTTAGTTTCTGATTATATCTCAGCACTTATTTCAAATTTAGGATGATTTTTTCCACAGTATTACCTATGCTATATCTTTAGCTGTTCAGAATTTTTTTTATATGCATTTATTTGTTGTGTTTTGTAACTTTGTAGTTTTCAACATAAAATATTGGACTGTAGACTAAAATATCCACCATTTTCTAGTTCATGTAAATATTTATTGAATCTAAAGTGATTTCTTGTAATATTGATTGTTGAATAAAAAGATTTGTCAGAGTTTTCTATTAAAATAGTCCTTTTTCAGGTAATAAAAAGTTAAAACTGAAATGTTAATTCTGTCTAGTATCATGTTTAAGGTTTCATGCAAATTGACTTTTTTGTTAAGTAAACATATGAACACAGAGACAGATGACACAGATCGTTTTCCTTGAATATGATTGGTCTTTCATATCTTGGTTAAAAATTTTCAACCTTTTAAGCAAACAGACTGTGAATTCTCCAGTCTCAAAATTTTTTAATTCACCACAGAATCGGTAACATTGCATTAAGAGGCATTAAATTTGCACAATGTATTCGTGATTGAAAGAAATCCATTTCACCTTGAATTAATTTATCATACAGCTTATTAAAGTGATTTCAGTTCATTGTTACAACCTGACAGACAGATGTGTTGCCATTCACTGGGAAAAATCGAAAGAGTTGCAAATCTAAAGAGCTGATGTAGGAAGAATCTCTTAATAGACAATAGCATTCTGTCTATGACTTTTTTCCTGATTCAAGACCACAGAATCTTTTAATTGAATGAAATCATTTTTAATTTCTGCATCAAGCTTAGAGGAAATCAAACAGTCAGTCTTCGAGTGCAAAATGGTAGGTTGAATTTGCTTTCAGAGATTGATTTAATTTATATTATATTATAATCTTGTTTTGTTACATACATTTCCATTTCAAACTATCCTTTATTTATCTTAATACCTTGAAGATTTTTGTAGCATGTGGTGTTTTTTTTTGCAAGATGCAATCACTTCAGGTAGTGAAAATTAATTTTTCACGGAAAAGCAATGAAGATTGTTTTATTTATTAAGCAATATGCAAACAGACTCTGTGTAAGGGGGATTTAGGGACATTTGCATAACCAACATCTATGGTCACTTGCAAGGTGACTTAATGGTTTTAGACACAGGAAGTAATATTCATGTGGATGAAACAACAAGACGAGAAACAAAATTGTAAGTGGAGCCTTCTCGTGTGGAAATTTTGCTTGTAATAAATGCATAATAGTGCTCTCTTAAATATTATTAGTATCCTTGCTTCAGACATTACAAAGTGGTACGGTATATTGGATCATTTTTACATTTTTCTAGATCAATACAACATTAATGTTATCTTTTTTGATACTTTTCAGCAGATTTTAATTGTTATTTTTAACGTTGTTTGTTCTAAATGCTTTTAATAATTTATTATTTTGAAACATATCATGGATGATGTAGTCATGAAGTTTGTTATTGAGACTAAAAGGGCAGAGATTCACAATTCTTCAATGAAAGTGACGGGCTTAATTAATAATATTTTTTAGTTATTGTTCCAAACTTATTTTTCAATACAGGTTGCATTTAATCATATTTAGAGACATATGAAGACATGTTTTGGGAAACAAATGTCCCGCAACCCAGATAACCCTCAACTGAGAATCCTTTTAAGAGAAGAAAATAGAAAAGAAAAAAAAAGAGGTTTATTAACAAACAGCTGTTGACAAAAAAACCTGGATGTTCTGGTCACTTGTGAGTGATGTTCCCCAACGCATCGTACAAGTGAGATCGGATTTGGTTCTATCCCCATTAGTTCTTTTATACCATTTTGTTTTGTTCGATTAACATTGATGGTGGGCCGAATGCGGTTCTTGCTCTGCACGTTGTTTTTCTTTTTTCAGTTTTGTCAGTGAGCAGACCCAAACTTACATTCGGCCTTATAGTCAGTGGGACTTTGAATCACGCAATTTATGACGTTTATTCGCCAAAGCTGTTAAAACGTTAATGTTCTAAAAATTCTATGAATATTCCACTCTTTATTTAATACAAAATATATTGCCTTTTTGGGTAAACTTAGAAGTGAGTATTGAATACATGAAAAGCCATTATGTCATTCATGGAATGTGTTGACATTGCAACTTTATGTGACTTGTGTCACTACTTTGCTACCCCTTTACTCACATGAAAAACCAATTTAATTTAATCATGATTTTTAAGAAAGAAAGTTGTACGTTGTTAATAGTGTTATTGTTGTATCGTTCGTATCCATACAATTATTATCCGAAGAAAGTTCCAGATTAATTAAGACCATAATGTCATCAGAGATGTCACAATGGCTACGACTGATGGTGCAATCGGAGTTTTCACAATGGTTATAAGTGATGGTGCAATAGGATCGTGTGCAGTCGTTGTCAGTTGTTGTGCTACAGATTGATCAGGTGATTTTGTGTCTATAGTCATCAGTGAATCAACAACTGTTTTGGAATGTGCACTACGTTGCGACTATAGTGGTAAGAAAACAGATAAATTTTCAAAGCGCGGTTGTAAGATCTAAAATATCTAATTGTTGTGTAAGAAAAATAGGTCGCTCAGAGCTCCTCACTATATGAAAACGTTTGAGCAAGATCATGTGAATGCCAGTGGAATCACTGTAACTGCATTAATTCATTAATTTTGAACTAGCAAGACTGGTGTGTGCAACTTTACGTTTTGTCTTCTCCTGATTCTTTTAAAGGCAAAAGCCGAGGAGAAAAAGCTCTTGTCACGAAGAATGGAAAGTCAGGAGGAGTCTGACCAGGATGATGAACCAAAGGAAAACCAGCAATTAAATAAACAAAGCAAAATGAAAGATAATGTACAAAGGTTAGTGGGAGAACCTCTGACCTCAGTCACAACTGTCAAAATCGGTTTGTACATACAGTAGCTTAATTGTAATTAAAAATTTCAGCAAAAGTAATGCAGCCATATGCAGAGGAACATGGAGAACCTTTATACTCTTTCCTTAAGCTGTCATTTAACATCAACAACTCCTACTGCTGCTGCTGCTACTACTACAACTACTGCTGCCGCTGCTACTACTACTACTACTACTACTACTACTACTACTACTACTACTACTACTACTACTACTACTACTACTACTACTACTACTACTACTGCTACTACTACACTACTACTACTCCTACTACTATTACTACTACTACTACTACTACTACTACTACTACTACTACTACTACTACTACTACTACTACTACGACGACGACGACGACGACTACTACTACTACTACTACACTACTACCACTCCTACTACCACTACCGCTACTGCTACTGCTACTGCTGCTGCTGCTGCTACTACTATTACTGCAACCACTACCACAACCACTACTGCTGCTACCGCTACTACTACGACGACTACTACTACTACTACTTACTACTACTGCTGCTAGTGCTGCTGCCACTGCCACTAGGACTGCTACTAAGAAATTATTACAACAATGATAAAGATGATAATTAGCAATTATTGAATGAGGCTGAGTACCTAGGATATGAAGAATTCTGCAGGTCGAGGAGGGTGTTATCCACCAAGGCCTGCCTGGGAGATCTGCAGAATTCTTCATATTCTATGAACTCAGCCTAATTCAATAATTGCTTTATTATTCATTCAAAATATTTTCTTCGCTCAAACTTCTAAACCTACTCGCAGCCATTTTTCTGCTCAACAAAAATAACAAAATCTCGTCCCCAGCTTTTTTCGGTCAAGGGTTCAATAATTTGCAGTGGGCTGCACTTTTGACGTCATTTTGACGTCATCGGTTCAATAATCTGCAGCAGGCTGCACTTTTGATGTCATTGATTCAATATGTCGAAGTTTCTTTCCAAATTTGGTGAACAGCAGCTGGTTATGGTGAATTATGCGGGTGGTTTTAACCAATCAGAAACGGGGAAATATTTGAATGAATAATAATAATTATTATTATTATAATGATGATGATGATGATGACAAAATAATATTTTTTGAAATAAATTCTCTTTCTAGAAAAATGATATAAAGAAACAACATGTGTTTGCAAAAAAGTAGTCATTTGACACAAAGAAATTATAATAAATGGCCAGCCTATTCTGCAAATCAAAGGTGGTTGGGCTAAAGCTGTTGGCTGAGACACGTAACAATGTCTGGGATGTGCATTCTTATCATACAACAGCTTAACTCGATGATAAAGTTAATTTCTTTGTTTTCTAAGTTTCTTTTTCAAATTTATCTTTATTCCCAGCCATTTCAAACTCTAAAATACATCGCTGGTGATCGATATTTATGTTGTCATGCAGGGGATCACAAAGCCAATCAACACAAAGAAAGATTTTGAAGGAATAATGAGTAATATTTTGTTTGTGCATTTAGAAAATCAGGATTGTTTGCATCACTGACAGCTTCCTTGAGTGCAGCAAGATCTGGTATTCAGGGATTTTTGGAAAGGTAAGTGAGAGTGAAAAATGACCTCTACACGAGTGGAAATAATGGTTCAATATAATAGATTTAGCCAAGCCGAAAAGTGGAACTTCCTTTTCTAACCCCATAAAGCAATATAGTGTACCGTATATGGATCCGAAATAATAATTATTATGCTTCTGCATGAAGTACAAAATTAATTGTCATTAGTGTATACAGTTTACAGTGATCAAACACCTTTGAGCTGATAGCAGTAAACAAACAAGCCTTGCAAACAATAACCAACAATTTTAATCAACAACTAAAACTGAAATTACATGGATTGCACAGTAATCTCTTTCAAAACATTTAATTTCTGTTTGACTCTCTCTTCAGTTTAGAACAACAGCAATAATCTTCCTATATAATTAGAAAGTGAAGCTACAGAGTAGTAAATTCGCTTAATACTTGACTGCAATTTCACAGTCAAACAAAGCAGCTCACGACTGGACATCCATTTCACAATAAAAACTATAAATGTGATTGTTGAAATGTGCCAGAATCTCTGTCAACACGGAATTGCAAACGTTTTCAGGCCTTCTTCCTTTTTTAGCGAGTTTTACAAAATATGCAAGGGAGCGAGGCAAGAAGAACATTACCTTAAAGCCAACTGTTGTAAATATGTGTTTTGTCTCTCCATTTCTCTCAGCTTTACAGCGTTCTTCATTGAAATTTTCTCTTCTTCTCCTTCCTCGGCTTCTCTAGAGGCTTTCTTCTCTTAAATTCGTCACCTCTTCTCTTGTGCTCTTTTGCTTTTCTTCAACTTTCCTGCTCTTAATCCCGTTGCTCGTCACTAATATGATTTCCCGCCAGAAAAAGGCGGGTGGCCAAATGCAATGCTTCCATGCGATTTCCCGCCAAGGAAAATTGCCGGAACACTTCCATCCCCAGAGGCTCTTCTTCCTCCCCAGCTCCACCCCGACAGTCTCTACAGGTGGACAGCGGACAGGTGTATATGACGTCATAACCAAAATTGCTTGCATGGATAGATTGCCCAAAAAAATCTTACCCATGTTTCTCCACTGGTGCGCTTTGCACACCTGAGCTCCACTATTATTATTATAGTATACAGTTGACTCCCGCTAACTCAAACCAAAGTCAATTTCCCCTGCATTTCCATCATAAATTTACTGCAATTTTACTTGCAAAAACTCGAACCTCCTGCTAATTCATTAGCAACTTTCGTTTCCCTTCAGGTCATTCTCTATATATTTTTACCCTTGGTAACTCGTACCATGTCTGTCAATACATGGCAAATCAAAACAAACGGTTTGAAGTCCAAAACATTTAATTTATTCTGAAGTAGCTGTGTAATCTTTAGGCCTGGCCAAATGCTCACAACATTTCAGCGCAACATCTTGTAACATTGCTGCATGATGTTGCGACATGTGTTGAACAAGCTGGCCAAACACACGCAACATTTTCAACATTTTTAACACAACATGTCGATGTTTATGTGCTCCAGATCCCTGGCACGCAACAAGTGGTACTAGCGTACATGCCCTAGTTCCACAATCATGCCTGATCATAGCCAAATGAGTACAACATCATGCAACATCCAAAATGTTGCATGAAAAACTTGGTGGTTTTCAAATTTGATCCAAAATCATCCAACATGTTGCAACATATCACAACATATCGCAACAGGGTTGCCAAACATATTGAAGATGTTGGGTTGAAATGTTGCGAGTGTTTGGCCAGGCCTTTTGTGCTTTTTGGTATTACACAAAACGTGTTATACCGCGTTATACCACGCACCGGTGGCTCAGGTCATGCAGTAGGTCGTGAGTTCAACTCCAAGTGGACCAACACTCTGGGTCTATAAGTAACTGAAGAGAAAGTGCTGCCTTTGTACTGACATTATGCAAATGGTTAGACTCTGTAGTCTTCTTGGATAACGACGATAACTGTAGGCCCCTCACATAACCCTTCAATGTTCATTATTGAGTGAGACGTAAAAGAAACCACACACATGTCGCAAAGAGGTGGGCATGTAGTTCCCGGTGTTGTGGTCAGTCTTCTGTGGTGTATCTTGGTTGGGAGGGTAAACACTCAGAGGTACTAGCTACACCAACCTACTCTAAAATCTGAGGGTAAATAAAGATATACATGACTGTATATGATATGATATGATATCAAGTGTCAGTGCAGTTCAGATTTTGTTGGTTTAGGGTACATGTACATTAATTTAATTACTACGACTGTAACAGTGCCTATAATTATCTTCATAAAGAATTACTTCTTACCCTCTTAACTTCTGATAACTTGAAAGTCCCAGGAACTTGACCCCTTTTTAATTTCCCAAGAAGCTTTATTTGCTGTTTGAACATTGGGTCCTTGGTTTGTTAACCTGATCAGCAAAAAACTGTGTTATTGGAAGTGAATTTCTGTGGGAATCAGGATGTTTCAGTTGAAAAATTCACTCAGATTTACTAATTCCATTGGGCCTGGAACCTTGATGAACTACTAATTTTACGTTTAACAGAGAGAGGAACCTAGTCGACGAACCGCATCATAGTTAGGTGGACCACATGAATAACAGAATGCAAATTCTTGATTTCTGATTGGAAGTTTTGAACTAGGTTTTTACCATTATTTAGCATTTTATTTCTTACGTAACAGAGTTTTTTCCTGTTGATTTATGGCCCTAGCGCAAAGTGCACGGGCCTAAAATCAACAAGAAAAAAAAGAGGATCGGTAACTTAAAGTATGGACCTAGAAAATGAGGTTACAGATGTAGTAAGATGTTCATTATCTCTTTGAGGTAATCAGGATTGTAGGAAAGGAAACTAGTTTAAGTCAAGTTGAAGTTTCAACTGCCATAACAATAATTGTGCATCAAATCCGAGAAATGAATAAATCTAGCCTTTTTAAAATTGGTGGTTGCAAGATTGAAACAGTTTTACAAGTTTACGTAACATAAACAACATGAAAAACTCGCTAGAGAATGTTTTATCAAAATTTCAAATTTAGCAGGCCGTACAGTAACTGTAGCGTATGGCCCTCCTGTTATTGCTCTTGTACCGGCTGTATCTTCCGTGCTGTTGTTAAGTGTCAGGGGCCAGGGAATTTCCCTTATCTACGGTGTTTCATTCTTGCCTACTGTAGAGTGACAAAGTAACCACTGTAGAGCATCTGTCCCCCAAGTTCCTATACTTTTCAAGTTTTCCAATGTACTTGCAAAATTAGGGACAGCCCTAATAATCTTCCAGTAATGCTTAACCATGTATCACCAACCCTTTACTCCTGGTACATAAAATCTTTCTTAAAATGTGTTGTAGTCAGTTTCTGAATATTCTAAAGGTAAATATCTGTCAAGCTATTGGCAGATGAAGCTCCATCACATTTTCAGTCAGCACGACGAAGGAGTGAATGAGCAGCTACTTGAAAGTTTTTTATCATTGATAAAGTGGGGAGGGGTATCCATTTCATCATTGTCATTATCATGTTTCAGGTCAACTTCACCAAAGGAATGTAGACGTTCCACTCAGCAAGTTTCCACAGATCACAATGATGATAGTGAAGATGAGACAGGAACCCTAACACAATTAAACATGCAAGTCCCCACAGAAGATGGTATTGACAATCATGATGAATTCACAAGGTAGCAAGTTAAATAATTGTTATTATAGTAATAATTGTTATTAATAGTATTCATCAGTAATGTACAATACCTGTGTCTTTTCTTGTACATGTGTAACTTTAGGGCCCCTGACTGGTTAATCCTGAAAATCTAGCAGCACAAGAATGCGTTGATCACTCTTTGTCTGAAAAAAAGTGGAGTGAAGGAGGTGGTAAAAATTTTCTTTTCTTGTCACAAAGCTAGACATACATTGTAGGCCTTATAAGCGCAAGGGATCACAAAGTAACATTGCACCATAAATGTAACTGTAAACAAGAAAAGACCCCTGGTGCCCCTTGTCATTAACTTGGTTCATAACCACATTTTCTTGTTCGTCTTCTTCTTCTTCTTCTTCTTCTTCTTCTTCTGCTTCATCTTCTGCATTTGCATCAGTGTCTGGTTATCACAGGGGTGCTGCATTCATGGATTGTTGAAATGTTGGAAACGGTGAAGGTGGCTCACAACATGAAGGGTTTGTTGTATGATAATTTGAGCAATTGGAAAACTCTGTTGATGTCAACTGAGGAAGTGTTGGGTGAAGTGGGGATCAAACCTGGACTATTCCTGGGGAACTCCTTGTCTCCGCTGTTGTTTGGTCTCGATGATCAGTCTCACTATGTTGCTGAAAAGCGAAAACATTGGATACTGAGGTTTGGGAAGGATCAAAGGTTAATCAGCCATTTGTTGCTTGTGGACAATTTGTTCAAAGCTGTATGGAAGCTCTTAAGAGGAGCTGGAGAGTTTGACCAATCTGAATGTTGTGCAGGTCTTTTTCAGGGGGCATGGTGATGGAGTTTGGACTGGACAAGTGTGCTGTGTTGGTGTTGAAGCAGGAGTAGGTTTGTTGTGAGATGATCAGATGATGGGTGAGATTGACAAGAATGGGTTATTAAAGTACTGGGATGTGTTGGATGGTGCAGATTATGCAGAAGGAGATAAAGGGGAAAGTCAAGCTGGAGTATCTGAGGTTGGGGCTTTCCACAAGAAGGGGAGTGTGGTGAGTTTGTACGTGAAGTGGAAGGATGATGGAAGGGGATTGATCAGTGTGCATGATTGTGTGAAGGAGGAGGAACTTGGTCTGTTTGGATATGTCGAGGTGAGTGACGAGTGGATGTTGAAGAGATCTTGGAGGTGGGAAAAGTTAAAGAGTGAGCACAAGAAGCATGTGCAGAAGGCAAGCAAGGAGACGTTTTAGGAAAAGAGGTTATGTGGGAAGTTTATGAGGGATGTCGGTGAAGTGGCAAGTGAGAGGTCATGGCAGTGAACATGGATGGCCGTTTTTTTTGGCCGCTCAAAATTGAGAAGGAGGATGTAGATCCAAGGGATAGAGTGTGTGGCAGTGGTGGAATTGCTTGGGCATGTGGCGAGTGGTTGTACTTGTTTGGCATGAGGGAGTATCTGCAAAGGCATGATCACATGAAGTCATCAGAATACTGGAAGCCTTGCTGGAAATTCTGTATGGTGTGAAGTGTGCTGATGTGTGGTATAAGGACGTTCTGGATGAGGTGAGAATGTCAGAGGATGGGAATGTCAAGACAACACATAAGATTGGAACGTAATTGTCCAGACTTTTTTTTGCTGGGTTGAGTGATTCAGGAGTGGACATTTGTCAGTTTCTCAGTGCCCTGTGTGTGTTGGCTGAAGAGGATGAGATTGATGATGCATCATCTGTCAACCAAGATTGTACCATTGGTGGTTGGTTGTTTGACTGTGGTGTCTGGTTGGGTGGAGGGTTTTTTTCAAGGATCTTGGGATTCTGGATGTGTTGAGAGGAATAGCAGGCTTCTGCCATCAATGGGACTGCCCTAATCTTTCAGAAGATGCTTAGTCTCTCAAGCCCCAGGTGTGGGACTGAGGCTAAGCAGTGTTTACACCTGAAAAATTTGAATACCATCTCCTTGCAGGTTGTTCTGTTCACAAAAAGTCAAGAATAATCCTTGATTTGTTTTGCAGGCAAATGGAAGCCAGGGGAGGTTTAATGTATGAAAGTGCTGACAAAATAGTTCATCAGCTATCACATGATGCCTTGCCTCCACCACTCTCTCTTCAAAATCTACAGACAGGGACAAGTCAATTAAAGGAGTAAAAGAAAATTAGTGAAATGATTTATAGCTATTAATAGTTAAAAGATAACAAAGACAAGTGATTTTTGCCGTTTTGGTTACTTTTCCGTTTGTTATCTTAATAAGTTTGTCTTATTGCTGTGCAAGTGTCAAACATTATTGTACTTTGAAGTTTAGTTAAATAATATTATAAATTTTACTTGGAGAATTTGGGACCTCGATCCATATAAAATAAATAGTTATTATTGCTGAAAAATGATACAGAAAAAATTAATAAATAGATAGATGTTACATTTTATGCAGGTGTAATTGGTGCAGGAGGGATCGAAATCAAGTTTTCTGCATGAAAGGAATTTGGGCCAAATATCTCTCTTGGTTGCCATTTGAAGTTTACTTAAATATCTAATAATTTAAAGCATACAATGTATGCATAAGAATTACAGCATTATTGGGTAATTTTAAGTTCACAAAGAACATAAATATATGATGATTAAATTAATAAGGAGGAGAATCTGTAATGTATCCCTAGTGCCCAACCTTGCTTGAGACTGTATCCTTGCCTCATAACCCCAGACGGGTCTTAGAACAAATGAAAGTCAGAAATTTTGAGGCAAATGAATGGGATCCCCACTCCGCTCTGTCATCTCATTAATCTGCTGTGTTGCCAGCATGGTAGCCTTGATGGTGTAGTGGCTTAGCATGCCCGACTAGTAATCAGGGAGACGTGGGTTGTAGTTCCAAAAAAAAAAATTTTTTTTTCGGATGATTGTGTTGGAAGGTAAAAGTGCACTGTGTGCTTCTCTCTTTGGTTATGTAGAACCTGTGACTTTTCAAAATTAAAACAATTTCATGAAATACAGTACGTATTATTGTTGAACAAAAAACACCAGTGTCTCTTGTCCTTTAGTCTTGATAATAAGAGCAATGGCGCAATGTCAAGGATGATGTAAATTTTTGTAAAATCATTTTGATATTAAGTTTCTTTGCACAATAGAAGTGTTGAACTTACATTAATGGGAAGAATGGTATTACTGATCATTGTGAATGGAACATTAAAAAAATTAATATATTGTGTTAATACTTTAGGGATTCCTTGTAAATGAAATGCATGGCAACTTTAATAGGATCTTTTGAAAATTCAGATCCAGGATATTATTTTGAATTTTTATTGATACATAGTCAAGTCAATTTCACCTTTCATTAATTTTTGTTTGTACCAGTAATTAAAAAATATTATTTTCACCAATTGTATAGGTTTTAATAAAGATAACATCCAATCAAATATTTGTTGCTCCAAACTGAATGTATGCTGCAAAAAGCCAGTGTCATCTCTCCCATACAAATACAAATCCTCCTTTCTCAATACCCATATATACCTCAAAGTAACAGAGTTGGTTGGGCCATACATCTTAGGGCAAGAAACTTGGACAGCAGGTGTACTGCAACTAAGTGAGCACCCTTGAAATATGTGGTTAATTTCAAACCATTAAGCACATTTTCTAAAAATGGACTGTGGCCAGGGGGAATGATTATTCTAAATAATTTGGTTTTACCACTGTTAGGGATCATTCATAATTTATTTATGCCAGGGGGTGGACTGGTAAGATCCATCAGAAAGCAAAACAAACGTTTTGACCCCTTACTGGGAGAATGAAAAAAGTCATGACCCCGCTAAACTACTTTAATAGCCCCCCTCCCCCCCAACCCGAAAACAAACAAACAGAGAAAGTGAAAGCAATGAGGAAGACCTGATACCAGTTGTGCAGTTACCTTGCCAAAGTTGTTCTGGATGTAATATTATTTCAAGAGCACTGAATGCATTTGAAAATAGAACAAAAATAAAAATCACATAGTCCCCTCTTTGTATGCAGATTACCTGATGACCACCCCCCCTCCCCCCTCATTCTTGCAAGCCCACCCCCTGGCATAAATAATGAATGGTTCCTAAGAAAGATACGTGAGCTGACATTTTGAGCTTTAGTCAGTCCTCGTAAGAGAAAAGCTCACAAATCTCTCATGACTGTTAATTCTTTGGTTCTATCGATTGAAACAGAAGTCACACAGTCATTCTCACTTGATGTACATGTAGGTTACCATGTGGTGACTGTGTAAATTCCACCATAGTTTGTGCATTTCAATCTTCTTGAATCAGTTGATATCGATCCACATCATTTTCAGGAAAAAAGACAACACATAGCTTATTGAAAGTAGCAACGTCGTCAATTAAGTTACAGATAACTCAGTGGCCCAAATATCAGAATTCTTGAACCTCAGAATTCAACGGCAAATAAGCATTTCTTGGGTTGAGGAGTATCACACCACTGTCAAGTCACGCAAACCAATTGACTGGCACTGTGACTTGTGTAGTGAAATTCACAAAACTGTGACTTCTGAGAGCACCTGAATGGAAAATGACTTAGAGTGTACAGTGTATGATCAGTTTGATGGTTACGTGGAAATGACTCCACTTCTTATTGAAAAGTCAACAACTTTTTATCAAAATGACCATAGACCAGAGTTCATGACCTCAGTATTGGTTAAAGTTCTCACCACCACCAATATACACAGTCACAAACTATGATGGCAACTACAGCTAAACTACAGAATACCCAGTCAATTATTAGCATGTGAATGGAGTGTCTTGTTATTCATGTACGGTATGCCCAGTTCTTCAAAGAACACCGCTACAGCTTAGAACACAGTAGTGGCCAGGTATTTTGCAGTTACTCTGCATCTACCGTAACCACACAGCGATGGCTCAGTTGGTTGAGCACCTGGCATGCAGGAGGCCTTGAGTTTGAACACCAGCCGGATGAATACTCAGGATCTTAAAACAACTGATAAAAAAGTGCTGCCTTTGTAATTTTGTCCGCAAATGGTTAGCCTTTCAAGTCCTCTCTGATATGGACTACAAACCTTGTGCCCATCTCAAAAATACCTTCTATGTTCATGAGTTCCCTGAGGGACATTATTAATTAAAGAGGCCACACACTATGCAAGAAGAGTAGGGGATAGAATTCCCGGTGCTGTGGCTGTCCTTTGTGAGAGTAAGGGTGGATGGGTATAGTAGTAATAGTTGCCAAAGGGCAGGCAACAATAGTTTTGTTGTCCAGCGGTAAATCCACGCGCATGCACAGATTTGCATCCGGTTTGGGCGCGCAAATGAAAGAAGGTGAGTTTGAATTCGTTTACCATTTTAATAATCATTTCAATCCTTTTCGATCCTTTCTTTCGTTGCGTGTTGCTAAGTGAAAAACGTTGTCATTCTCTGTTGTTTTCGTCTGTTTACAACAACAAATAGAAACAAGGATTCAAGTGGTTAAAATGGTAAACGAATTCAAACTCACTGTCGTCCATTTTGCATGCCCAAACCCGATGCAGATCTGTGCATGCGCGTGGATTTACCGCTGGACAAAAAAACTGTGGAAAATCAGGACTGGGCTACCGGGCCGCTGGGCCGTGGCGGGCCGCGGGCCTGCTTTTAGTAAAACCCTAATTTTGTAAGCCAAAACTATTCAAAGTTTGCTTCGATTTCACCAAGGTTAGCTTAAAGATTAGAGCTAGGGTGATTTTTTTGGGACCTTATCTTTTTTTTTTTACGTCAATCCGACGTAAGCGATCCAAGTTGATCCGGTTTGACTTTTGCACCCTCCAGTTGCCAAAACTTCAACCTGCTCAAACAAGTAAATAAAAAAAACAAACCAACCATTTACTTTGAACTTGCTCAATTCTTCATGGCATGACACTCCACTAAAAGGCAGGCAACTAGCCTGACTTCGGCCTGAATTTTGTTTTTGTGGTGTCAACTGAGAAGCCCTGACAACCTCTTCAAACCATAGCACCCAAGCATGAAAATGAGTGCTTAGATTCTGAAACTGTTTACCAGGGATTTTGATATGATTGCCATGACTAAAATTATTGTTTATCTATTAGAGATTGGTGCTTAAACCATGCCGGCCATGCCATGCAAGGTTTTCAAGTTATTTCGCAACCTTGATCGGCTAACCTGCCATTTACCCACGAACAAGCTCTGTTTCAAATTTTCATTTCCAAATTTCGTTAAACTTCAGCCTCTAATTCTTCAATTTCTTTTTCAATTTCTCCTCGTCTGGATAACTTCTCTAACTGTGTAGCTTCTGGATTCACTAATTCTCCAGAGTCAATCCTGGCTTGCAGTTCTTTGATCTGTCGTAGTTTTTTCCGCAGGTTCCTTACACGTTTCTTTTTCAACTCGTCCGGGTCGCTCGAATACGCGGTTCCCGCAGCAGTGGTAGGCACTGCGTTAGAAACTTGAACACCTTGCATTTTCTCCGTTAGGTCCTGCACTTCGCTTTCTTGATTGCCACTGGAATCTTTCTTCTGCCTTTTTCTCTTTTTCTGACTTTTCGTCAGTGGAGGTTCTTCCAAGTGTAATCCAGGCGGTAATTTCGGAATGCTATTAACCCATTGCTTCCCTTTACTTTCGTATTTTGCCACTTCATCTTGGGGCACATATCCATCTTTTACCCTACGAGCTTTTCGCCATGTACCATCGGGACGTCTTGAAGCAGGGATCCAAGTGTCCCCTGCAGCACCAGTATTATCCGCCATTTTGAATCTCTTCCTTTCTTTCCGTTCATGTCTCGTACCCTGCTCGGGTTACGATCGGCCATGCTCGAATTCACGACTTTAAAAATTACCCATATGTCTTTGAGTTTCTTTCGTCAACCAAATATGATCAATATTCAAAATGGCGTCCTCGAGTGCCGGCAGGATCCTTCAAACAGTGAAAAAACATGTGCCAAGTATACGATTTCCAAATAGAATAAGTCAAAAGATAGAACGTAAGTAGTGTCCAAACTTTCCGTTTTTTTCCACTTAAGAGACATGAGGCGGTTTTGACGCACTCAATCTATTTGTTCAACATATTATTAGCTGGCCCTGGGTCAAGCGTCAAGACACCTGAAGTTTCCTCCACTTTATCTGCGATCAGCAAAAAAACATTACCCACAGAAACCGTGGCTCGGACAACAGTAGCTGCGTTCCCTAGCACGGTGTCAAATGCAGGGGGTGTTCATATTTATGACAATTTACCTGCGAGGTACAGAAGACGTCCCCTTACGGATGAAGAGATAGAATATATTGAGGTTTGTGGACTGAATATTTGTATTGGGACTCTGAAAAACGCAGGGATGAAGGGGATGAAGTTTCCGGTGTTGTGGCTGTCCTCTGTGAGTGTATGGGTGTGTGGGTATGGCAGGTCTGGACACCACCTGAATAGCTGCCAAAACTTCAACCTGCTCAAACCGGAAAAGTGAAGAACAGCTCCCCCAAAAAAAAGTCGGCCGACTGTTGGCCGATTGTGAGGGTGCTCCTGGGACAACCAGTTTCAGTCACCAATAAATAACAAACGTCAAACAAACTGCAGGCTGTGCAGGGGGCATGAAAATCTCTTATTGTCTTCGTTTGTGAAGTTTTCGATGCTCACTGCAGGGAATGCTGTAGACAACAAAGCCAAAACTTGACTGTCTGTGGTCTCCCTGGCCCGTCACCAAAGCAAGTACCGGGTATTGACTCTATCCCCACAGATAATGAATATCTCTCATTCCCCTATTTTTACGTGACTAATTTATTGGGCATACAAATAGCATTTTTCCATCATCTGGCAATTTTATAAATATAATCCTTTGCAATGTACAATCCCTTGATTATTTTCTTTGAAACAAAGGATAAAAAGCTGAAGAAATTTTGATTCAAAGTATGACAAAAAGGAAGATAACTTCCCTTTTACATTATGATATACCATCACTCCTCTTCTGGAAGAAATAATGCTTAAATCTCCATGTCTTAATAGGGTCCCTGAAATCTTCATTCCTTGTGTCCCCTTGTTCCCGTATCCCCATAACATCCTAGAGTCCTCATATCCTCAAATTCCTTGTCTGTGCAATCCTTATCCCACTTTTTGACACAACCAAGGAAATAAATCCAAACAAAAGAATGGACAAATTGCACTCCTGTTGCAATACCTTTATTTTGTCCCAGAATAAGACTTGGCCTAAACAACAGGAGCCACAGCAGTGATAATAGTTATAATTATAATTTTATTACGGCCACAAATTATCCATGAATATCCTCAATTAGTATAATTTTCAGCAGTGAATATAAGAATTTAGTGTCATATTCACTGCGCTACCCGGTGAATATAACACTTTGGAGGCACGGCTGCTAAGCTAATCAAGCACTTTTCATGCCCTTTTATCGTGTTTAGCCTGTTGTTTTGCACTTTCTTGATATTCACCACTGAAAATTACACTAAAACAATTATTCGCCTCAGGCTCAGTAAATATTGCAGAATATTTAATTTGACTACGTCTCGCTAAATATTCACCAATATTCACTTCACCTGCGGCAAATAATTGTTAAATGAGATCACAAGAAATCAATACTAATCAACTTGAATGCTTCTTGTGAGAGCACAAAATCAATGTATCCGGTGAAAGATTCCCTACCATTTGAGTTTCCTTCAATCATTCCAGAGAAATTTGGACGTAGGAGAGGCTTTCAGGGGTCCAAAGAAGTCATGTTAATCCATTGACTCCTGGAAGGGAGACTTAAGGACGGTGCCTACTAATTCAAAGGTGTTTGTGCCCCGGTTTTTGATTATGCAGGAAAAGTAGATCTTGACAAGTGTCATTGAAATCCAAAAAGAAAATTGGGGTTAACCACGCATTTTTCCAAGATAATTGATGAATAATATTTGTAAAAAGCTTTAAAATACAAAGCAATGTATGACGTTCTTTCTCAAATTGAAGCTTAAATATCTCTCAAAAATGCATGGTTACCCCCAATTTTCTTTTTGGATACCAAGAGTACTTACTAAGATCTACTCTCTACAGATAGTTTTAAACTGCACAAAAATATCACTGTATTAGTGAGCATCACCGATAGGAAACGCGAGTATCTCGAGATGCGCAGAACATATGCGCAATAACAATAGTAGGCACCGTCCTTAACAGATTTTACTTTGTCTAACGCTAGACGATTCTACTCATCAACTGGGGTCATCCTAGGTTTCCTGAGGGGTGAATGGGTTAAGCATGCCCCGCATTTAAATGCAAGGGCATTATCACCCACAGGCGTGTTTCTGTTTGTCAGCACCAAGAAAAAGGGTGGGAGGTGCGGTGGCCTCATGGTTAGTGCGCTTGACTCCGGATCGAGTGGTCCGGGTTTGGGTCCTGGCCGGGGACATTGTGTTGTGTTCTTGGGCAAGACACTTTACTCTCACGGGGCCTCTCTCCACCCAGGTGTATAAATGGGTACCAGCAAAATGCTGGGGGTAACCCTGCAATGGACTATCATCTCATCCAGGGGGAAGTAGAAATACTCCTAGTCGCTTCATGTTACAGAAACCGGAGATAAGCGCCGGGCTGTTGGGCCTGGTGGCAGACTTCACCCTTTTTTTTTTTAAGAAAAATGACCACTGGTGGATTCTGAACTACGAAGACTGTTAGTTGTGGCTCTTCTGTGCAATTAAGAAGTTTGAAATGATAGTTGTTGCCAAGGCGTTCAGAAAGGAGGGTGACGAATGGTAAAATCTGACACTTGCCGAGATGCCGAGACCTTTGTTTGCAAATCCGAGCCCGAGACCGAGACCGAGACCAAAACATGCAAGACTTCACACCCAAATAAATGCAATGTGACACCAAGACTCTTTGCAATTAACGGCTATCAAGATTTCGAGATCGTTTGAAAAGTTTGTGAGTGCCAAGATTTTGGAGGTACCATTCGCCACCCCTAGAAAGGGACCATAACTAGAATGAAACTCAGGCCAGATCAGGTCATTATTGTCAGTACTCAGACCAAAAGAATGGAGGCATCTGGGGACAAAAAGAATTTAACCGAGTTATAGGGCCTTTTTGTGCAAGCCCCCAAGACTTTTTGGCCTGGCCCGAAAGCGATTTGTGAAAATAAGATCTGCTCATTCTGAAACTTGAACTTCTAACATGTTTTAGAGACCACACTTCACAACTTTCTGTAAAAAAATAGAAATAAAGCATTAACCCTTTGACGTCCAAACCGGCCAGACTTAGCATTTTACTCTGCCTAACGCCAAACGATTTTACTCGTCAATGGGGATCCCCTGGGAGTCAATGGGTTAATTTTCATACATTTCCATGGGCCAGGGTAAAAAGCTACATGTAAGTGGAGTGCACTTTATTTCCTCAGTTCCCATTCAATGTGCTGGGCTTCATTAGAGTTCCTTTTCATACTAAGGAAGGGGGTTACATGTATAAACATTTGTGGATAGTATTCCCCATTTTTTTCTGATTTTTGTTACTGGGTACATCCCTGTGTTTGCACCATTTTCAGGCCAAATTGAAGTCTAGTTTTTTCTGTCATTTGAAGTCAGTTTCTGGTGGTTGTGCATCTTTCAATCATTATTATTATTATTGCTTTTATTCATATACAGTATGAGATTATATGATTGGATAAACCTTTATTCACTGAAAATCAGCAAAAGACAACAACTGTCACCTTTACTGATCAAATTTACAGAATAATTATTATTTTATTAACCCATTGACTCCTGGGGTTTCCCATTGACAAGTAAAATAGTCTGGTGTTAGACACAGTAAAATGCTAAGTATGGCTGGTTTAGGCCGGTTTAGGGGTGAAAGGGTTATTAAACTTGTGAAAAAGCCTACAAAAGGACCAGCAATTAAAATCTGCAGTTGATAGTTTTTCTTTAATGTCACCTTTGATTAAATTAATGTCTTTGATTTCTTGAAATTCAGAATGGTGGTCCTCTATAATACTTGGAGCTGACCAACTGGCTGAACAGAATTCTTTACCGTGGAATTATTTAACTTTGGACTTATCCAAGAGAATAAAAATGAACAACCTTTTATGGAAGAGAACTCATCTTGGTTGTTAGATGTGAGTGGAGTCAATTTTGGAACAAGATTCACAGTGACTTGAAGATCACAATGGAAAATAAAAATATATAACATCACTTTCTGTATCAAAGTGAATATTGGTTTGAACATGACAGACAGAATTTTTTACATCGTAACTTTTGAAATCCAAAGAAATAAAATTGAGTTTTGAACTGATGGATAACTTGCATTAAAAAAAATACTGTTTTCTTTATTGTGTTCAGTCCAGTCCATGGCATGGAGCCTTTTATATAAAAGATTGTTTTCTTCCATATTTATCACAACCTAATGGATTTCTCTTTCCACCTCCTCGTTTAGTGTCAAAGGCCCCTTCCCTCAATTTGACTTTGATCAGTCTAGGTTGGTCAGCCAGTGTCCCTGTTCGCTTGCTTTTACTTTTAGTTGGACCAGGTTTTGTTGATGATTTACCAGTTTATGCTGTTTAGTTGTTCGATTTTGAAGGAATTAAAAGAAAAAGATCACTTACCGGTAATCAATTTTAAATTTCTTTAGCCTCCCTGCCCCTCCAAAGTCCTGTGTTTTGGAAGTTAAGCTATTTTTGTTGCCAGATCTACCTACTACAAAGAAATGCTGCAACTCACATGCAGAGAATTAAGGCCAGAGAATGAGAAGAGGCAAGAATTCTTTTCACCCTTGGATCTGATCCTGTTGCTCTCAATCTTTGTCCCACAGTTTGTTGGGGAAATGGTACACCACATATTATTACTCTAGATTTGCCTACCATTTCATGAAAGAAGTATCAAAATACAAAAAGTTTGTTTGAAGTGGTATGCTCTCCAGGGTATGGTTGAAACTCTTGTAAGTGAACACCCCCAGGAAGCAGAAAATAATGGAGTCCATGATTAAGGCTGGTCTCTTACAGAAAAAATAAAATACAGAGATTGCAAAGAAGTTCAAATAAACCATTTTCTTCTCTCTAATGAAACAATAGCTCTATGAGCAAAAACAAAAACTCTGCACGCCCTGCATGTGCGTTTTTCATTTTGGTATAATTATTTCTTTGCTGTCCTCGTCCTGACAACGACGTGAATTGACCAAATTTCACGTTGTGTAGAGGACATGAGAACATGATGAAACATTTTTAACTTTCTCCCCAAACAACTACACAATTCATGCCAATTTTATCCCAGTACCTGCAATGTTGATAAATTATTTCCATTGCGAACAACATGGGGTTATAACAAAGTTATTACTGTAACAATAACAGGAAATAATTTTTTAGACAATGTTCCCATTGGCGACGTCTTCGTCCTTGCGTAAGGTCCCTAATAAATAAAGATGCCTCCATTGGTTCTAGATAGTATTAACGCCTTGACTCCGGAGAGTGAGTCTCTGATTTTACTCTGTCTAACGCCAGACAATTTTACTCTTCTATGAAGGCAGTTTAGCAGTCAATGCGTTAATGACCTCTACATGTACTCAAAAATCCCTTTAAAAATTTAAAGACCAGACATCCAGTATGTTATAAAACCCCCAATATTTATTTCAGAATGCATTTGTGACAAACAGGATCGTGTTGTCTCATAATGTGGCAATCTACTGTATGTAACAGACTGTACTCTATGTACACATATTCAAACTCCTGGTGATAATATCTGGTACATACATACTTGTATATATATTAAAATAATTATTGATTCTTTTTTAACAAGAAAAATAAAACGACTTGTGTTGCTGTACAATTCACTGTGGAAGACTGAACAGTTTGTAAAAATATCAGAAGAAAGGGCAAACTGCTTTTTGAAAAAAAAAAAACAAAAACAATGTTAATTGCCATCAACTTTTGTCCACTTTCGTGACTATGGATGACTTGTTCCAATAAAAAGCCGGATTAACTTTGATATCTTTATCCTGACTTTCCAAGACATTTTTAACCCTTTAAATAGCTTAATAACTGCATTCCTCTTACAAAAAAAAGAAACAGGAAATGTAAATTAATCTAGAGGAAGACAATGTCATGCTTAAAAATGCCATTGTCCTGTGGAAGATTCAAGTGAAATCATAAGGGAAAAACAGAGAAAATGAAAGACTGTTCTCTGCTAACAGAGGTCTCTTATTAATTTATTTTTGCCTTCGCTGGGCTGACCAGTACTGGAAGAGACCTCTACCATGTGTTCCTGTGGTGAAAGGATAGGCCGCAAATTGTCATGTTGTGGTGGGAGTGATTAGGAAGATTAAAATGGCACGCAACTGGTTTTGACACATCGGTGTCATGTGCGGCAGTTACTTAGCGACCAAATCCTCACATGGTACTTCATGTTGTACAGGCTCACTTAACAACAGGATTACTGTAAAGGAAAGTGTGGGACACAGCAGGCTCAAATCACAGTCAGCAAACATAATTATCACGGGGAATGCATTTTGAAAAGTGCTGTCCAAGTTTTTGGACGGTTGTTGGATTAAAGTGAGTTTCCCATACTCGTTCAGCCCAGGAAATGCAGAAAGAAGAGACCTCTGCAAGCAGGGAAGAGAGACTGAACAATACTTTGAACAAAGTGAATCAAGTCTCACTGTAATGTAGGAATCTCCCTCATCACCAAGTTCAATGACAATACCAGGCCTAGAAAATAGTTAAAATTTCAACTTGCACATAGAGCAACAAACTTCATGACCCACTTGCCCAAGAAGTTCTTCCACTTGCCTGGATTATTATTATTATTTTGTCTTGAGACATCTTTTTACTTGATTGAAAGAGTGGGAAAGCCAGAAATCTACTTGTACCAGATGACTGGATGAGGGTTTTCTCAAACATGAAACTTTGGTTTTATCAAATGAGTTGATTAAGGTCGAATTACCACTGTGAAAGATTTGGACAGCTTACGTTTCGAGCGTTTTGAGAGAATGGGATGGCATTTTTTACGTGTTGTGGATGAGACAACGAATGCAACAAATAGTTATGGGAATCTGTTGGTTTGTAGTGTGCGCTAGTAGATAAATGGTTGCCCTTGACTGAAAGTTTAATCTCGAGGAAAGCTGGTGAATTTTTGGAAATTTCCCAGGTGTATTTTAGAGCCTTACAAAAATTCATCTTTCAACTCGGTACAGTCTATCCTCACAGAATCAATGAATGCCTCTCATTTCATTAATTTATTCAATGGCAAAGCTCCCCCACACCCTCATTAACACCAACAACACCCACAATTCCTCCATTCACTCCGACGAAGGGCTAATGCTCGAAACGTCAGCTTTCCAAATCTTTCACAGTGTCAATTCGACCTTTATCAACTCATTTGATAAAACCAAAGTTTCATGTTTCACTCTCCCACCGATGCAGTACCACAGTTTCTTTAGAAACAAGAAATTTATTGGGGTTTTCTCAAGCCATGTATGAGTACTGAAAGTTACCGCCACCTTTTTTCCGATGTGTGAAGCATGAGGGCAATGCAACTTACAGTGAGGCCAGAGAAAACAACGATAGGAAGAAATTTTAAATTTTTATGATCATCATCGTTATCCTTAACTGATCAAATTGTACAGGAATTAGTACCCACCCAAGTTAAGCAGCCCATTCTGTAGAACATGGCCAGCTCAACTGGTCAATAATAGTGCACATACCAGGTACTATGTGGGTGATGCAATAAAATTGTTATTCTTAATGTACATTAGATTGAATCAATATTTCCAAAGGTCAGAAAACATAGAAACAACAATGCGCTGACCGTATTACTAGATAAATGGTGTGAGATGTGATAAGGAATCCAGCCCTAAATACCCTCAAAACAAAACTTTACAAAAGGTAAGGAGATTTGAAAAACTTGCAGGTATGCTTAAAAATCGCACAGAACCAAAAATAACTAAGTCTACAAAAACTGTGTAAACAAAATAATAATAATAATAATAATAATAATAATAATAATAATAATAATAATAATAATAATAATAATAATAATAATAATAATAATAACAATAATAATAATTTAGGAATAAAGATAAGCATAATACTGTAAATTCAACACAAAATCTCCATGACATTTCAAAGTGAAAAAGTGCATTGATGCGATTGGGAAACACTGAAAGAATGGCCAAAGAGTTAAAAAGCTATAGGCCACCTCACCAGTAATTTTCTAACCTCAACAGTTTTATTAATAAGATTTTGTTCACAAAATTGAAGAAGGCAAGCCTAAAAACAAAACCGGACTTTATCCATGCAAAGCTATATTGACTGGTACATAGTTAAGTACAACACTGCATGTGTAAACTTCAACCTCTCACCCTTCACTGGTATAAAATAGTCAGTCTAAGTTTTTTTTTTTTTACTAGTCACTTGAAAATGATGTCATGGAGACGTTGCACATTAAACTTGTTTTGCTTATCTTTATTCTTAATGTTTATCTCAATTTAACCTAAGTCAAATAATAATAATAATAATAATAATAATAATAATAATAATAATAATAGTAATAATAACTTTATTTGTAAGGATTTTCACATTCTCCTTGAAACATCTTCCAAAAATGTAGATCCGTTCGGTAATAATTAATCCTTTAGAAAATAATCGTATTACTTGTCCTGCTTGTTGATATGGATGAAGCATGTAAAGGGTTTGTCGGCAAAATTTTGATTGGTAGGTCCCATGTCACAGTTTCAACTTCAACATCTGAGGGCCCCTGCCATGAGGCAACATCAGTATGTGGACTTGTCAATTGAACAGGGCTTGCCCCTGCAGGCAAAGGTGATGAAGCTAGTATAAATTCAAAGTGAAGTCTCCATTTTAAGCAAACTGTGGAAATAAAAAAATAATCAAGTTTGTCAGTGTAAATCCTGCTGACAGGAGTTTTAAATTCCCCAGTTACTTAATTTGATTACTTGTGAAGTCTGACATTCAAATTTTGCAGGTACTGTCACCTTCCTGTAATGCACCTAACCTTTGCATATTACAGTTGTATATCTCTATGCATTGTGAGTTCATTCAACCAAGCATTTAAGGATGTTCACGCCCAAAATGTTCCCACATACAGATTTTTTTTAACTTGTCACGCAGAAAGGTAATGATCTACTTTTGCCAAAAAGGCAAAAAAAAAATGGGGGGTCACCATGCTTGTTTTCGAGATAAGGTGCATTTTTAGCTTGCATTATATTTTAAGACAGTCTATCTTAGCTTACAACTGTCAGCAATACAAAAAGCTACATTACTGAAATTTAGATCAGGTAAACATACTCAATTCAACATAACTAATAATTTTATAACTAATTAAAATAAACTTTTGAGGCGGATGTCTTTTTCTGAGGTGAAATAAACCTTGAAAAACGATACATATTAGTCTAAAAAAGAAAACTTCTGTCGCCCGAAAGCATAAAAGGCGAAATATCTGTAACTTCTCACGTACAGATTTTTTTTTGTTTTTTTGTTGAGGACAGGAAGTGATCTACGGGAAGAAAAATGGGGGTCACCGAGTATTCAAGAGAGTAAAATCACTGCGAAGTTCTCAAAGCATTGTCTATTTGCACTGTCACGTCATTGCGTGACATTTCCGAGAAGACCTGGGTCCACAGCTATCCCATGATCAAACACTGGCTCGATGCCATGTTTGTTTACCTTCGTGGTCTGCGATGCATGACGTGTGTGTGAAATGCGCAAAAAATGTGCAGTAGAAATTGACGCCAATGTCTTTAAGAAAAGGACTGGTACAAAACAGGTAAACAGGATGCTTCATTTACATGTATGTAAAGACCAAATAATCTGGCCTTTGACCACACTGTCAGGTAACCTTGGGCCTAAACCATATCATAATGTTAGGGTCAGTATTGTTTCAGCAATGGTAAAATAATGACCTGTGATGCTATGTTTTGGGTGAATGCAAAAAACGCCCATGCAAGCCCATAAAAGGACTTAAAAGTCCTTTTATGGGCTGCTGCAGGGATGGCGCAGTGGTGAGAGCGCTCGCCTCCCACCAATGTGGCCCAGGTTCGATTCCCAGACTTGGCGTCATAAAATAATTATGTGGGTTGAGTTTGTTGGTTCTCTACTCTGCTCCAGGAGGTTTTTTCTGGATAGTCCGGTTTTCTCTCTCCTCAAATACCAATATTTGATTTGATTTGGAGTAATTTGTAAATTTGTTGATTTCAGTTTACAGCATCCCAAACAAATTAGTGCTCCAGTGCTAGAAGACTAGACACTTAATTAAATAAAGTTCCTTTTCTTTCTTTTCCTTTCCTTTCCTAAGAGTGACACTAACTTATAGAATTCACTCTGGCTATTGCCAGATGATTTTACTTACAAAAGTGGGGAACCCCGTAGGGGTAAAAGGGTTATTTAAATGAAAAAAGGGAAGCTTAAGGGAAATTGACATTATGATTTAATAGTAACATTTTACCTACAGAAGCTCTCTCCATAAAGTCTTTACTCACCTATATCAGAGACAAATTCAGGACAGACGGAGTAAGGTATAGGAAGAACCAGATGAGTCTTTTTCGTGTGCAAACAATGTTCAGAGACAGAGGTAAAGGAGGAGTAAGTCACTCCCGATGTGTGCTTGGAAGAATTCCGAAAATCCTCTGGGATGTGTTCTTCACTTTGTAAAACAACTGAAAACTGAAAATACATACCTACTTTAAGAGTATCATACATGTAATAAAATAATATTAAAAAATAGTTAATAATAAGTCATTCTACAAAATACCATCTTATAAATGAATCTTTTGAAAGTGTAACTTCTCATTCAAATCGCTATTGTGACAGTCTCATTCCTCCCACACCTTTGTCCCCTTTGATCGTAAGCATGGGAAGAGTGTAGATTACAGATTATGGTTATTGCATGCTCTCATTAATTCCCACTTTTATATCACACGAATGTGGAAGCATTCTACACCTATAGAGGACCCTGTCTGGTTTGCTCAGTTTACAACAATGAAAGTGAATGTAGACATAATTATTCACTCTGTTGTTGTTGGAAGGCCTTTATTTCTTAGGTTTTTGAAGATAAACAGCGTCGCTCTTTTGTTCTATGGTTTGACATGAAATGCTCATGAGCATTTTCCTTGTTCACATAATATAATTCCCCTACGGCTAAGGAACCTGCAAAGTTTCTGCCTGTATTGCATGCCAAACAATCCAACAAACACCATGTTACATGTACAACATGTAAACCATGATGCAAGGATGTTGAATTAAGGTATCTGAAGCTCTTACACCAGTGAAAACAAAATAACAGCACATATATTATTGTCAATAAAAGTCAAGGTGATGATTTTCTTTACGCCAGGAGGCAATTCCTGATCTTACAATGTCAAAAATTTTATGGATCCAATCTTTTAGTCTGTGGACAGAAAATAACATTATGTATGGTCTTCCTTTTAAGTTGTGCCATTAAATTTAACGTTTTAAAAGATGTTACAGCAGTATTTACCTTCAGACATATTATGAGAGAATTGGAAAAATCAAAAGAGCCAACAATTTCTTCACCAATCCTGTATGCAGACTTGAAGAGACAAAAATGTCCAACAGATCCTCTTTCGCTGACAATATTATATATGTCTGCAGATACCAATTGAAAAAAAGAAGACATTTTCACAGAAGTTCCAACACAAAAATATTCTTTTTTTTATTACAAAAGGTTTAAAAAACACAAATCCATGCAACATGAGTTGATTTAAGGAGAACATCACATGAAATATTCATATTGCTTTGATGAACCACACAATGTTTTTGAAGTTCATAATTTTTTTAATGAAAATGATACATATTTCAGATGAGACATCATCCATTGTCAGTTGTACTGTGAGAAATGAAATGAAAATATGAAATAACTAGTATAACAAAGTGAAATATTAATGAGAATACAATTAAGGATGAAGGCGCGAACCAAAAGAGTAAAACTATTTAAGCTAAGAAGGGAGACTTTATTTAAATAGTATGAAACTTGGGGATAAATTAAAATGTTTGACCTTGGAATAAAAAAGACAGCTGCTCCCAAAGGATGTGCATGGCCCCACAAGCTCTGAGCTTTAAACCCTATCGTGTTTAAATAAAGGATATGATGATGATGATGATGATGATGATGATTTTCAATTGGAAGCTTGTGGAAGCAGAGGCGAGAATTTTAAAACAATCTTCTGAACAAAGGGAGCAACAATTTTCAGAATGTCTCAAGTGTTTAAAGATGTGGGAATGTTAGTCAGAGGAGAGATGTTCCCGGATGGGAGTGGCAAAGTGTCTGCTGGTTTCACCAACATACAGGCACTACAGCCTGCACATGAAAACCTACAAATGTCTTGCAACCGTAAATCAGTAAGCATAGGATCCTTGACCCTAAACCAACTCATGATTTTACACGGGGTGAACACCAACTTAATGCCTAGGTCGTTGCAAAAAGTGCTAACTATTTCTTAATTCTGTGCTGCGTTGTGATAAAAAAAGGACGATGTATGGTAATTTAAATACAAACAATTGTCCTTACGAGTAGCACCCTGAGAGGAATCGGAAGTGAGGTTCATTGTTAAGAAATTTTCTAACAACATTCTCGATAACATTAGAAGGGAACAAATTCCCTATGGATTTACGATCGCAATTCAATAGGGACCTTTAGATTGTAGGACGAGGACAAGAACGAGTACGAGTTTTGACTGTTTGTTTTTAGTGAAAATACTAAGAAGATTTATAACCCGTACGATTAATCTTACTCTTTGTTAGCAGTATAGGTTGCTCAGTTATTCTTATTGCTGTTACCTGGGCCTTTTTGCTGATCAAAAAAATTAATGCCAAAACTACTACGTGTACTGTGTTGTTGACTTGTTTTGACATGACAACATTTTTGCAAACCCTCATAGTAAAATGATGACGGTAACACGTTTTTTCCCGCCAAAATGATGCTGGTTTGCGCGCACTCACTGTTGTTCTATGAGAAAATTTGGTACTCATAGTCGTTCTCGTCCTAGAATCTAAAGCTCTCTATTTATAGGTTTTCATGTGCAGACTGTAGTGCCTGTTATGTTGGTGAAACCAACAGACACTTCGCCACTCGCATCCGCGACCGTCTCTCCTCTGATAAACATTCCCACATCTTCAAACACCTGAGAAGTTCTGAAAATTGTTGTTCCCTTTGTTCAGAAGATTTTTTCAAAATCCTTGACTCTGCTTCCACAGGCTTCCAACTGAAAATCAAGGAAGCCATGCACATCCTTTGGGAGCAGCTGTCTTTAAATTCCCAGGTCAAATGTCTTAATTAATTAATTACTTTATTTATTTATAGATTTGTGCAATGTACAGGCGAGAGAACAATAGGACACGTAGTCCCCTACTGGGCTCACCCTCCTAATCCAACCCCATAAAATGTAGAAAACCAACCCCTTACCCAAAACTTCAATTAAATATTAATAATATACTATAGAATAGGTAGAAAGAAAAAAAAATGGAAAAAGGGTAATAAATCGCGGACTACATTGATACTAACAAGAGCAAGCTTTTAGAATATTTACACGGGGACACTTGGGACAAATAATCTTGAAAGAACGTGCATTGTCGATATCAAGAACATTATATACCGGTAATCACTTAAAGTAAAAAGATTTGAGTTTGCGTTTGAAAGAACGTAGTGTATTAGCTACTTTGATATCTTCAGGAATACCATTCCATATTATCGTAATTCTATTGAAAAAGTAATCTCTGAAAAGGGAAGTATGAGCATAATTTGTCTTAAGGCAATGACCAGTATTTGCACGACACGTGCGTCCCTGAACAAAAGAGAAATAGTGATCAAATTCAAAAGTAAAATCAACCATATTATTTAGGCATTTATAAAAGAAAACCAGATCCAAATATTCCAACCAATAATTTAGCGGCAGTAGCCTTAGCTTAATAAGGCTATCTCTATATGAGAGATCGCTACCTTTGCCAACGATAAAACGATTAGTCTCCCTTCTTAGCTTTTTTTTGGTTTGTGCCTTCATCCTTAATTGTTCTTGTTAATATCTCACTTTGTTATACTGTTAATTTTTATTGCATATTTTCATTTCATTTCTCACTATACAACTGGTAATGGATGATGTCTCATCCGAAACATGTATTGTCTTTATTAAAAAATGAACTTCAAAAACATTGTGTGGTTCATCAAAGCAATATACTACTTTGTGCTGCTATGAACCCTTGGAAACTTTTCATATTTTTCACACAGTGGGTGTGTGCACATTGGTGACTATATTATAACAGTATGCAGAAGGAGTTGAGTATTTCATGCCTTTCATGCTAAATATGCTTTATGATTATTTTTATGAAAAAGGCTGAATGGAATCCTTATTTCATTCCCACTTTTCTGATTGGATACCAATGACAGGGTGCAGCTGAGTGCATAAATTAAAAAAATTAAAACATGAAGGTTATATATAACTTATTTATAACTTTTTTGCAGGAAAATGAAGGAACATCGGGTTTCTGTGCTCCATCATTTTCGCCCCTCCTCTTACTTGATAGGAACTAATAATATTACTGTTTGTGCCAATTTAAAAGAGTACTTACGAGAATTTCTCCTAGAGGTGATTGTGGTTAAAATATCCACTGCTACATCTAAAAAAGATATTCTTGGAGAGGAATTTTCTAAAAATGGATTATGAAGGTTTTCTTGCTTCTTTAAAAAATTTTCAATTTCATCCAAACCTGAAAGACATTAATATTATTATTAATTGTGTGTAACAACAATGGGAAGCAGTAGGCCTAGAAAAAGATTAAAATCACAACTTGCCCATTAGGCAAGAACATTTGATGACTCTCTTGCCAGAGGACCCTCCACTTGCCTGATTTTAATAATAATAATTTTTTTTTTTGTAAATTGAAAAAACTACTGTTTAGTTTAGATAAATAAAATTAATAAAACTAGTACTGGACATTAACCTGAAACTTAGCGACGTTAAAATTGCCTAGGCTTCTTCATGCACGATCGTTGGTGCAGGCTGAGATGCATGATGGGACACCACGCAAAGCAGTGTCCCAAGAGTGAGACAAAACGAAACCTCAGTCCACCCCTCCTGTCGCTAAGTTTCAGGTTACTGTCCATTACTAGTTTTATTTATTTATCTATTTTATTCAACTGGATGTCTAACATTCTCCATTTTCACTGTAGTTCAGTAACTTGTGACCACAGCCCCGGCACTGTACTACGTCCCTAAGGCTGAGCTTGAAATTCATTGTGAGACTTGCAATCCTCCTACAAAAGGCAAACTGATTTGCTTTTTTTAGAAGATTGCACGCAGAGATCATGCTACCGTACACGTAGGTACAGTGGAAGGAATGATCATGTGGCTCTAGAGGTATTCCGTGGACAGCAAATCATAATTCCTTAGCTTGCAAACATGACATGCTTACACCTTGGTGCAGAATCCTGTCTACAATGAGCACAAAAAACCATTGATAACAATTATTTTTGCTGGGAATGAAAGCCCTGTTACAAGTACAGCTGGCAGAGTGTGACCAGTAATGAAAATGAGTACCAATCATGGAGGTTACAAGTATATGAACTGCCCAACTGATCTTAGGGACAATGACTCTCAGTTCACATCATTAGTGTTTATCAAGTCCTAAAACAAGTTGGACTTAGAAAACAGGACCAGCTGTCCTGGAGGTAGAAATGTGAATGGTAAATTCAAATTGTTGATCAACAAATGTTGAACTGTATGTCACCGGCTTTAGACAATTAGGTTTCTGTGTTCGAACCACTGTACTGTAAGACTCCACTGATCTTGTTTGCTTACCTTGTACTACCAGTATTCTGATTGGTAATCTCAAAAGCTTTGAATCTCCTTGCACTCTACTTGTTCCAACTGTAATTTTGTAAGAATATTTAACTGCATGTCCTTTGTATGATGGGGCTCCATCTACTGGTACAGTGTCGCTATAAAAATCTAAAGAAAAACCAAGCTCAGTGATACATGTAAGTACCGGTAAATATTTAAAAATGTCATGAGGGTGATGACATAGCCCGCAAGCAGGCTCTTTTGTAAGTGTCATGCGAGCGGCAAAGCCCCAATCCTCTTGCGGCTTCACCGCTCACACAACACTAACAAAAGAACCTACTCGATGGCTAGTGATGACAATGATAATGATCACCATCTTCATCATTACGATTAATTCACTTCAAAACACAGTATTATATTGGGAAGTCCATAAGGTACCTTAGCAGTATGTACTAGACTCTTCTGGGGATTCTGGCCAATCTCAATAGGCTGTGCTTAAGGGACCAAATTAGGTACCTTTTCTACACAGGGGCTCAAACCAGAGCCATGATGAATGGAAGTGTCATTTTGTTACTTTTAGATTTTCTCAAGCTCTTGAATGATTTGACTTGGATATAATCCATCATGCCTCAGCTCCTGTAGGCAACTTAAATTGAAGTCACAATCATCTCAAAATATGAGCTACTTCTGGCAAGGCCAACAGCTGGGCACTTTCAGTTATGTTTGATATAGCCAGCTTTTATTTACAGTTGGCCACATTCCTGGAGAGTGTTCCTTGTGCACCAATAATAATAAAATAAACAAAATTATGGAGCAACTGTTACTGGTGCCTGATGGATGTGACTTCATAATTTATTATAAAGCGATTCTCTAAAGCTCTTCAATTTTCTTGCTGGGTAGTTCATGTCAAATCTCATCTCCCTCTAAAAGCTTAGAGATGCTGCATCTTAATTCTCAAGGATCTGGGCTGTTCCCAATTACAGTATAATATAATGCCACCATGCATAAGAGCAATAATAATATTATTTATTCAGTATACATGTACCAAGGTACTCTTGCCATTTCACAATTTCCTAAAAGACTGTTTTGAGAGCTGTTATAACCAATGGTACCACCACAATACCTGGTGTATCACAGGCAGCCCAAGCTCGGTATACGATTTATAGACTTTGTACGGGAAAATTTACTTTGAGCTTATAAATGCTAAAATAAGCTGTAAATGTAGAAATAAAATTCATTTACCTCTACATTCAGTTCTCCTCGTATTTTCTGTGCAATCGGAGGGGCAAACTTGCATCCGTTTTAGACAGGTTTGTGGCTTTCGAATTTTTACAATGTCGTTAGTTGTCATTTCCCCTCATAAAGAGAAGAAAGGCTGGTGATTCGCGGTGATCTCGTCCCACAAATTGCTCTTGTATCACAAAGCAACGGTCCGAATCGCCATGAAAAACACCACAGCCTTAAGGCCAGATAAATTTCCTATCACATCAACTCAAATGGGAGTGATAACAATGTGCTTCCTTGGAAAACACCCTTTTCATTCCACCCTGTCCAAGACTAATACCAATTTGACGATACTTCTCCACTCTCTCTGTGTAATTACCATTATTATTGTTGTTATTATTATCATTATCATTATTATTAACAGCTATTCACATTTTTTAAACTTGTTGGGCAATTAGCAATTTTCTCTAGTCTTCTCAGAAATTAAGTTCTGTATGATCCAATACAACCACACACCAACTTTTAGATGTCGAAAAAAGATAACGCTGTTGGACTGATATCGAACACACCGATATCTAATGATGTTTTAAATGTATCAAGTCTAGATCTTTTGCCTTTAAAATCTCATCCAAGATCAGAAGAGGAATACCTAGATTTGTGGAAAAACGGTACTAAACACCATACAGCACTTACAATTCTTCGATTCTCCGGGAGCAAGTTCCAAATCGCAGAACAAGATCTTCGGTTTCGTAGACATCAAGCATCGGCCTTCTTCGCCTGTTCATTGATATTTAAGACAAACCAAAATAAAATAATAGGAATCAATTATTCAACATTTCGACGAATTTGATAGCATACCAAAACAATCCGCTCACAAATTATGCCAAACAGGAGCCTTTTCTCTAACCTCTTGAAGGAATAAAGTTTGTACAAGAAGCGTCGTTCGAGTTCAAAGGCAATTTATCGGATGTTCGTTCAACTCGAGGAGGCAGCTGCACCCTCGATTCGTTAACAGAGCATTGACAATGTATCTGGACGCTTGCCCACGCTAGCCTATCCGTTTCGCGTTTTTCGTTAGTGCACTCACTGTCTAAAGTGTGATGGCACGTCGGATTGCAAGTCTCTTTTTCGACGCTTGCAGTGTTCGTGAAAATAATTTCACATTCGATGCACTCTCCAGCGAAGAAGACAGACCCGCGAAGAAGACGGGCTTTTACCTCTATCATGACGCAAACTGTAACGGAGAAGATCCTTTCACGCAGGGTTTAATTACATCCATAGCTCACGCTATTGGCTAGCTACATGCGATCACCGTCAGGTTTTGTCGCTAACGGATTTCCTGAAGAATTTCCAAATAATAGTTGCTCTTCAAAGCATCCGCCATTTCTCTGCTCGCCGGAACCCTATGGCAGAGACGGCTGACCATGTTGTTTGCAGTCGAAAAAGTAAAGTCGGTCGTCACCCTTTTATTTATTTTAGATAATGGCAAAAAGAACATCACAATGTAAACGATAACTGTTATTTATCCAGTATACATTATACAGTAAATGGAAGTATCGCCCAAAAGAATTTGTCGCACTTTCTGTCCAACTTACACGTGTCTCCATGTCACGCAACCACACTCAGTTGTCACGCAACCGGTACTCATGGTCCTCGCAAGACATTCTCAAGCCATGTTTGAGGGTGATAAAGGTATTTTCGTGAACCGTGAATTGCCTCTTTTATTTTCTGTGAAATTTGAAATGGGCTTTTTTTCGTGAAACGTGATTTTAGCAATATTACCATTAGCAGTGATTTTTGAGAATAATTATCCGTGAAATGTCTAATTCACCGTAAATTGTGATCTTCGTTTTTGTTTTTTATTTTGCGGGAGTTGGAGCCCGATAAATTATAACAATAGACTGTAAATAATAACTCGGCAGAGCAAGGTACAACAACTACATTCTTTGAAACGTGAGCCTTCGACACGAGGCCTCGCTAGCCTTGATAGCTTTGCTGGTCAATCAACATATTGAAAACTAGCGTGGAAATCGTCTCAGAAAGTCGCAAGACCCAATGTTACCGTTCTGACAAGTTTCTTTATGGCAGACGGCTGTAGCTGTTAACTAGAGTAAGAAAATATGTTCATTTTTTCCGTGAAACGTGATATGGACATTTTATTGTCTGTGAAAAGTGAAACGGCCATTTTATTTTTCGTGAAACGTGATGAAGACCCCCCTTTACCACCCTCAACAGTAGCCCCATTATTTTATGAACAAATTATCGAAATTTACAATATCCATACCCATTGCATGTGAGTCTAATGGAAAGGACCACACCGCAGTTGGTAGAGCATCGGACTACTTTGGGGAAGACTCCAGCCAGACCAGTACTCAGTATCTTTACATAATTGAACAGAATGTGCTGCCTTTGTGATGACATCTGCAAATGGTTAGACTCTCTAGTCTACTCAGATGCGATAAACCATAAACCCCATCTCACAACCCTGCAGCGGTGTTCATATAATCCTGTGGGACATAAAAGTACCCGGACACTGTATTCGCAAAGAGAAGGGCATGGAGTTTCCAGTGTTGTGGTCTTTCTCTGGGGCATGTATCATGACTGGAAGGGTAAATAGCTACACCAAGCTACTCTAAAAATGTATTTTCTCGCGTTAAGGAATGCACGTTTCAGTGCTTTGCATACGGGTGTGTTGGTATTTGTCGTGTGAGTTTATTTTGTGCGTGGTTATTTGTTATCAGGTATATAAGGTGTTCCTTGCAGATTCAAGGTCACTTGACGGCATCTCTCGCTACCCTTCTGTAAATTTTCTTGTATTTGTTATCTTTTTTGTTATTATATTTAATCTTTCAGAAAGGTTGTTACCAGATTGTACATTAGTGTCATTATTGTTAGCTTACGTCTTCGTTAGCTGTAGTTTGTAGTATGTTTATTCATGTATTTTGCCCGTGTTCTAGCTATCAATAAACGAGATGCCTATTCCTGATTCTTGTCTGCATTTCATGGTTTCTAGAATGAAAATGATTTGTTCTCGTTTCACTGCAGAGTGATTAGAGAACAATCTTATTTTCCAAATAAAGATGTGACAATGATGATTAAAGGCCACTCTATCACAAAGGAGGCAGAAAATAGAGGCCCTGGGAATGAGGTTGGCTCCCCACAAGTGACTAGGGGCCCGTTTTGGGAAAGTCCCGAAAACTTTTTGAGCCCAGAAAGCCATTTGTGAAACTGCCAACCACTCATTTGGGAAAGCCAAACTTTTAACCTGTTTTCAAGCTAACTAAAAGAAACATGTCTGTGAAGTTTGACGACTTAAATCCTCTCCATTCTTGACATACAAAAGGAATTTTGACACCTAAAAATGCCCCGAAATTTTTGGGACTTTCGAGAAACGTGCCCCAGCTGGGTTGAATGCTCAGTTTGTAGAGCAGTGTAGCTGGGAGCCCATGACTAGGAGCGAACAACTCCCATTCTAAGCCTATGTCACAGTATTTTTACTGACTGATCTATTTTTAGACTTCCTTTTCTGCAAAAACAACGGCAGTTCCAGTTCGGTGACGCTATGATGTCAAGTTGGTTTCGTTTGATTGGGCATCAGGCTCCGGTGGCAGTTTCGTTCACGAGAAATTCAATCTAAAAATAAATTGGCCCATGAAAACGCTGTGACAGGAATGTAGGGCTGTTGTTCGCTCAAAGTCCTGGGCTGCTGGTGTAGCCCAATTGCATGGTCATGAGTTCAAGCCCTGTTCAAGCATGGGTTTTTTCAGGCTTTCTTCACAACTGCTTAAGGGGGGTGGCTCTTAACTACCAAACCATTTCTGTGGACCCTTTCAAATAGTCATTTCTAGAATTCCTTTAACTTTACAGTAATCATTTTTTGCCAAGTGTGTTCTATTTAACATTCTTTTGTAGGGTTCGACTCACAACCATATTTAGTAAATCATGTGACCTAAACAGAAAATGCCTAAAAACTCAGCGAATTAACTATGTTTTTCAAAGTTTTAATGCAACAGTATGAGAATATTCTAACACAAAATCTGTAGCATAGATTTTAAAAGAAATTATTCCTCAAAAAAATATGACTTCCCTTCTGACCCTCAAAATAATGATCATTTCCATTTTTTGTCCAAATGGCATGCGCCTTCTGATTGGAGTGATGTCACTTTGTGATTTCCTTTTTTGTTGGGCTCTTTGACTATGTTTTCTTAGAAAATGCAACCATTGTCTTTCTGTGGTTAAGTGCCACCAGCCCCCCCCCCCCTCCCCCCCCACCCCCTTAACCCATTGCTGGGAGTGAGACTTAATAGATTTTACTCTAATGCCAGACAATAATCTTATTTGTCAACTGGGGTTGTCCTGGTGTGGCTGAGGAGTGAATGGGTTATGTTGCTCCTCAACTACAATCTTGGACAGAATAAAATGGAACAGAAATGCCCCCTCTCCCCCAAATCAAGGATGAAGGTGTGTGAAGACCAAAACGCGCCATTTCCCATCACTGATTTTGGGGGGAGGGGTGGTCTCAATGTTCCATTTAATTTGTCCAAGATTGTAGATATATTATCTTCAGCTCAAGTATTATTCTTCCCTCTTGCATTGGACCAAAATTATAGAATGTACCACTCTGTCCTGTTTTAGAGCATAAATTTATTGCTTTCTGACATAAGGCCTCAACAGTCCTCCTTTTTGGGAGGAGGGGGGTGGGGAGTGCCTGCCTTTTCCTTAATAAGGTTAACTGACTTAAAGTATTGCAGATACCTCTGTGCATTGTCTTGTTTTATCTGACAAGTTATGTGTGGTACAATGAAGGGATGGATAAAATATAATTCAAAGTGGCTTTTGGAGAAGTGTGATGTCAGTCCTGAAGCTTTGGAAACATTTGGTAGTTTCTGGAAAAATATCCCCATTTCTTTTGAAATTCAGATAACAAAGGAAAATCTGTGAGACTCTTGGTTAAATAAAAAAACAATTTATGAGTGATAACGTTGAAGACCCTGAAGGATAAACCAGAAATCATTTAAAAATTTCAGGAAATTACACTTGAGCAAACCTCAATTTTCAAAACATGCTCCCCCTTTTGTATGGAGCTCTTGGAATGCTACAATACAGTAAAAAGTGAAGATATTGTTGACATCACCTATTGTCATTAATGCACCGATTAACTCTAAACTTCAACATCCCCCCCACCCCCCGGGCATTTGAACTTTTGAAGATTGGATCTTTCAAATTCCCACCCCCTCGGGCCAAAATGGTGTTCAAATGCCCTACCCTATTGTCGAATTTGTCTGTCATACCCTACTAAAGAACAATCGTCGTCGGCTCCTGCCGTCTTTAATAAAGACCTTTGAAGAACTTTTTTGTAAGCCATTTGCTCACAGATGATAGATCTCTTCCTTTAAACTCTTCCATCTCGTCCAACCATGTGTTTTATAGCTGTTAGCGACTTTGACGCCCAAAAAAAAATAAAATTTGAAGCTCGACACTTCCAGTTCAATTTTCCCCACCCCACGCAGGCAAAGGTCAAATTCCCCACTCCCTGGGCACAGAAGATAGTCAAATGCCCACGGTTTGCCCGGGAAGGGGGAATGTTGATGCTTCGATTTGATCGGTGCATAATGTGCCAACCAGAGCCTCATTGGTTCTCGAAACAAAGGGTCTTTTGTTCCTGTGGTTGGCAAATTTGAATAACAAAAGCAATGTTTGTAAATAGATGTGTTCCCTATAAACATCTTGCAATTATCACAGAAATAAATGCTACTTACAACTAAGTTAGGAGATATACATCTGACAGCTAAAAAGAATGACCTTTAAGAAGGCCTTTGGTTGGTAGATAGAAGTGATTGAATGGGAAAAGAAATTAGGAAAAGTCATCGGTATTATCAAAAAACTTTTGCACACACCTCTAAACCACACCAACGCAAAAATACTGAAAGATCATTGCAGGAAATATATTTTTTTCGTGAGGTGAATGATCGTATGTTGCGGTGTATAAAGTAGTAGGCAGTTAACGTAATTTTTTTCAGGTAACAAGCACACCGAGAAAACAAAGAAGCTCTTATATTTCTATAACGTACACAAAAGTTTATTCGAGAGAATTTTAGCTCAAAAATTAAGTGCAAAATATCCTGCGTTTTCTGAGCGTCAAATTGCATTGTACCTTGTACAGTCATCCAGGGTTTCCTTCATTTTGAAATGTTGTTTGCCCAAGTGTCAGAGCCAATGTTCAGCAAAGAGAGTCGTGTTCTGAGTACGAATTTTACAGAAATCATCCAATAAACCAGTGTGGCGTGTGAGCAAAAATTTTGTACATCAAGACAAGCGAGCTTGACTTTGGCTCGGATCGAAGATAACCAATCAAAAGCTAGCAGTGGAGCAGATTGACCAATCAATGAGCAGCAAAAGTGACCAATGAGGAGAAGGCAATCTGCATATAAACTTTCAAGCACTTACGATTTGACGCCAGTGAGTATTTTTAACGGGTGCGAGAAGTAAGGTTTGATAGGAATCTACGCTAGGACGACAGAAGAATATTATGGCTCGTACAAAGCAGACGGCTAGGAAGTCCACCGGAGGAAAGGCTCCAAGGAAACAACTAGCAACCAAAGCCGCTCGCAAGAGCGCTCCATCTACTGGTGGTGTGAAAAAGCCTCATCGTTATAGGCCGGGAACCGTCGCTTTGAGAGAAATCCGTCGGTACCAAAAATCAACGGAATTGTTGATCAGAAAGCTCCCTTTCCAGCGACTTGTTCGTGAAATTGCTCAGGATTTCAAGACTGACCTTCGCTTTCAAAGTGCGGCCATTGGTGCCCTTCAAGAAGCTGCTGAAGCTTATTTGGTTGGTCTCTTTGAAGACACAAACTTGTGCGCTATCCACGCTAAACGTGTCACCATTATGCCAAAGGATATTCAGCTTGCCCGCCGAATCAGGGGAGAACGTGCTTAAAAAGGCTATCGCGTACACAGTAAAATTTTATTGAACTTGAAGAATTAACCAAGAAACTGAACTCTTTTATATATTATATACATGCGCTAGTGATGTTACTATTCAAAAATGTTCGTTTCACGTGAACTCTTTCGCTATTTGTTTTTTTTTTCTCCGAAGGCCGGTCGTGATCGTTCACAAGTTGATTCTCTGCTGTCGATGTTCAGATGCGAATTAGTTTTAACAGTTTTATTTCCATTACCTGGTTAACTTTTGTAAATTAATTTTGGCGCGATAATGTGACATAGGAAATGTGAATTTGACCAAAGACATTTTTTGTGTCATGGCTGAAGCGGCCTGTTGGTTACAACAATCTACATTGTAGGTCTTTCCCTTGCTATGTGGAACAATAAAATCTGCAGTCACTGAAGTATCCAACCCTAGTGTGTAGTTTGTAACAAACACTGTAATATACGACTTTTTAACCAACCTTGTATTTAAGAGACAATAAATTTGTCCTATTTCATCTGCTTGACGATTTCGTTGAATCACCGGGCTTGGACTTCAACCTGATGCGTACTTGGAATAAATTCTCAACAAATGCGGTCAATTATAAAATCATGAATCGAAGGGTGGGTTCCATATTGAACGAGGAAAGGCGTATAATTTTAACTTTTAGAGGGATGAGGTCCATTACAAAATCGGGAATTCGTTAGGCTTATCCGCCTAAAACCCAATGAGATTTTACTAAAACGTAGTATGACAGCTGTGGCTACTCTTTGTTTCACTTCATCTGCACGGAAACAAAAGTGTTCGTGACTGCGCGTGTTATAGGGGCACGCAATTAGATTCTTACTCAAAAACGAAAGTGGGCAATATAAGCTGTCTTTACTTCAATCGAACAGGAGTTATGAAAATAACCTTCGAGAAGTCCCATGAGATAAAGCGTGGTTCCTGTTTTCGTTATCTAACGTCACTTGTTCGGAATTTCATCGGCCTATCGGTACCAGTATTTTTTCAAAAGCACTCGGTAAATATGGCGGCTATCAAGTTAAGAAACTTGAGGTTTTCGTCGCCCGTTTTTCTCTCAAAAGTCTCAAAAGGAATCAGAAAAACAGATTTCCATAACTTGCAGAGACAGATCTGTGTAAGAGTTGTGTTATTTTGGCATGTAAAGGCTACGATGTTTGTTTCTTGTCGATATATGCTGTATTGGTTTTAATTGAAGTTAAATCGTTTGATTTCTATTAGGTTGCGGGTGAATCCAGGAGACGATTTTGTACACAGGTAATTCATTTACACGTTAAGGAGAAATTGAATTTCTTTATGCATTTGGCATTGATCTGATATGGAAATTGGCAGGTCTGAGGACTAAGTTAGCCTACATGCCGGCAGGTTTAAGGACGGTGCCTACTAATTCACAGGTATTTTTGCGCGGTTTACTGAATATGCGGGAAAAGCAAATCTTAACAAGTGTTTTTGAAATCCAAAAAGAAAATTGGGGGTAACCACGCATTTTTCGAAGATAATTAATCAACAATATTTGTAAAGAGCTTTATTAAAAATACAAAGCAATGTATGGTGTTCTTTTCCAAATTGAAGCTTAATTATCTCTGAAAAATGCGTGGTTACCCCCAATTTTCTTTTTGTATACCAAGAGCACTTGCTAAGATCTGCTTTCTCTGCATAGTTCTAAACCACTCAAAAATATCCCTGTATTAATAAGCACCACCCATAGGAAATCCGACTATCTCGAGATGCGCAGAATGTATGCGCAATAACAATAGTAGGCACCGTCCTTAAATAAACACAGGTCACTCGTAACAGGTCATTGTTTTACCTATACTAAAACAACCCAAAACCTTCAAATTGGCAACCCTTAGGGCCTGGCCAAACGGAAATGTTTGGCGACCAAACAACACGTATCAAACATTGTTTGGTGACTGAACATGCTGATGTGTAAGTGAGTGGCTAAATGGTTAAAACATGTTTGATCCAACTCCAATCAAACTCCACAAGCAAAGAACTATGGGTCACAAATGCGTCAACAACACGTGGATAGATTTCAAACAGACCCCTTCAGGCAGCAGGTTCACAGCTGAGAGATCCCAAAAAATGACTGTCTCGTGAAAAGTTGTGTGAAAATCAGTGGTTGACTTATAAAGTTGGATAACATCAGTCTTGTTCCTCATTGTTTCATTTTCCAGACCCAGAAGGTAACTCTAATCCCTGGGGATGGAATTGGCCCAGAAATTTCTAATGCTGTCAAAGATGTATTTGCAGCAGCTGAGGTTTGTTTAAGCTTTGCATTTTCTTTTTAGTTTTTACTAGTTCGTTTTGACAACAATGTTCTGGCGAGTGTATGATGGTCGCGGTTTGATCTCGATCACATTGAGATAAGAATCCATGGGAAGATGTAGCTGTCTTCAAGTTGTGGAAGTGAGTTTTCAGGACTTGTAAACAAACATCACAACTTTTACAGTAATTCTGTCTTTTGCCGTTTGATTAGATATATAAATGTTGTAGAAGAGATGTCACTGTATGAAACTGTAAAACTGTTTGAGGAAATAGTACAACTTGTAACATTGTGAATCAAAGGGATCTTGTTTACTTAACCATTATTAGTGGCTTGTTTGTATTTTATTGAGTTTAATAATAATGATAATAATAATAATAATGATAATGATAACAGTAACTACCTACTTAAAAGTCTGAAGTACATAACACTTAGCTCAAATCAATGAAATGAAATCAAATCAATGCAGATCACCAAACATTAGACAATAGGTTTTTTTCCTATGACATTTCATTCGAAATGTTAGGCACTATTACCTTTCAACCGTGATTTGAGGATTTAGGTCAATGATAAAAATACCCCCAAAACTCACCTTGTTACATATCTATCATTTTAGTAATGGTGACTTTTGAACACCTATTATAGGTTCCCATCGAGTGGGAAGAAGTGACAGTGACACCTATTCTTCTGCCTGATGGTCAAACCACAATACCGGCTGCAGCAAAAAATTCAATGAATAAAAACAAGATTGGTCTCAAAGGTAATGAACAAAAACAACCAGGAACCTTTCTCATAGTTTGAATTATAAAAGCATTATCTCTTATAATTCACACATTGCAGCTGTAGACTGAATTTTAAAATAGGAAATGGTTTGAACCCAGGAGTACGTGACTACGTGACATACTTTACCTTGATGGAATTTGATCGTCTGGGTGAAAGGAGTCCTGAGAAGGACTGTTGATATGTTTCGACAACCTGAGCGCAAGTCATCTTCAGAGTCAATATTAGTGACGGTTGGAAATTCAAACAAATGTAGTGATGCTCTGGTCTGTGTTGTGATTGGCAGTGAAAAAGTAATGTGATTATTGTAAGGATAGTGAGTGATGATTGGTGCATTACGATCCAGTTAGTTAGTGAACGGCTAAAACGAGGCTAACGGCTAAAACGAGGCTAAGGGTAAGACCAAGGGTCACAGTAAGGGTAAGGATACAAATACAGAAAGTATTCTAAAAATGCATAAAAGCTAACCTTAAACTTTTGTTTAGGCCTAAGGTTAGCTTTTATGCATGTTTAGGATACTTTCTGTACTCGTATCCTTACCCTTACTGTGACCCTTGGTCTTACCCTTACCCTCGTTTTAGCAACGCCGGTTAGTGAAGGTTGCAGTAGGTTTGTAAGCCTAGAGGAAAAGTTGTGTGTAGTTAAAAACATAAAGACAGAGCCATTTTTGAGCCTGGTAGCCCTCCTCTGTACTTACTATATAGTGTCCTTTATCAAATTTTCACGGCCCCAAAAATTAGTCCAAACTTCAATGGTCCTCAAACTTTCATTTTATATAATAAAAAATAGGGGTCAACATGCGATATTGGACACGTATAGATCTGAAATAATTTTTTTCAATGCACTAATTCTGCAAAGTTGAATGTCTAATTTTTGTTGAGCTTATTTGAGTTACGTTTGTTGAGATTGCTTTGCTGTTTTTGCCTGACTTAAATATTGAATGACAACTAACATGGCGAAGAGTGCTTTCCTCATGCACATGCAGTGGTGTTGTAAACAGTCATTCATTGAAAAAAGTCGTGGTCCTGACTGTTTTCTTTCAAAGAAGTCAATTAATTTCTCCTATAATAAAAGAAATCTGTTTTGTGATGCACTGGATGATGCAGCAGTGATCTAATTACAAGAAATGCAGGCATTATTTCCCCTAAAAATCAAGAGCAAACCAGTCAAAGCAATTTAATTAGAGCACTTATGTTTTGCTTATTGTTCAATAACATGCCAAAGCCACTTGAGAGCAAAATCAAAAAATCACCCAAAAAGTCACTTGCAGGGCTGTTTTTGCCCTTTGTAAATATTAGTATTTTACTATCACAAATAATAAATGTTATTATTTTTATTTTGACAGGACCATTGGAGACCAAGATTGGCAAAGGGCATGTGTCTATGAATTTGACCCTCAGGAGGTAAGATTGATTTAAATGCATTGCCATGGTAAGTGACTTTTTGCTCAAGAAGTGCCTTTTAAAATCAAAATGCAGCAAATTCCAGAAGCAAAACAAACAGCCATGTTAAGTTGTCTTTAATTAAAGACTGTCTACCGAGATGCTTTGGGCACCTTTGTTTATGTTTTCATTTGGCTTGAAGTAATGAGTGGGAAAGAAATACATGTAGGCAGCAAAAAGCTACAGAGGAATTCTAGAAAGCTGGCCAGTCAAATAAAAGATGTATTTAGACCGAATGAAGCGCCGCTGCTGTTCTTGGACTAATAAAATATCGCGTATTTCAGAATGATTTTGTCACCTACGCGGCTCACGTTGCCAGAAATACAGGTTGTATATTAAATAACAAGCAAATTTCAATAAAGTACATTTAATACTGATCTCTGTTGTTGGAAAAAATACTGGTTTGTTTTGTCTTTGACAATTAAAAAAAAAACTTCGATAAAATTATTCATTGATCATACTCTTCCTGGTAAATTTGTTCACTAAAAATGTTACAGTAGCCGTCAAAGAGTCACACAACAAATTGGGCATCATTCAATTCAGGAATGTTTTCAGGAATGCCTTTAGATGCTGAAGAAACAAAAGCATCTCATCCAAATGTTTCATGATTATGAAACAAGAATTAGAATTCCAAAAAAGTCTCAAAAATAAGATTAAGATGAGTCACGGTAACTATCCAAATAAGAGATTACAAGCTGTACAAATGTCACCTGGCTTACTGCGAAAAGACTTCAGCAAACTCGCTGTTGGTTTATAGTTTGTGGTATCCCCATGAATCAATAAGGTCTCATCTAAGTGATCTCGAACTGATTTCTGTGAATAGACTGCTTTAAAGCAGCTCAAGTCTCTGAGGCCTTCTAGCGGGATTTTTCGGAATTCACCATTGGTCCAACTGCTCAGTGGTTCAACCCATGTTAAAACGCTTGCAAATTGTAATTAACGAAAAAGTACTGGTCTCTACCTCCTAATAAACTACAATAATGTAGCTGTAATAAGAAGCACTAAGTAAGAACAATCTCAATGGATGACTCCGATAACAAATGATTTAACAAAGGATCAACGCAACTACGGAAAAATAGAGGTTTCATATCATATGAAACCTCCAAGCCGGCGCACATGCTTGGTAGACAGAGAGTCTTAATTTGGCAGAGGTTTCAATAAAATTTAAAGTTGAGGCTGGTTTGAGTAGAGTAACCTGACTGTTGTTAAAGTCCAAATAAATTTTACTCTTAGGTTTAAAAAAATCTTTCTTGAGCCCATTGACTCCTGGGCCCAGTTGTTCAAAAGCCGATTAACGCTAATCCCAGATTAAAAATTAACCAAGGAGTTTATTTCTCTATTCCCAAATGCTGTTCAACGCTGATATTCGGCAAAACTTTACATTAGAAGAAGTCACTCCTGAACAACAGAATAAGCAAAAGAAACTTTCACCAAAAAGTTGAAAACGTGAAACAAAAGTTTACGCTAATCCTGGATTACGTTAACCTGCTTTCGAACGGCGTTGCTAAAATGAGGGTAAGGGTAAGACCAAGGGTCACAGTAAGGGTAAGGATACGAATACAGAAAGTATCCTAAACATGCATAAAAGCTAACCTTATGACTAATTAGGCCTAAACAAAAGTTTAAGGTTAGCTTTTATGCATTTTTAGGATACTTTCTGTATTTGTATCCTTACTCTTACTGTGACCCTTGGTCTTACCCTTACCCTCGTTTTAGCAACGCCGTGCTTTCGAACAACCAGGCCCTGATTCTCATTGAGGAGTAAAATCATTTGTCGTTAGACAATAAAATCTATGAAGTCTCACTCCTAGGAATCATTGGGTTAAGAGGGGGGAGGTCTAGACCTACATGTAGGTAAACTAGCTAACATTACATTCGGCCAAATTCGTCGAGTGTCCCAAATTCTTTTGACCAGGATTGTCTGAAACTGAGTTTCAGCCATCAAAACTGGAAACCATATCATGTATGTCCTCAAAACAGGATTTTAGGTCTAGGTTACACTGTAGGCTAACACTAATGAACCTTTCCCTTACCCTTATCCTCGTTTTAGCAACACCGCATAGTTTTTTAGTGGATGTGTCGCGGTGTTAGACTCAGAAAACAATTATATTATTAAAAGGAGAGTGGACAACACGTTTTTCGAGGGCCGAAGGCATGAGCTTGTAGAGGGGTGCAGGGGCATCCTTAATCCCAGAAAATTTTGAAAATTTGGCCTCTTGGAATGCATTTCCTGCATTCTGGAGCACAAATTAGGGTATTTGAACAGAACACTGATATCATTAAATTTCGGCTTTTTTTTTTAGAGAGAGAGAGTATATAAACGCTAAATTAGCATGATATACCCACTTTAAGGCTCCTTTGCATTCTATTAGCTGCATGAAATGCATTTTATCTGTCGTGACTGAAATTATATTGTTAATGGACCTCTTTAGCTTGTAGGTTTTGTTTCCCATTTCAGACCATGTGATGTTCCCAAGGGAATTTTCCTTTCATTTTTTCATAAGTTATGCATTTATATGCACGTGCATAAGACGACAGTTGAATGAAACTGTTCCCTAGAGTAACATTATGTCATCATGTGGTCAGAAATGGGAAAACAAAACATTCAAGCTAAAGGGGTCTATTACTTTAGTTTAGGGGGAAAAAAGTAGCTGACTTCTCTGAGTGAAGTAGTCACTGCTTTTCAGTGGCTGTCAGTGCTTATTGAAACCACTGCTTTAGGAAGCTGAAGTTAATTCATTAATTATACAAAATTTTCGTTTGTGTTGGTTAAAATCGTGTTTGCTGATTATTCTTGTTAGTGAATACCTACCATCTTCAAATACTGTCATGATGTTCTCTGCTGCCTTAAGCTCTGAGTCACTTGTTTCTTGTGCAACTTTTGTGTCAATCACAGTTATAATGGCAATTTTACTGTCACGCAAGTAAAATGTAGTTAATTGCTCATGACTCTATTATCTGTAACCCTTTCATGGTGGCTCTGTTTTCAATGTAGTGATTGTACTCTCTAGTTGGCAAGGTCAGCAAACACGAAGGATTTATTGTATTCTAGCTTTGAACTTTGTGGCTTTGTTGTCGCTAGCAAGCTAGTACGATCCACAGCATTGGTGCTTTTTTTCAAAGCTCAATTCATGGCTAAGAGTTGCCACCTGTAACACTAAGTTCACTTGTAGTACATCTCTTTTGACTGGCCATGCCAGCAGACGTTTGTCTGGCTATAAAAGCATATTAAGGAAACTATTTAGAGGTCACTTATGTTGTGTTGTTCACTGCATTTAGCACTCGATAATTTATAATTATTGTGGTTACAATTTTTTTTCCCCTTCCTCCCTCCCTTTGGAGTCAAGGTTGGGGCCTTGTTGTATGCATTTCAATAAACCCGGGACACTCCTGTGTGGTGCGGCCGGTTAAGTCTTCACGGCAACTTTTCCCAAGCTTGTTGGCTGCGTTGCCTGCTAACCGGTACTCTTGTCCGATCAAGAATGTGCTGTTTTGCATTCAGCTCATAGTGCTGGGGGGATAAGTGAGGTTCCTTTGTCACACAATCACCGGAAGTCGCACAGTCAGGCTAACCTAACACAAGGCAGTGCTCCCCCATTAACGCCAACTGGAGTCAATGTAAATGTCTAGTAGTTAAGACACAAACATACTTGGAACAGAGACATTAATCTGTATATATAATAATATAATTACTTTGTTTTGATCAGTAAATATGATTATTTTCTCTGTGCAGAGTTTTTAGTTTATATGCCAATGTACGGCCTTGCCGGTCTATAGAGGGCTATCCAACAGCATACAGTGATGTTGATTTGGTCACAATCAGAGAAAACACGGAGGGTGAATACAGTGGCATAGAACATGTGGTAAGACTCAGCGGAAACTAGGCTCTTTGTTTGTTAAGTTGGGGTTTCACTGTATCATTTGACAAGTTCTCAGTAAAGATAAGGTCAGTTAGCCAAGAATAAAGCACTGAATGTTGAAAGTGCATTGCATAATGAACTCTTGCTGAAAATTTGATCCTGATATACCAGATCATCTGTGCGCAATGATGCTTTGAAAATTCAAAATTTTACAAAGAATGTATGGGATAAGCACTTTTGCCACCCAAGAATTTATCAGTTTTAGATGACTAACAATTGGCTTGTTATCAATTGAAAGCTATCAAGTGAAGCTATGATCCTCGCAGTTATGAACGCAATTTTTGCAATTGCGTAAAGAAGCCTAAAAAATTCAGGACTTCAACGGGGTTTGAACCCGTGTCCTTGCGATACCGGTGCGACGCTCTAACCAACTGAGCTGTGAAGCCACTGACGTTGGGAGCTGGTCATTTGTGGGTTCTAATGTTCCTGTGAGGAATGAATCAACGATGAAATGATATATGAAATGGATCATATATGAACTGCAGATATGAAATCAATAATGGCTTCACTTGATTTCATATCCGCAGTTCATATATGATCCATTTCATATATCATTTCATCCTTGATTGAAAGCTAATAGGCTTAAAATTGGAAATTTAGCTAAGTTAGCCTGCGTAGCAAGCGTTCCTGTTTGACAGAAGAGCTTTGAAACGATTTTCCGCAAACTGGCCGCGCGAAAGTTGGGGCAAGAGACTGAGGTGACTTAGCGACATGGGGATCCCAAGGGCCCAACGTTTTCTTCACTTGAGTGTGTATCCTTGCCTCTGTAACGTTACAGGGCTTAGAACAGATGAAAGTCAGAAATCTCAAGGCAATGTAAGGCTATACTATATGTAACTGAAGAGAGAAGAGAAGTATACACAATGCATTTTTACCTTTTGACACTTTCATCTGCTAAGTCACCTCACTAATCTGCTGAGTTGCCAGCGTGGTAGCCTTGATGGTGTAGTGGCTTAGCATGCCCGACTAGTAATCAGGGAGGCGTGGGTTCGAGTCCCGCTCAGGGCAAAAACCAATTTTTCGAATGAGTGTGTTGAAAGGTAAAAATGCACTGTGTGTACTTCTCTTCTCTCTTCAGTTACGTATCATAGTTACTGTATAGCCTTTCATTGCCTCGAAATTTCTGACTTTCATTATTAATTAAGTTTCCCGGATGTTTTAAATTAGTCATCTTCACCAGTCTCCTTTGCATGGCTAAATCCAATATGGCGACCACTATGTTAGTCTTTACTTTGTTATTTATTATTTACTTTTTGCATGTCGCCCAAGCAATAGAATATACCAACAAATCAAAGCAACTTGTTTGAGTTATTTAAGTCAGTGCGCCTTGAGGCCTGGGACGCATCAAAATTTCCATTATGCATTGTTTTTATTTTATTTGCGTAAAAATGCACGATTTCTGTGATTTTGTATTACAATGATGTTATCAATATTTGTGAACTTGCAAAGAGAATGCTTCACTTAAATAAGTTATGTTAACTTTACAATACTTACTTCAGTGTTGTATCACTTCTACAGGGTTAAATTCAGTTGTGGGACACTCGCCTGTTTGCAAAATTTTTTTGGCGTTGCTAAAACGATGGTAAGGGTAAGACCAAGGGTCACAGTAAGGGTAAGGATACGAATACAGAAAGTATCCTAAACATGCATAAAAGCTAACCTTAGGCCTAATTAGGCCTAAACAAAAGTTTAAGGTTAGCTATTATGCATTTTTAGGATACTTTCTGTATTCGTATTCTTACCCTTACTGTGACCCTTGGTCTTACCCTTACCCTCGTTTTAGCAACGCCAATATTTTTTCAATTGAAAGATCATTGCAATTTATGGAAACAAATCCAGGCTTGTGTAGGACTGTAACCTGTGGCCATGTAAAGGAGTTTAACACTGCACTTGAACCACTTAGCTATGAAGGCCATTCTTTACTAAGTAAAGATGGCTTAGTATCTTTAATTTTAGTGATCCTGGAGTTTTTGCAGGCTTCTTCACAACTACTTACCTTAGCCAACACTTTTTTTTCTCTGTAACTTACCATGGTTCAACTGACCCATATGACCCTATGAGGAAGGTATTGACTTCGTAAAACCTTCTTTTAATGTTTTATCTGAAATATAAACATATAATCAACCCCACTTTTCCATGGGAGGGGCTTTTTTTTAGCCACAACTCTTTACTCATTTCTGCTCCCTGCCCTGTCACTCAATTCTTTCCGAACTTGAAACCTTTAAGTGCTCCTCATTTTCTTTTTCTTTGTTTGTTTGGTTGTTCGTTTTTACTGCAACCAACCGACTAGGATAAGGAAACCCATTCGATGGTAAACATAGAAAAAAAGTGGACAGCCTAGTAACTTGTTTCATGAACTGTCATGATCTTTTGGGCTAGAAAATTGTAACTTATCTTCAGTATCATATGTTAGTTGATTCCTCCTTTCCTTGACAGCTTTAAATCTATAATTTTTAAGTTTGAACAAAACAGTGTTTTTTGTCTACAGGTTGTCGATGGTGTTGTACAGAGCATTAAACTTATCACAAAGGAAGCTTCTCAGCGCGTGGCAGACTTTGCCTTTGACTTTGCCAAGGCAAATGGTAGACACACTGTTACGGCTGTCCACAAGGCAAACATCATGTGAGTTACAAAGAAAACAACAGTACTGGAAGTGCCAGATTTAGTCTTGTTACAGGTATTCGAGGATTGAGGTCAGGACACCCATTAAAGCTGTGGCTTGCCTTTTGGAGCATTAAATTTTATAAATAAAATCAATTGATATCACAGGGAATTTCTGTCCCCCTCCCCCTCCCCCATAGTTACACGTAAATGCTGAGTTAAATTAATTTTAACAGAAAACCCAAAGTTGTGAATTTGAAGCCTTATATCAAATAAGAGATCTTGATAAGATTGTAGCTGGGATTTGCCAGGCTTAGTGTCATCTCAATCTATACCCTGCGAGCAGAGTCTCTTTCGATGTTCCTAGATAAGTCGGGAAGAGGAAAGGTAGACTCTGCTCGCCGCCTCCACATTCTTTGATTTGCCGCTCATCCAAAGAATTGGATGAGTCAGTCCAGTTTCGACTTGTCAAACCTGTTTTTTTAATTTTTGCGCATGATCAATCGCCACGCGTCATCAATATTTTGAAATTTACGACAGCGTGGCAATTTTAACTGTTAGAATTCCCATGAGTTTTTCCCATGTGTGTCGGTTACAGAAACTTGTGTGACAGAAACCTATAAATTTTTCAGTAAAAAAATGAAATGATATTTTAAGAGTATGGACTATCTTGAGTTTCCAATGAAATGATTCCTTGATTGTCGTGTGTTTGCCAGAGTTGTTGGAAAATATCCCGACTGTTTGTTTTCGTTTTGTGCTTTTGTGGCTACAGGTCACGCATGACTGACACCGAATACATTTAAATTTTTAACGCATGCTCAATGCGAAATGTGGAGGCTGCGAGCAGAGTCTACCTTTCCTCTTCCCGACTTATCTAGGAAGATCGAAAGAGACTCTGCTCGCAGGGTACTCAATCTAGGATCTGGCTACCTAAAATGAGCACTTCTGGCAGGGGTTTCAATAGAAGCCGCTTACCAGCGGTATACCGCCGCCTGCTTTGCCTCACACCGCCGGCTAGTTTGCCTTGATTTTCACTAAAAATGCTATCATTGGAAACTTGTCAAACTGCCGCCTTCAATGGGCTATCATGGACGGCTATTTCAGAAGTTATTGAAACCCCTGCTTCTGGGTGTCTTAGGCAAACAGCCTTTATTTAGGGATGCATTTGTAAATCACTAACACCTATTAAAGGTCATTTACTGGAGAATATAGACCATCAAGTAAAGCTATGATCCTCGCAGTTATGGACACAATTTTAGCAATTTTTTCATTCTTCTCTACGCAATTGCTAAAATTGTATCCATAGCTGCAAGGATCATAGCTTTACTTGATTTCATATCCGCAGTTCGGTATGTGATTCATTTCATATATCATTTCATTCACAGAATACAAACCACTGTATTGTTAACCCACTGAGTACTAGGATTGAGACTTAATAGATGTGATGTTACTCTGTCTAACACCAGACAGTTTTACTCATCAATCCACTTGGGGAGGGGGGGGGGGGGCAGGGTGGTCCAGAGTCAATGGGTTAACAACCTCCCTTTAATCCTGGTTTACCAACAAAGAGGTTTATGGTGACTTGAGAGTACTCAGAAAAAATATCCAAGTTCTCCTGAACGTCAGGTCATGTTTTACAACTATTGCAATCAACCATTCTTATGTTGGTCGGGTTGATTGGCTTTTCTAGAATGGTTTGTGGAGACATCTTTTCACCCAGCTCTGAATGTGGTTGAAAAATATTATTGTTGAAAGTGATGGTAAGCACCAAAAGTCTTTTTTGTTTGCTTTTATATTATGGTCAGGAATGGCTGTTCAAAGACATAACTGTAAACTTGTAATGACTATTGCCACAGAACAAATGGAAACAATAATAATTGAAAAAGGGGGACATTGAATTTTAAGGTCAACTGTTTCGACTTGGTTGTGGTTGAAATGGTTGATACTTACAGAACCTTAGCGTGTCATGGGCTGGATGGTGGCAGAAACATAGGTAATTAACACAAGATTTGCCATGCACCATGAAGTCTTTCTTTTAAGAAACTTTTCTTTTCGTTATTTTGTTTTTACTAGGCGACTTTCAGATGGTCTATTCCTACAATGCTGCCGGGAGGCTGCTGAGAAAAACAAAGATATCAATTACAAAGAGATGTACCTAGATACAACCTGCCTTAATGTAAGTTTGTAGATGAGTAATCAATATTCCACAACAGGTTTGACACTAGCAATATAATCCATCTGGTTCCAGAGTTTTTATGATTTAAGTCAAATGAAAAACCTAAAAAGCCTTTAGTATTTTTTGAGACTAAAAGAACTGTTTTTTGAGCACATTGTTGTAAACCGGGACTGACTTAAAGTAATAATTATTTTCAATCTAACCTGAGATGTAGACATGCTTGGAGTGTGCACAGTCAAAGTTACAAGGGCAAAAATACTGAAATCCTTGCAGGAATTGAAACTGACAAATAGTGACTGAACCACCGGATAAAGTTATCCGGCCTTTGAACAACGGAGGCCTGAAGGATACTTCGAATAAAGAGTTTAGTGCAATGGCGCAAAGTCGCGATGTGTTGAATTAGTAGGGACCTTCAGATTCTAGGACGAGGACGAGAACGAGAACGAATTTTGACTGCCCGTTTTTAGCGAAAATCCCAAGAAATTTATAACGCGTACGATTAATCTTACTCTTTGTTAGCAGTATAGGTTGCTCAGTTATTCTTATTTCTGTCAACTGGGCCTTTTTGCTGGTCGAAAATTGCCAAAGCTGCTACCGTGTTGTTGACTTGTTTTGATATGACGACATTTTTGCAAAACCACGTACTAAAATGATGACGGTATCACGTTTTTCCCGCCAAAATGACGCTGGTTTGCACGCACTCACTGTTGTTCTATGAAGTTCTATGAGAAATCTCGTACTCATAGTCGCTCTCGTCCTAGAATCGAAAGCTCTCTAGGGTATGCTTCAAGAATGCAGCAAGACTTTTCAATGCATGTAGAGGGTGTGTGTTTTGCTTATTGAGAACATTTCTGCTTCTTTTTGTCAGATTGTAACAGATCCTACAAAATTTGATGTCATGGTGATGCCAAACCTATATGGAGATATCCTAAGGTATATGCATTTTCTTGACAAGTTCTTTAAGTTGTTCTTTCATAGTGTTAACCCATTCACTTATAAGTGCCTTCAATTGTTGAGTAAAATTATCTGGCTTTAGGCAGAGTAAAATCCTGTAGAAGGCAGTGCAGCGCAGTGGTTAGGGCGCTTGCCTTGAGATCCGGGCATCACTGGTTCAAGATGCGATCTGAGCACTGGTTGAATTTGTTCTTGGTGGTCTCTGGTTCAACTTCTCAGCTGCACTTTTAACTAGCCAACTAGCTTGGCTCGGACCAGTTGGGATTCTTAACAGTTGTTGTTGAATGTTCTGTTCTGTCATGATTGTGTTTCACTGGCCCTGAAACGCCCCTATGGGGAGTGGTCAATAATAATGTATTGTATTGTATTGTAACCTACAAGGGTTAAATTGCTACTATTATCAAAAAATCACTTCTTTTTTTTTCTTCAGATTTTGAAAGTGTAATCGCTCAACACTTGACTGGCAAAATTTTAGCATGTAAACACAGCTTATTATATATGCAAAACACGAGTTTAAAAGTCTGAGAGCTTGAAACTCCATGCTGCATATCAATTCATCCGCGTACACACGCATTGCATTCTTAAACTAGGGAGTCTTTAACGTCATTTTCTCCTCGATCCAGCTCTCTCAAGATTTTAAAGTTAGTAATGGCGGACCATTAAACAGGAAAATTCCAGTTAAACTAAACAGGTGTCTTTTGAAATCAAGGCTTAAGACTTCGATCAGTTACTGTTTAGTTAACATAGTTTTGAAATCCAAAGAAAAATAAAAACTGTTTTTTTGGTCATAGTAGCACTTCACATGAGTGCAACATTGATAAGGGGAAGAGGATCGGAGAAGTCATGTCTGGAACAAAAATTCCCTTTTGGGGGATTGTCTAAGGTAGTTTTGTCCCTGATTGTAGATGTTGTTAACTCATTCACCCCGAAAGCACCCCCAATTGACAAGAAAAATTGTCTGGCGTTCTGCAAGTCTCAAGATCACTATTTACTCTTTTATAAGATGCCTATTACTTGAGACAAGCACAAACCAAGACAAGTAGAAATCTGAGCCATTAAAGTAACATCACATGGGACAGGCTTGAGTGGTCTGGTGATTAATCCTTTCATCCCTAAACCAGCCGCCATTTATGAATAAAATCGTCTGTCATCAGACAGAGTAAAATCTGTAAGTATCACTCTTAGGAGGAGAAGTGATTAATACAAATACACATGCAAAACTGCTAATATACTACACATGAGCGCAAATAGGTGACTGGTCGAGAAATTTCAATCAATTCCAGGAGGAAAACGTTTATACTGTTTTACAGCCGTCAAACCAGTCTGACATTTTCATACTGGTCCTGCAGCTGAATTAGTGGTGTTGGTCTGAGCTGACTTTTGGTTCTTGTCTCATACAAGAAAGGAACTGATGTTTGTCCATATGTGTATATTAATGAGAGGCAAGCTCAGTATGAAAATTGGTGTCCCTTTCTGCCTTACCGTCAGCTAATTTAAAAGTTTTAAACCTATTTGTCCCGAGCTTACTGTTGTAAAGAGAAATAGATATAGCTTAAGTCTGTTGTGTTGTCCACACCGAAGTTCATGTGTGTCATTGTGCTACAACCCTGTTCATAAGGGTCTGAACTGGCTACAATGGTGATGGTTGTAGTGTTAAGATCTACGACGTGGTTGTCAACGACAACACCACAAAACAACAATATCATTGGTTAAAAGAAGAAAAATAATCGTGCTGCACGTGCGGCACGCGTCTCAGCACATATTCTTGCGGTACAGCGCGTGCGTACAAATGTGAATCTTTCAGTCTCTATTTTTACTCTGAAACCGCTCGTACCAATTTAGTTTTAGGATACTTCGCCCACATTGTACGACGCGGACGAGATGAACTAATCGCGAAAAACTTGGTTTGCAAAGTTCAATTTTGAACGTCGTCGTCGCAGACCGTACATAGGGAGCTTAAGATTTTCAGACGGCGACGGCAACAACAACACCTCAAAACAATGATATCATTGGTTAACAGAGGAAAAATGATCGTCCTGCACGTGCAGCACGGATTTTAGCTCATATTTTTTCGGTGCTCTGCATAACGACGACGTGAAATCACCAAGTTTGAGGTTTTGACGACAACGTAAGCATACAACAGAGAATCTTTCATTCTCTATTCTCACTATGTAACCACTCGTACCAATTTCTTTTTAGGATACTTCGCCCACATTGTGGGGCGTGAACGAAACGGAATGATTGAGAAAGACTTATGATTTAGAAACATTTTGTTTTGAGGTGACCTTTTCGTCGATGTTGCCGTCGTAGATCTTAAGGTCCCTCATATCACATCAGTTTCATGGTGGTTTACAAGTCTTAGAGAGACAAACCACCAACACCCTACTCTTCACGAGTTGGGTGTGTGGGTACTTTGACTTCCCACAGTGTTGATTAATAGGAAGAGTTGTGGAACGGGGCCTATGGTTTGTAGTCCTTATCCAAGAAGACTTGAAAGTTTAAAAAATGAAATTACGTAGGCAGCACTTTCTCCAACACCTGAGTGTTGGTCCGACCAGGTTTGTGAACCCGCGTTCTCCCGCACGCAAGTCCGATGCTTAAAGTGCAATTTAGATTTTTCTTTAGATTTCAAAACTGTATTAACTAAACACTAAGCGACCAAAGTTTTAAGCCGTGATTTAAAAAGGACACCCTGTTTATTTTGACGGATTTTTTCCTATTTAATGGTCCGCCAAAACTAACTTTAAGATCTTGAGAGAGCTGGATCGAGGAGAAAATGACGTCAAATACTCACTAGTTTAAGAATGCAATGCGTGTGTACGCCGCAGAATTAACATGCAGCACGAGAGTTTTGGGCTTTCAGACTTTTAAATTCGCGTTTTGCATATACAATAAACTGCATTCACACGCTGAAATTTTAGCTAGTGAGTACATGACGTCACTTTTCCCTAGACCCAACCGTCTGAGGTCCAATCGGTCAGTTTTGAACGTGAGTAATGGCGGACTGTGAAACCCAAAATTTACACTCAAAGTAAACGGCCTTTGGATAAAAATGAAAGCTCAAAATCTTGCCAGTCAGATGTTAAACAAACGCACTTTCAAAATCTGAAGAAGGAAGGAATTGATTTATTTTTATCACAGGGGCACTTTAAACATCTGAGCCACGGGTCGTTGGTGGGAAGATCCTGGTAACATGCAAACAACGTTGGTGTGGAAGATTCTTGTAATGGAAATGAAACAAATTTCATGGCATTAGATGACCATTCCGCTGCTTCATTTTGCCAATAGTGTTTTAATAAGGAATTAACAGACGTGAATTAATGAATCCACTTGAAATTTGGTCGGCTGTCTGTGTGTATTTGTTACATGGACGTTTTCTATTTCTTTTACCACAAAATACAAATAAGGATAAAACAAAACAGTTACACGAAAGCAAATGAAAGTGGCGAGGAAGCCCAAAACGAAACCATGAGGCTTATAGACATTGGGCTTCCTCAGAGTAAAAATAAAATTAACAGTAACAGTAAGGCCAGGATCGAAAGTAAAATACAATGAAGGTGTAAGTATAAATTAAATAATTACATAGACCGAGTTGACAAAATATAAAGTGTGGTACATGTAACGTTTTCAAAGTCTTGCCCCTCCGCCATTAAAAATCAGCGTCCAGCTGTGTTGTGTCACGACTCATCCAAAGAGGGTCACTGGTCAATCCAAAATATTGCGAGGAAGGAGCCGTACTTCTTCATAGTGATTTTTTTGCTGAGTCTCTGCACTGAAATTGTGAGGTCTTCATTTATTTTACAGTGATTTGTGTGCAGGTTTGATTGGAGGCCTAGGTGTAACACCCAGTGGAAACATAGGAGCAGATGGAGTAGCCATATTTGAATCTGTGAGTCTTGAGATTTGTGATACAATTGTCAGTGTACTCGCCGAGACACCTATAGTAGACAGACATCAACTCATTCACATCTGAGTATCGCTTGCCTCAGGCTTCTAAAATTGGGTTTGTGCCTTGGCCGGTCGTGTGAGTCCGGCGCGACTATAATGGGGCGTGCGTGCCAAGGTACTTCTCAGTAACAAATGGCAGCCCGAAGTGTTTCTTCTTCATTCCAGGGCAGAAGTTTCATCGAGAATTTCGGACAAATCGTTTCTACGAGAGTGGAGTGGTGTAGATGCCAGAAAACTCAAAGGCAAAACAGCTCTCTTCGGTTGCTGTCTGTGACCCCAAAACGCTTATTGGAGTGGTGTAGATGCCAGAAAACTCAAAGGCAAAACAGCTCTCTTCGGTTGCTGTCTGTGAGCCCAAAACGCTTATGTATGGTTCGGGAGTTGGTTGAAAAAACACCTGATGCAATCAGACTCAGAAGTGAAGAAGTGAATGAATGGCAAACGTTGTAATATCTCACCAGAAACCCATAAGGGATGAAACCGCGCGTTCACAGCTTCCTAATATTCAGTGCGAACTGATTGGTTGAGTGCTTCAGTGCTAAGTACCATATTTGGAAACCCCTCGCTCTTGTTGTTCCAAATATGGTACTTAGCAAATTGAATATTCAGAAGCTTGTTTCCCAGCACACAAGGGGCCGTTACACGTTTCAAACCCTTATGGGTTTCTGATCTCACTGATTACTGAAGCCAAAAGGCTTAAATTTACAGATATAATATTAAGATTTGCACGTTCTTTTTAACTTTTGTAGCCAATTTTTTTACAGCACGATAGCTTCTTTAAGGAAGTTCTTATGTTATTGAATTGAAATAAAACAATGGCATCAACAGAAACTCGCCTATAAGAGAACCGGTCGTCCCGTTGGGGAACTTAGCGGCCACCTCTTAACTTTGGCTTGTGAACTTCCGGAGCCAAAATTAATGTTCTTGTTTTGGACGCAGGTACATGGCACAGCTCCTGATATCGCAGGCCAGGACAAAGCGAATCCAACAGCTCTTCTTTTGAGTGCTGTTATGATGCTGCGGCATATGAAGCTACAGAAACATGCGGATTTGGTTGAAAGGGCCGTGTTGGAAACTATCAGAGAAGGCATGGTAAGCACTGTTTAACTTTTAAGGATATCTTCATCTGGGGTAACCCACTGTTATTGCAAGAGCACTTGTATAGAGCGAGTTTCAAATGAGTGTCGTAAAACCAAAACCAAAGTAATTACTTTGGCCAATCAAAAAGGACGAAGACATTCCAGTAAACCAATCAAAACTCGAGGTAATTACACGTAGCCGACACAAAGCGCGGGAAAATGTGCACGCGTGAGCCACGATTGGTTTGGTTTCACTTCTGATTGGTTGAAAAAATGGCGCGAGAACTTTGAACCAATCATTGAGTGAAGTAATCATAAACCAAAGTAATTATCTAATTACTTTCGACACTCAATTGAAAACCGCTCTAATGCCACTAATGTACTAAATAGGGCTAAAAAATTGACCTGCTTCCAACTGTGTGGCTTCATAGCTCATGTAGTTAGCAGAGCATTGCACCGGCATCGCAGAGGTCAAGGGTTCGAATCCCGTCGAAGTCACCTGAGTTTTTCAGGTGCTTTAAGAGACAATTGCTTAAAAAAAGTGCGAGGATCATTTCTCTCTTTCGCCTTTAGCCCGCACTTCAGATAAATATAGGATCACCACAGACGAAGACACTAGACTAGCCTGCGAACGCAGACGTATTTCCGGCGGTCGTTTCTCCGACCGCCGGAAATACGTGTGCGTTCGCAGGCTAACACTAGACAGGCGTGTGGAAATGTTGGGTCTTTGAATCGTAACTTTCTAAGCTACACTCAAATTTATTTAAACTAGAGTAGCAGCGAACAATACTGATAGGTTTTTTTTATTAGAGTTTCTCTTATTGATAGCGACACGCGCTTTCTTGTCGTATTTGACAGGTATTGACGGGGGATCTTGGTGGACGCAGCTCATGCTCAGACTTTACAAGAGAAATTTGCCGCAAACTTGAGTAGTACTTTTCCAGCTGGCTTTGGAACTTATCGATGTAATTTATTCGAAACTATTTCGGGAAGCCTTATGACACTTGCTGATAAACATTTTGAGTTTGCAATTGCTTCACTTTTCCCCCAAAAAAACTTTTGGGGTTGTCTTTTGTTAAATCGCTGATGGCCAAATTTGTAAATTGAATGATAGAAGAGAAGTTTACAGTTGAGTTTAGAGAATAATTTTGTGATGGCTTTAATTTATATGTATGATATCGGTCACCTTATCCCTTTGATAACTAAACCGGCCCAAACCGGCCATACTTAGTATTTTACTCTGTCTAACGCCGGACGATTTTACTCGTCAATGGGGAACCCCCAGGAGTCAATGGGTTTTCCTGCTAGCACAAGTCAATAACTCATCAAGAGAAACCTTTATCTCCACTAATTCCTTGAGTCAAGGCTATACCGTGTAATTTATTTTTAGGAACAAAAAAATCAAAGAAATCCATCCAAACGGCCCGGAGCTAGCCCTCGAAGAAAATCAAAATCCCACAGTATTCGAGCGGTAGCAATGCGTAGCAAGATTCTGATGTACCAGCCACAAACCGTCACGCCGCTTGCTCCTCTCGGGTTGGATGATATCAACGGAAAATTAGCCAATCAGATTGCGAGATTACAAGCAATTGTGGTAAAAAGCGTGTTAGAATTTGAATCTGGAACATCTGGAAACAAACCCAAACTGGAGGTTGGAACGGGATTTGTACCTGGGGCAACACTGGACCACACCGCCTCCCTATCAGCCAATATAAAGAATACAATAACACCATTTGTTTGTCCCTTCAAAATTTTGCGTAAAAAAGCATTGTTTCTAGTTTCTCTTGAGACATTGTAAGTCCCAAGAGAAAATAAAAACAATGCTTATGCAAAATTTCGGAGGGACAAACAAATTTAAGAGTATTTGGTATTTTTGACATTGGTTAATAGCCCACTTTCGATACATCAAAATTCAGTCCTAAACAAAAGGCATCATCTCGAGGCTTTGAGGGATAAATATAAGGATTTGTATGGGTTTATTCCCCAGAGCCTCGAGATGATGCCATTTGTTTAGGACTGAATTTTTGATATATCGAAAGTGGGCTATTGAAGCTCATTCTCTCCTTCGTGAATTCTGCCCTGTGTGTTGCGAGGCAGTGGAACGCTGATACGCGCATTCCCTTAATTCCTGGTCATCTCTGCACTGCACATGCGTAAGCGAACTGTCCAGGTACCCTCTTGGTACCCTCAGCGCGTATTTGCCTCGACTTCGTATTGGTTCATTACATGGTTTACGTTTGTTGTGATTGGTCATCGTTCTTTTTATTGGCTTTGGTTCACGACACTCATCCGAATACCGCTCAACTGTGTCCTCTATGTTTTTCTCCTACCAGAGGTATTCTTAATCTCCTTTTTCCTTGGTTTGTAATTTTTTTGGCTGAATTACACTTCAGTCGGATAATGTATTCTCTTATGACGCCTCAGCTTACTGCGCGTTCCAGAAACATGCAAATTTTGCTGCCGTCCATCACTGTAGCGGGAGGGGTCGAGGGGTCATATTCCACGTTAATTGTGATTGGCTGTTTTCAATCTTTTTTGCCGGTTTATATTTTTTTACGGTCTGTTGTTAACTATCGCAGCTAACGTGGTTGACGGCAGTGAAAGCCGAATCCAAAGAAAAGTGCAATTAATCTACGTTTATAGAATGGCTAGTGCCTTTAATTTTTATTGAAAATATTTGCATTTCCTCGGTAGCTATTCCGAGTTGAAATTTTTAGGAGATGTCTTGGAAGATTACAAAGAATTGATGAAGAAATAAAAAGTGAAGTGTTCATTCTGGCTCAAAAGATGTGTGTCATTGAGCGTTCTCCAAGTAAATGATCCACGAATGTAGACATTTCCAGCTTTATCTTCTCTCTCGACAATGTTGTAAAAATAACACAAGGTGCATTTTGTTCATCATTTGGTACTTTAATTTCCTAGAGGGTTCAATACATACTTTTGAAGTGAAGCTATGATCCTCGCAGTTATGAACGCAATTTTTCAGCTTTCTCTACGCAATTGCTAAAATCACTTGATTACATATCCGCAGTTCAAGATATGATTCATTTCATTCGTTAGTACATACATGATCACTCCCCATAGGGGCCTTTCAGACTAATAAAACACAACATGGTAACGAAACGACAGAACAGAACAGAGCAACAACAAGAACAACCGTTAACATTCCCAACTGGCCGGAGGCACAATTATTGGACCATTTTCGCATTCTCACGGCCGGACTGGATCTAGCATGAAATGGAGGCTAATGCTGGCAAATCTTTTCAAATGCCTTCATTAGCCTCCCCTTCAGGCTGGACCCAGTCCAACCGTTAGAATACGAAACTGGCCGAGAAGGTGAACCAGGGACTATCGGGAACGATTGAAATGGGTCTTGAAACCGGGGATTCTGGATCTCAAGGCCGGCGTCCTAACCACTGGGCCACACTGCTTATCTTATCTCTCTCGAACCTACCTTTTTCAATCTTGAATGAGGAAAATATAGAATCATTAGAAGGTAAGACCGGAGAACAAACGCGAACCGTTAATTTTTCGCTTTCTAGCTTTGTTTTTTCCATATTTTGGCTAACAGCGTTATTTTAGCCAAGGTTTGTCGTAAACATGGTTTTCAACATCAATATCTCGTATCCGGTTGGGTAAACGCCTCCTACTCCCACAACATGAACGCATCTCAAGAGGCCAGACGTCATGCCTCTTCTGGTGTCGTTGTTCCACACGGCGGTCAAGTGCGACGCCCAGAAAGGACACGGAAATTGTCTGCTGTCATTTTAAACGAAAGTACCCCTAAGTAACCTGGTCCCACTATGGTCAAAGGGACGGGAGTAATTTTTCGTGCTACCTAATTCATCACTGAAGTTCACCACAAAAGGCTGACACGCGACGTCGAACCGCTCTTTAGCTCTGGTGTAATCCAATCCCCATTAGGGGTAGCGATTCAAAACTGAACATAACACAGACGGTCGAGCTGGGAGTCACTCTTCTGTAAATATTGCGTGCGAATATAGTAAAGATTTCCGATATTTTACACCTTATAACAGAACGTCCTCTAATTTCTTGTTATACTATGTTATACGAACGATTCTACAAATATAGGTTTAATTATAAGGAGTATGCTGGATATCACTGAGAGAGCTTCTTTTCCTTTTGAGCACATTCAGACCATTGTTTGGCCACAAAACAAGAATGGTCGCACTGTGAATTTAAAAAACATAAATTTTAGATAACTAAAAGAATTTTAATCGGTGCAAGTGGGCTGAATACCAACCGGAAATTTGAAATGATAAATCAAAAGTGTGGTTGTCCATTCCTAACATTTTTTCTTGGCCCCACTTATACTCTGCGCCATTAATTTTCTACAGTTCATATTAGCTTTGCGCTTCACGTTTTTTTCCTTTTCTCTGTCTCTCTTCATCGAGCGGTCAGCTGGGAGGGTCCCATTTAAACAGTCACTTTTGCTAATTAAGGGGGCAATTTCCCTTCCTGAACGCAGTACCGAATAATAATATATCTTTATTCATTAATCATGCCCGCGTTTATGAAAGGGATATTCCGCGGTTAACCCCACTGACCAGGCGGAGAGAAAAAAAAGTTGGAAAGTTGCCCAGATTGAAAGTTGTAGTCGTCTTCTTTCACCCGCCCCGGCTGACTGCATACTCCTGCAATGGAGGTTAAAATTCTTGAGACATTTTGCGCCATGAAGAAAAATCTATGGCACCAACCCCTCCTCAATCAAAAACAAAACAAACAGCAGCTACAAACATAATGATAAAAGCGCATTTTACTTTTGATTCGACGTTTCGTATCCTACAACATACATCTTCAGTTTTATCATTATACGTTTGTACCCGCTGTTTGTTTTGTGTTTTTTGATTAAGTTGAAATGGCCACAGAGCAAGAATATTTATGACCCCTCCTCCCACAAAGAATGTTGAATTTTGTGCGTCGTACGTCCCAAACTTCCAATATAACTATTTCCTTTGAGGGGAACTGGGAAGAGACAGCGAATACCCAGTTATGGTGAAATAGCGCTTTATCGATCGATTTCCACAAACGATGATGTTTTTTTTTGTATTTCCTCCACCGTGTCCCAAGGAATTTTGTACCCCATTGTGGGTCTCCGAGAATGCACTGAGGGTATATGAATCAACGTACCACACGTTGGATTTTATGAAGGGACTATAATCGATTTACCCACAGAAAAATACTTGGACGGGAGTCAGGAAAAAACACAAAGAGCCCAGAATGTGATCCTATGCCACATCAGTGGTGGGAAACGAGTGAAGGCTTATGCGTCTTCGAATGTCATAAAATGCAAGTGTCGATTCACCGAAGTAATTTGGACACAGAATTGTTCCAATAGGGAAGATATCGTTGACGTCACCCATTGTCATTAATGTGCCAACCAGAGCCTCATTGGCTGTCGAAAAAAAGGATCTTTTGCTCTTGTGGTTGGCATATTTGAATGACAAAAGCAATGTTTGTAAACAGATATCTTCCCTATAACATATCTATTTAACTGTGAATGGATTTAGCACAAGAGCACTAATTGGGAACACTAACGAATTTTATAACTCAAATCAAATTAAATATTGCATGGTTTTTCTGGAGAGGGGAAACCCGGAGTACCCGGAGAAAAACCTCTCGGAGCAAACTAGAAACCTATCGGAGCAGAGTAGTTGTTCAACTGTAAAAAGTCTTTTTGTTACTTCTTTACTTCTTTTACGCCGCTTTTCCGCCTGATAAAAGAAAAGCTGGTAAATTTCAACAACAATAAAAGCAAGGTGACACACGCAAACACCAACCCGGTGTGGCCAACACATCACGCGTGCGCACAACCATTTCACCCGGTCAATTAGCTGCTAATTGACCGGGTGAAATGGTTGTGTGCATGCGTGATGTGTTGGCCACACCCGGTTGGTGTTTTACCTTGCTTTGGTATAATTTCACCTGATTTGATTTTTATTCTCCTCAGCGTGAACTTCTTTAGTCATGTATTCCAATTCCATACGGTAAAGACTACATTGCAACCAATTCTCGATTCACAGCGTGTTTAGTGATGTAATTAATGGTACACCATTCATGTATCGATTTTTCCTGAGTGAATATTCAAATATGATTTTTCCAACCTTGAAACCTGAACCGGGAATTCGTTCACCAGTTTTTTTTAACAGAGCAGTAAGGTTCTAACTTAGCTTTCAGTGGAGTTTCCAAAAAAGTGTTTCATATATGAGGTGAATGGAGCGCCTTCGCACACAAACATTTTGAAGCGGCTGTGCATGCGTATAAACTGTCAAAAATAATGTTACAGCCAAAATTATACTGTTTTATCACCTATTCCTAATTTAGTTGAAAGGTGAAAGTTTTAGGGCAGATCTATCAGTTATCTTCGTCAACTAACATATATACATGATATTATCAAAATAAACACCTTCGTAAGTTCAGAGACTGCTAGCAACCCTCCCCCCCCCCCCCCCCCCTCATTTTAAAACATTTTTTGTAGCTATCGTCTAGTGAACTTCCATTTTCAACACGCACTTAGCGCCGTTGATTTACTATTTCAACCGTACATAATTCCGGCGTAAAATTAATGATGTGTCAATCGAAACAATTCAGTGGATTACTCTTTCCGTTGGTAATCAAATGCCTGTCCCGAAATACAACCCTGGGTATAAACCAGAGCCAGGGAAAACCAGCCTGTGAACATCTGACAAGAACAAATCATGTACACCACAGAAAGGTCTAATGTAAAGTCCCTGTCAGCCTTTTTCCGCACCATTTCAATGGCTGCTTTCTAGCAACTTCCCCTAATGAAGGAGTCTCGTTCCCACAGACCCATCTGAGAGGAGAGGCCCTGGGATCGGTGTGAAACATCGGATCAAGACCAGAAATTCTTGGGGTGCTGCCATTATGCCAAAGATTCCGGAAATTTCGGTCGGAAATCAAATGGAAAGGTCCGTTTCGGTTTCTTCCGACCGGAATATTCGGGATCACCTCTGGAGGTGGTCTACTTATTTCGGTTGGAATATTCCGACCGAAATAATAATTCGCCGTTCCATTTTTGACAAACCGGTTCTTTGCCCTAATTAGGGAATTCGGAAAAGGAATAAAAAGTGGCAAGAGCCATTCCTATTGGTTGGCCCGGTTTAATCAGAAAATATCGTTCCATTTTCCTTCGGTGTTCCCACTTACCTCAGACCGGTCGGTTTGGCATAATGGGAAGCACCCTTGGGTCCCAGGATCTGGTTTCGGTAGTAAAATGACGCCATCATGCAAATCACCTATCGTAGGTGTCATCGTAGTTCGCTAATTACCTGTGGATGACATTCTTCCGCTATCTATGCCTGCTCTTGAAACAGTCTGAAAACTTGTTTTTCTGCAACTGCCCAAATTACCAATTTTTCGACGGAAAATTCATCCCAAAGGATGAAATAATTCGCTGGACATGTAATCAAGGTAAAACTCAAATATGAAAGATTTCGGCCTTTTTTCGTTTATTACAGTCGAGACCGGAAGATTGTGAGATAGTTGAACTTTTTTTTAACCAAGGCGGAAAAATTGGTTTCAAAAAAGACTTTATTTAGTATCGTGACATCACGCTGGAGTAAAAGATTTTATTTCAGCCGAGGGAGATGCCATTCAAGTAAACGTAACTGCAGAATAAGACAATAATTGACGGAAGAAAATTTAACTCCCAGAGCGTTTATGTTGACAGCCAAGATGACAAACGATTTTATATGTCAAAGTTCGGCACTCTTAATTTTAAAGCATGCGAAAGAATTAAACAAATGCTTCCCTACGAACTGAAACCACCCAAATTTGAACCAAAACATGTTTTTCTCGGGTCATGAGAAACAAAACACTTTATAGAAAGGAAACGCGGCTGTTTAATCACAGCCTCCCCACCAAAATAAATATTTTTTCGCTTCAACTCCCCCACATTCATAAATTTGAAAGCAACCCCAAAGTTTTGACCTTATTTGAGACACGTGGATTTTCAAAGAAGATTTTATTAGTACCGGTATTTTTATTTCTTGAAAAGATTAAGTTCCTGGTTGTGCCATTTTGCGTTTCAGCGCTTGCCTTTGCTACGCTCGCGCAAGATCCCACAGGAACTTCAATGGCCTCTTGTGACGTCACAGGTATTCTATTTCGGCATAAAAGTACAATCATCCGCTTCAGCATATATTTCCATGCCAAAATGAAATGAGTACTTGAAATTTCACGATCGCGATCTCAACGCTTGGTAGTTCACTATCCTTTTCTTTTGTCCTTTGGTTTAGTTGTTTGATTCCTTTAATCTCTTTGTGCGGTTTCTACCTGAAAACGAACGAAATGGCCTCAAGTGGACCCATTTGTGTTTACGCGCTTATCTTGCTCGCTACTTTATTCAACTTTGCTACGTGTCGGAAGGCTACATATTCCAATACATGGGTTATTCAAGTCGACGGTGGAAGAAAGGCAGCCGAGAGAATTGCTGCAGAGAAAGATCTGACTCTTTTAGGCCAGGTAAGAGGCAAAATTTCTGCAAAATAAAAATCCCATTAGTGGATAAATATCACTGTCTTATGTGATTCGCTCCCTAAGTTCTTCTAAGGAATTTAACTCATTTCCTGGCCGCAGTTGTTTGTTTTTCTTTAATAACGTTTCAAGCGATTTTTTTTCTTTCATTAGGTTGGAAGCCTGGAAGGTTTTTATATGTACGAGCACAATTCTCACCCTCGGAGATCGAGACGCGCTGCTGAAGATCTGACATCGGACATCAGCGAGAACCCAAACGTTAGCAACTGATGTGTTCCAATTCGTAACATCCGATATTCCTCTCATACAGAAAGTGAAGATTTGTCTGAGTCTTTTTGACGTCGGCGAGACGTCGTTTCGTTTATTGTAAATTGAATTTATTCTGTATTTTAGGTCGTCTGGGCTGATCAACAAATAGTTAAGAGACGTGTAAAGCGGGATTACAACCCAAGGTTTATGGACCCTGATTACCATAAGCAATGGTATCTGGTAGGTGTAACTGTTAAGCAGGTGTAAATAATTTCAATAATGATTTAAGAGTGGATGGCTTTATTTCAGGTAAAGGTTATTTTTTTAGTGAGAGCTAACTCATAAATAAGTTTTATTTCCTAACGGGACAAAATACAAGACGACGTAAACAGTTTTAACTATGTTGCAAATTTTGCTAAAACCTAAAAATTGCTCGAACAGTGCCGGTTATTTTGAAGTTGCTCCGTGAAGTATAAATATTGCATTAAAATGAATACATATAAATTTTAGAGACGAAATGCCAATATTAGATATGGACACTTGGTGGCCGTTCCGAAACTTTTCGCGTTAAAAAAAAAAACGATATTCAAATATTGTGGTATTTTTGCTGCCATATACTTTATATTCGTATGTTATTTTCATACCTCACTGGAAAGTTTAACGTTGTCTCTGTACGGTATGATAACATTATCACAGCCTTAATTAAGGCCGGAAAGTAAAATTATGTTAATAAAGAGATTTCTCTATTACCACATGAAAACCGCTATTGCGGCATATTGGTGACTAAATCCTTATGAATTGTTCAACTTCCAGTTGTTGGGAGCCAAAATAATATTAAATCTATATATTCATACATGTACAGGATGTCCTCCAGCACAACATCCTTTTTGCTTATGTGGCCTCACACACCATAAACATTTCTGAAACATCACGCCAAGCCTGCCACATTTTGTTGGAGAGGGTAGTTAAGTTAGTGGAAATTGCATGTTATCAGAGTAAGTCAAAATTTTTGCAATGATTTGCAGGATTGTTTACGGGTAATTTGCCATTATTCCAACTGTCACTTGGGAGAGGCACGTGGCAAGAGAGCTGTTGTCAGCTTACTAATATACTTTGTTCAGCAGGAAATGGTTTTAAGTGTTGCTCTGATTTACAGTTTCCAGATTTTGGACTATGGCTTTTAGTGCTACCCAGGGGGGAATTTGTCGTAGGTTTTGGGTTGCTTTGTTGTAGGTAAAAGAATGAACTGTAATGAGTGACCTGTATTTTAAACCTGCTGGAATGGTCATATTAGAAACACAACTGAAGAATCCTATTTTTAGTTTGAAAGCCCATACATGTGTGTGAGTGGGGGAGAGCAACGACTTCTAGCAAAATTTTAGGCCATTTGCAAAATCGGAGCCTTTTTTTGAGCAACGCTATTTCCAACAAGTGACGTATTTTATACTTTTTTGTCCATGCTTAAGTTAAATTTGGGGTGAGGATCCAAACAAAAAGAAATCCAAAAAATTATGTATATATTAATTTCATGTTTTGACTGTCCTTAGCATAACACAGACAGTGTATTTAAACGTTATGACCACAACGTCCTTCCAGTGTGGGAACAAGGTGTCACTGGCAAGGGTGTAGTTGTCTCCATACTGGATGATGGTAAGTGCTAGTAATTACAGTGAAACTGGTCGTTCATTTGCACGCCACTTTGCAATTTTGTGACGCAATTATGGTGTATTGATTGGCAGTTTGCTCCGTGGAAGTTGCAAGTTCAAATTTCAACTTGCTGCCCAGTGTTTACCTTCCCAGAGTCAGGTATTTTTACCTGTTCGAAACAACCTTGAACTCTAGTTTTTACAATATAAATTTACGACATAATAACTCTACATTGGGTAGGATTCACGAGGCTGTGAAAAAAGTAATTTTTAAATTTAAAAAATCCACAATTTATTGCTGGAGTGAATGTTTGAAAGCTTGAATTCGCAAGTTCTGTGAAGTCGATTGAAAACTGTTCATGTTGTCTCAAATACGCCTTCATCGACCTACAAAACTCACAATTCAGGACAGTGTAAGGGGGTTGAAAAATCATTTCTTAGCATTGAGCACAACTGGTTTTCTACGAAAACACCATTTGTCAATACTTGATTCCCCACCTAAACTTTTTTCGAAGAAATAAATGTTTCAAATCCATTTGAAGGTCCTTCCAAAATATAAAGCTAATTATGAATTCCAAAACGGCTATGGAGAAGGTTCACATTGTAATTACAGTTTGAGGCATACCATTGGACTTCAACTGTGTGTAAGTTTCAAAAGAAGTACCAATCAAAAATGCAACATTGTGTGACAACATTGCAAAGTGGCAGGCAAACAAACAACCGGTTTCACTGTAAACTGCTTTTAAAAGCTGAAGAAAAATATTAAATTACATCTCTTTTAATTCTCAGATCAAATTTTAATCTCCATGAATTTCACACAATAACTAAAAGGCTTGGGCAATAATTATAAATCTTAAGTAATAAAAAATTATATCCCATTATATTTGTGCAGAGTTACAGTCAAAAACTTATGTGTCCTCCATTAATGTACCTGTATACCTACAGTGCTAGACAAATCTACATGGAATCAGTGTTCCAGATTAGAGGCTGGTCTAAGGGCAAAAACCAGGCATCTGAAAACCTTACCTGACAAATCAAGGAATAGACTTAATGGGGACAGATACCACAAAAAACGACCGCACTTTGACCCCTGGGGATTACATGTGGTAACCTTGCCTCTAAATCTCTCTTTGAAGCACTGGGAATTAAAAACTCTATGAGTGTCACATCATGGCAACCTCTCCATTTTCCGGTTCAATTTTTCATTGGGAATTATTTTTTTGGGTGCTGCTAAGTCTGAAGTCTAGATTGGAGAAAGGTAGTAAGGAGGGAGCTGCTGTTCCAACAAATGTGACAAGTATACCACTTTTTTGGAATTTTTGAAGAGCTTGAAAGAAGTGTGACAAATTATGCCCCTTAAATTTTTTTGCCTAACTGCCAATCAAAATGCACATTCTGGAAACACTTTGAAACTTCCACAAGCAGTTTAGTGTTATGATAATAACTTATTATATTATTATTTCCTACAGGAATTGAATATACACACAATGATTTGAAGGCAAATTATGTAAGTATAAAAATGGAAAATAGGAAGCTATAAAATTTATTACCTTAGTGTTTTGGAATACAGTAGTTCAACTTATTCCAATTTTGTGGTAACTCAGAGTGGTATGAGCGATCTGTAGTTTGGTGATTGACCATCTGAACTACATTGTACACCTTTTGCTGTTTATTTAGGGAAACCCTAAAACCAGGAATCCAGAATCCGGAATCACAGTACAATACAGAGAGTAAAAACTATCCTAAACATTCATAAAAGCTAACCTTAGGCCTAAAAACGTTTGTTTAGGCCTAATTAGGCCTAAGGTTAGCTTTTATGAATGTTTAGGATAGTTTTTACTCTCTGTATTGGTAAAACGATGACCTGTGATTCCGGATTCCGGATTCCGGGTTTTAGGGTTGTCCATTTATTTACGCAAAATATACTTTCATTTACGTCAACAGTTGAAACCATATGGCAAATATACATTCATTAGCACTTCCATGAACTTCATTAACAGGAATGAACTTTCAATAACGCTATTTGCTTATGTATTAGCATTGAATAGCATCAACAGAAGAACATTTGCACCTTTGGACTTTCAATCTCGCGCAATGGTTAATCATTAACACCAATAGAAAATCAATTGCATAGTATGACAATCAATGGTGTATTAGACATACAATAATGCAATTAGCATAGAGACGCACAATCAATTGCACCTTCACACAATCGTTTATTCAAAATGGTCAATCATTAACGTGAACTGACAAACTATGGTATTTCTCGAATAAACAATAGGAAGAAAAAACATTCAATAGTGTCATTCATCATAGTTACATGTGTTACAGTTACATGTAATTACGTTCATGGAAGTGGTAGTAAACGTATATTTGCCGAATAGTTTCAACTGTTGACGTAAATGAATGTATGTTTTGCGTAAATGAACAGCAAAAGGTGTAATAACTTGGAGGGACCAAAAGGTGACCCCTGTTGGATTGAGCTCTTCTGTTTCTCCAAGTAAAGTGTTTAAAGCCATGTTTAAAATGAGGGTCACGGGCCATGAGGCTAGGATTAAAGGGTGAAGCTGTGAAACAAGTTTGACATGCTTGTCATATTATTCCAAAGGGTTTGACCAACATTAGGTGAGGAGATCTCATAAATTTGAGTATTGACAGGTCATAATTGGAAAAAAATATGGGCATCCTAAATTTTTTTATTTTTATTTACAAAAATCCTAACCTAAAATTATTTTGTCAAACCCAGTGCAGAGTGAGATGAATAAAGCAAAGTTATTCAAAGACTACCATTTGATTCTTTGACGATTTTTAGTTCAAAAATTGGAACAAAGGGACCTGTAGACTGGGACATTACTAAACAACGAAACAGCGAAACATCATTTTAGGCCTAAAAAGTCATTGCTCCTAATCTCAGTCTTAATGTGAACCCTAATCTTAATCTCAATGAATTAGGAGTAATAACGTTTTAGGCCTAATTAGGCCTACAACGATATTTAATCTCAAATCCAACCTTTGTTGGTTAGTATTCAATGTATGGTGGGGTCATACATGGTGTTTTGGTGCTTCGTTTCGCTGTTTAGTAATGCCCTGTACACTGCATTTTAAATCTGCCAGGAAAACCAGACAGGGCCAGGTTTTTTATAATTTCGACAATATGTTAAGGTTTTGGTAATGAAAAACAAGAAATATTGGGACTTTATCGCATTCAATTTCCAGGAACAACATGCCAGTTATGACTATAATAGCAATGATGCAGATCCTGCACCAAGAGCAACGTGGAATGATGAAAATAGGTTGGTATCTTGTGTGTTCTATTATTTTGGAAAAAATTATTATAAAACCTTACGATATGTATATTATAATGATGAATGTTCCAGGGTTATAGATTCTCAATACAGCCGGATAATAAAATTTGTTACCAATGGTTGTACATGTATTATCAGTGTGGCCATTATGGCACACCAAAGGTTCAATTCCTTTGAACTGTGGTGATAGCAGCCTTCTATCTGACACCTAAAAGGAAAGGACCCTAACGATTGGACAGAGAAAAACCTGTAAACATCATGACTTAACTTATTTAAGACTTATTTTGATGATTTTGTCAGGCATGGAACAAGGTGTGCAGGAGAGGTTGCAGCAACTGCCAACAACAGTTTCTGTGGAGTGGGAGTTGCCCCAGGATCCAAAGTGGGAGGTAAATTATTTTTGACTTATGAAGTTTTTCAGTAAAGGCAAAATGAAGATTTAATTTGTGAGCCCCATGCATCGTGTTTTGACCACAGAGATAGGCAATGATAGGAGATTGCTAAGTATCCCTATTTGACCTCTCAGAAGATCATGACCTTGAAGCATTTAACTCTGGTTCAGAGCTGGGGTTTTTTTAGTTTAAAAATTTCCTTAGTTGGGTGTAACATGACTTGTGCATTGTCCCGCGTGCACAGCCTCGATCTTATTTTTGTCCATAGTAATTTTGGGCGTAAAATTGGTGTCCTAAATGTAATGGTGTCCCTGTGCTATTGTACTTAGGTCACGTGACTAGCAAAATCACGCACTTGAGATCGTGTTGTTGAAATAAACCTCGTAAGGGCTTGATTGAAGTGATTTATCAGTTTCTCTTCGCGGTTTGGAGCCAAGAACGTTACATGGTGTCAGAAGTGGGATTCTGAGCAAGAAGTACAGCAAGATTTCGCTCACGTTTAGTTTAATTTGGATTGATTTTGATGAGAAATAGCGACGAAACCCTCACCAAACATGGACGCCAGCACAAATGACACAACTTCGCCAACAACAAGTAGCAGCACAGCACCGACCTCAAATTCCACACAGCAAGTCTTCACCTCTAATGTTCCGTTACCGCCAAGGCTGGAACTTCGAGGAAATCTGGCGAGAAATTGGAAAAACTGGCTGCAAACGTGGAAAGCGTACGAGACAATAACAGGCTTGCACCTAAAACCGCAAGATTACCGTGTCGCCACCTTTATCACCTGTATTGGGTCTGAGGCTATAGAGATCCACGGTGGGTTACCCTTTGCGTCCGAAGCAGAGCAAGGTAGCATTGACAAAGTGTTAGAGCTGTGGAACAATTATTGCGTAGGTAAAACTAACACTATTTACGAGCGCTACAAGTTTAATAACAGATCACAAGAGCCTGGCGAGACAATCGACGCCTACGCAACTGTAGTCCGCACATTGGCAGACACGTTTTCGTTCGGTACTCTAAAAGAAGAAATGATCAGAGACAGGCTAGTATGTGGAATTTCTGATAATGCCCTTCGTAAAAAGCTACTTCAAGAATCGCAGCTAACACTGGAGAAATGCATGGATTATTGCCGAGCAGCCGAAGCGGCAAATAGCCAGCTAAAAGAGATATCAAGCCATGGCTCAGACACCGTAAATTATCTGAATAAATCAAAGAAAGGACAGACTCAGTCGAAGCCACAGTTTCGAGCACAGCCAAACCTCGGAAGAAACACTGGCTTGCCAGGAAATAAGCAAATGATCATGAGAGATTGCAAATATTGTGGATGGAGACATGAGCGTAAGAAAGAAGATTGTCCTGCATTCGGAAAGACCTGCAATACGTGTGGGGGAAAAGACCACTTTAGCAATGTCTGCATGCAAAAAATACAGCCTGGTAACAAAGCCCCTTCCCGCAGCAACTGGCAGCAGAGCAAGCTGAGAGTGCATGAGGTACATGAAGATGCACCAACTTCATCCGAGGATGAACTTTGGGCTCTCTCATTTGCCGGAGAAGTTTATAGTGTTTCTCACAGCAAGAAGCGAATCAGTGCAGTCATGGAAATTGGAAAGAAGACAGTGGAGATGCAGATAGACACTGGAGCATCTTGTAATGTCCTGCCCCGCAGTTGCCTCCCAGACAACAAAAAGAGAACTTATCACTTACTCTAAGTCTAAATTGAGAGTGTTAGGGACAGTAAGCGTCCACATCCGAAACCCATGCAACAATACAGAGTATGTAGCAGAGTTTGTCGTAGTTGAGGATGGTTTCGCACCTCTACTGGGAGCTGAGACAGCACAGAAAATGAACCTCCTAGTAGTCCAGCACCAGAACATCCTGCAGCCTGACCACCAAACACCTGAGATTATCAAAGACAGCATCAATAGTCTGACCGAAGAGCAAGTCCTAGCAGAGTATGCTGACCTGTTTAAAGGCCTTGGCAAGATTGAGGGAAAACTACACTTAGAAGTTGACGAGACAGTCCCGCCAGTAGTAATGCCACCCCGTCGTGTTCCAGTTGCAGTAAAAGGCAAACTAAGAGAGGAACTTGACCGCCTTCAAGGCTTGGGTGTACTTGAGAAAGAGGACAAGCCGACACCATGGGTATCGAGCATGGTTGCAACGCAGAAGCCTAGCGGGAAGGTTAGAGTGTGCATTGACCCACAGCGCCTAAACCAAGCACTGAAGCGGAGACATTATCCCTTGCCAGTTATTGATGACATCCTGCCAGAGTTGTCTAAGGCGAGAGTGTTGACCAAAGCTGACCTTAAGGATGGGTTCCTCCAGATTCAATTGGATGACGCTTCGAGTAAGCTGACGACTTTCCAGACAGCATGGGGAAGGTACCGATGGCTACGTATGCCGTATGGGATAAGCCCAGCCCCGGAATGTTTCCGGCAGAAGCTTGACCAATGCCTTGAGGGTCTCAAGGGGGTGTACAAAATCGCAGATGACCTCCTTATTATCGGTCAAGGTGACACTGACGAAGAGGCTGACCAGGATCACGACCTGAACTTGAAGAACCTCTTGGACAGGTGCAGGACAAAGGGTATCAAGCTGAATAAGGACAAGTTTCAATTCAAATGCAGCGAAGTGTCGTTCATTGGCCATGTCATGACAAAGGACGGACTGAAACCTGATCCCCGAAAAATTGAAGCAATTGTCAAAATGGAGCGCCCAGGTGATGTGCCAGCCGTGCAGAGATTCATTGGGCTAGTGAAGTACCTGTCAAAGTTCCTGCAAGACCTTTCAGAAATGTGTGAACCACTACGTCGCTTGACACATAAAGATGCCGAGTGGATTTGGGGCCATGAACAGGAAGATGCCTTTGAGAGAATTAAGGAAGCTGTTGTCAAAGCACCAGTGCTGAAGTATTTCAGTGAGAGCGACCCAACCGAATGCCAAGGAGATGCATCCCAGGGTGGACTTGGATTCGTGGTGATGCAGTACGGGCAACCAGTCACATTTGCTAGTAGAGCGCTCACTCCGGCTGAAAGAAGATACTCGCAGATCGAGAAAGAATTGTTGGCACACGTTTTCGGTATGGAACATAACCACAACTATGTCTACGGCCGCAAAGTCATTTTATGGACTGACCACAAACCGTTGGTCTCAATCTCGAAGAAACCTTTAGTATCAGCACCTAAGAGATTACAGCGCTTGCTACTCCGTCTGCAGCAGTATGACTACGAGATCCGCTACAAGCCCGGCAAAGATATGCTGCTAGCAGACACTCTTTCTAGAGCTTACCTCACAAAGTACGAGCGGTCACCAACCGAAGTAGAAGTGGAACACATCCATGCCACACACTTTCTTCCAGTACCAGAACACCAACTCAAAGAATTGCAGAAGGAGACAGCCGGTGATCAAACCCTTCAAATGCTTAAGAAAGCGATTGTGGACGGGTTCCCTGATACAAAGCAGGAACTCCCAGCAGCCATCCATCCCTACTTCCAACTCCGTGACGAGCTTTCGGTACATGATGGCATCATATTCAAGGGACTGCGATGTGTCATACCTCAGACATTAAGGCCAAGGATCAAGGCGAAGCTGCATGAGTCGCATATCGGCGTGCAAGGTTGCTTAAGAAGAGCGCGAGAAACACTGTACTGGCCTGGCATGAATGCAGAAATCACTGACTTCATCCAGAAATGTGACACCTGCATGGCTTATCAGAGCAATCAACCCAAAGAACCACTAATCTGCCATGAAGTTCCTTCTAGACCTTGGGAGAAAATAGGAACTGATATTTTTACAGTTGATGACAAGAGTTACCTGTGCACGGTAGACTACTATTCAGGTTATTTTGAGGTGGACCAACTGTATAGCAAGACAGGAACTGTTATCATTAACAAGTTGAAGAAGCACTTTGCCGCGCATGGAATCCCAAACCAGTTGCACAGTGATAATGGACCACCGTACAATTCTGCAGAATTCAGCAATTTTGTTAAATCGTCTGGAACTGAACACATAACCAGCTCGCCCGGATACCCACAGAGCAATGGAAGGGTGGAAAATGCTGTGAAAACTGCCAGTACTCTGATCAAGAAAGCCAAAGAGTCCGATTCAGAATTCTTCCTCTCCTTGCTAAGCTGGAGAAACACTCCCACTGAAGGAATGAATTCTTCACCAGCGCAACGAATGTTTGGTAGGCGCACCCGAACTCAGCTGCCAACAGCTGAAGTACTGCTGAAACCACAGTCCACAGATACAGGGGCAACAAGAGATCAAATACTGAAGAGGAAAGCAAAGCAAACCTATCATTATAACCAACATGCGAAAGAGCTTCCAATCCTCCTGGAAGGAGAGACAGTGCGAGTTGCACCCCAACCTGGCAATAGGTCACAGAAATGGTTCAAGGCAGTGGTACAGGACCAAACAGATGTGAGATCCTACAATGTGAGAACCGAAGATGGTAGAATTTTCCGCAGGAATCGCAGACACCTTCGCAGCAGCAAGGAGCCGTTCTATCCCTTCGAACGCAATGAACCAGAAATCAGCCCGTCACCTCAGCTGCAAAGAGTTACTTCAGCGAACTTTCCGGACTCCTGTGCAACAGAGTCTCATCTACAAGAACCTAGCACTGAAACTGTACAACCTGATCAGTCAAGCAAACCGGAAGTTGCAGTGTCTGACAAGCCCCAGCCAGACCAGTACAGGATCACACGCGCTGGACGTGTTTCAAAGCCACCAAGCTATTTAAAGGACTATGCTTGAAAGTTAAGATGTATCAGTGGAGAGAACTGTTGTTGAAACCAACTGGACTTTGAAAGAAAGGAACTTTATTTGAGAGCCATGTTCTAGTCAATCGTATAGTTGTTGTTATTACTGGCAAAATTTTCATTTAGTGCCAACTTGTTAGTTAGTTTGTCAACTTGTTGTTTGTTTGTTGTTTAGCGCCAACTTAGGGCCATAGTTCAATTTACAACTTGTGTAGATTTTAGTTTCAGTTCTTTTCTCTTTTCTTTTTTTTCTCTTTTACGAAAGGAAAGGTGTAATGGTGTCCCTGTGCTATTGTACTTAGGTCACGTGACTAGCAAAATCACGCACTTGAGATCGTGTTGTTGAAATAAACCTCGTAAGGGCTTGATTGAAGTGATTTATCAGTTTCTCTTCGCGGTTTGGAGCCAAGAACGTTACACTAAAATCTCCAGTTTTGTTCTAAGGAAAGAGTTGCAAGTTACACGCTTCAACAACATGTGCTTCTGACCCGTCGTGCCTGTACTACTAACGGAGTGAATTTACTTGCACATTGTACAGCTCTGAAAGAGGTTTTTTTCTGGGTAATCTGGTTTGACTCTCTTGTGACAAACCAAACATGTGTTAGTATGCACTTTGATTTACCCTATTATAGGAAATTAACGCTTGTGTTAATTAACATATTTGAAATTAACACAACTTCAATTAACGCAATACGAAGGGAATTTTGCTTCCCAATAAAGGAAATTAACACAAAAGAGGGGGTAGAATTTATAAATACCAAAATTAATGCATCTGCTATGCCCCAAGAAAAAAAAAATTGTTAAGAACACAAAGAAAATGCAGTTGAAGTACAGTAATAGATTGACTAATGTGAAATGAAGTGCATGAATAAAATCTCTTGTTTGGCGAGGTGACAAGAATCTCTGGAGTGTCACAGATTTGAGGGGGGTAATAATGGAAATTAAGATCCCAGAAATTAATGTTAACACAAATGAACACGACTTAAATTAATGCAAATTAATAATTTCATGAACAATTAATTTCCTATAATAAGGTAATAATTAATTTTTCTTTGGTTCTATGACTTGTTAAGGTCCTCTGGTCATCTTCAGTAAATGTTGTGTATTTTACATGTAATTATACGAATGATACTTAGACGGATTAATCATTTAAGCAATGTCAATAGTTGAATTTTTCCCTAGGATAAAGTTTAAAACAGAATC
>OX421448.1:52594698-52599698 GCA_949126865.1 Montipora capitata | reverse complement strand
CATTGACTCTAACTGTAGAAACAGGTGCATGTTCCCATAACAATCACTACATCAAGTACTTGGAACATGTGCAGGTCATCATGTCTCTGACCCATACACGCCGTGGTGATCTCACCATCAAACTGATTTCCCCTCGTGGCACAGTTGCGGTTTTACTTCCTCAAAGGAGACAGGATTCTGGAAGTAGCTTCACAGACTGGGAGTTCATGTCCACACATACTTGGGGAGAAGATCCTAAAGGAACATGGACAATAGAACTTGAAAATCGTGGTAAAGCATTTTTCACAAGTTTTTTGATGTTATTCCTCATTATTTGCGATTATAAGCGATCTGTTAAGATCACCGATCATTTCACATGTACCTCCGCAAATGTCATTTATTGCATAACCTGTACGTCATGCAATAAATTATACATTGGTGAGACAGGTAGACAACTAGGCGACCGATTCCACAAACACCTTAGCAATGTTGAGAAGAATGACAAGGAGGCATCGAAGCCAGTCGCTCGTCATTGTAATCTCCCCAACCACTCCAAACTACACATGGCCATCTGCGGCCTTTCCCTACATCAAGGTACGATGGAAAGCCGCAAGAATCTGGAACAAAAATTCATCTTCCAAATTGGCACCCTTATCCCCACGGTATTAACGAACGCTTTTCATTTAACTAATGTATTCCTATTTTTCATGTTGCCTTGTTACTGCCAATAGCGTAGCTCCTACTCCACTATAAAACTGCACACAACCCATAATTCCGCTCTGACGAAGGGCGACCGCTCGATACGTCAATTTACATTAACAACTCCGTTGATAAAATCAAATTTGTATACTACTTCCCCGCCGACGTAGGACCACAGTTTCTTTAAAACTACCCCGTTTACTTGCGTCATCACCCTCATGAAGGTCGATGATGGCTTAATGGTCGTTATTAACATTTTCATGCAGCAGGGCTTAGCATTGAAAGATCATGCAAACATGAACTATCATTGACAGCTGAACCATTATTTTGGTCATTGGAAATCCAACTAGTCGGACGGAAAAGTCTATAATAAAGTTAGCAAATGCAAGTTGAAGAAGTATTTATTTGGGAATAAAATGAAAGAAAGCGTCACGCTTTCCGCTACTCGAGGACTATTACTAATAGTCCTCTAGTAGTGTAGACAATTAAAATGCAGGATTCGCTTTAGTCCACTTGTTGGGTGATACTAAATAGAAATAATAATGATGGTAATAATAATCTCCTCATTTTAGTCTTCTGCTTAACGTACATGTATGGCTAAGCACAAGTACTGCAAATTGGGAGACATTGCAAATCAAAATAATAATACTGAAGCAGAGGTAATCACTCCTGTGGAGTTCCCCATTGACGAGTAAAATCGTCTGGCGTTAGACAGAGTAAAATGTATAAGTCTCAGTGGCCCTTACAGGAGTGAAAGGGTTAATTAATGGGGACATAGTGTTTGAGTGAACTTAGCTGTTGTTAACCCTTTCACTCCTGTGGAGTTCCCCATTGACGAGTAAAATCGTCTGGCGTTAGACAGAGTAAAATGTATAAGTCTCAGTGGCCCTTACAGGAGTGAAAGGGTTAATTAAAATGCTGGTTTTTAAATGAGTCATGCACACCAGAATGAGGTTTTGGTGGAATGTGCCTCTGTCAATGTGACCTGTGTGAGCAATTGGTGGCAAAACAGTCTGCACAAATTATACCACAACTACAGATTACCCAATTGAATAAGGTGTATACAATGGAATTTTAAGATATTAAGAAAAAATCAGGTGGGATCAATTTTTCTCTTTATTAATGAAATTAACTTCTCCGTTTACCCTCAGGTTCTAGCGGGAATAGTGGTACCCTAACAAAGTGGTATTTGCAGATGTATGGAACTGCAGACCCACCTCAACCAAGTGATTCTACAAAGAAGCCGGTTACTGCCTGCAGCATTGAATGTCAGAGTGGATGCACAGGACCACGACCAGACCAATGCAATGAGTGTAAACACTTCAGAAGGAGCACCAATAATGTAAGAGGAAAAGATACTAGTCCAGTACTGATTCTTCTTCTGACAAAAAAATTAATTTGTTATGGTGTACTGTTACATTTTATTTGAATGTTGCTTTGCTTAAAACCTACCCTTGTTTTCCAAATTTCTCGGTTTTTAAGGCACTGTCTGAATTGTAGGATTTTTTGGTCAAGGGTTTTGTATCAATGCAATGAACCGTTTCTGGAACAAGAATGAAAGGAAAACCCCTAAAAATTCTGCAGGCTCTTCATGAACAAGATAACCACTCCTAGTTACAGGTAGCTCAATTGGTAAGGTAATGCGCTGGTGTCGTGGGTTCATATCCTGTTTCAGCTCTAATTTATCAGGCTTTCGTTTAATTACTGCTCATCATTAGTAACGTAAACGTTTACCATTAGTAATGGTCATATCTGATGGGCCTTCTGGCTCGTAAGTAGTGACTTTTTTTATAATCTGCATTGATCGCAAATCTTAATGAAGTTCTATCCACAGTTCAAATATACATGTTCATGTTTGTCTCTCAAGTTTACCTTTGGCAATTGCACTGGTCTCTTTGCTAACCGAGTACTTTCAGTACTCGGTTAGAAAGTACAGAAAAAGTGCCTCAAATTCCATGTCCTGACTTCAGGTTAAAACTATAGCGCAAGCTTATGTTCTAAACAACAATCACGAAATTACTCATACTTACACAATCCATGCGCACTTGTAGGAGTGTGTTGCCCATTGCCTCAGGTCAGAATACCAAGATGTGGCTGGAAAACTCTGCAAGCCTTGTAGTGGCACATGTGAATCTTGTAATGGATCCAGTTCAGTTAATTGTTTGTCTTGTAATCCACCTCTCATTCTCAACAATGGAAGCTGTGTGATCTCGTGTCCTGATGGCAAGTTCGTACATGCACAAGATTCTGCCCTGGTGTGTTCAAAATGTGACACATCTTGTCTAACATGTGCTGGTAATGCAACATCTTGTACCTCTTGCTCAATGGAATACACATACGAGCCTGGAAAATGTGTAAAAAAATGTGCTGAAGGACAGTATGCTGATTCCAATGGGCAGTGTCAGCTTTGTCATCCGTCATGCCTTACCTGCAATGGTGGGAGTGCAAGCTCATGCACAGAATGTGGAACTAAAGATCACCATCAGTTGTTATTTTTGCATAAGGGTGAGTGCCAGGCCTCTTGTCCGAGTGCCTTCTATGGAGACACCGGCAACCAGGAATGCAAACCTTGTGATGCCACTTGCAGCAGCTGTTCTGGGCCTTCATCATCTGAGTGCACGTCTTGTAGTCAGGGAAGGTTTCTATTTCAGAATGGATTATGTCTGCTACATTGCCCGGAAGGTGAGCTTGAACTGTGTTCATTTGATCTGTGTATTTCCTTAATTCTCAGATATCAACTAATCATAATAACAAACATTGCTAACTTTTGCCAAATTTAAAGTATCAGAAAGCAGTGGAAATATTGCATGTAATCGTTCCTTGAATGCCAAGATAACTTTTGTAAACACTGGTGCACAACTAATTTTTTTCCGTTTTCAACCTATAATGTCATTATTTTGTGTTGTCATTGTTGTTGATGTTGCTGAAACTCTATATTTTTTTTGTTGACACTTCATAGGTCATTATCCTGAACCAATAAATAAAACATGCACTCCCTGTTCATCATCCTGCAAACAGTGCAATCCTTTGGACCCAAACAAATGCACCAGCTGTCCTTCAGGAAATTTCCTTTTTCATCATGAATGCCTTTCTGGAAGCCAATGCCCAGAGGGTACATATGCAAACACCACCACTCAGACATGCAAAAATTGCCCAGTTGGATGCACCTCGTGTACCAGTGAATCTGATCTACAGTGCCTGGGGTGTTCAAGAGGTTTTGTTTTGTACAAGGCTAAGTGTCTTATGCGATGCCCTGAAGGAACTTTTCCTCTGCACTCCAACAGGTAAGGCTTCAACAAGTCAAAACGAGGGGCTGCAAAACGCTCCAAAAGCATGTTAATAGTTCTGAATTAAGTGCCTGTCATTGCACAGAACTTGATTGCAACTTGACAAAAGAACTAAAGGCTAAAAAAGAGTTACTTCCTATTATAAAACTCTGGGTCTGCTGCAATTTTGAGAGGCCACTAGGCCTTCAAAGCCCTCAGGGAACGTTTGAAAGTTTACACTTTGAAACACTTTTTCCCATTATTTTAATGCCGAAGTGCTTTCTTGACTTTGTCCTGCTTTTGGTTGTATTTAACAGCTGCGTCCCATGTGATTCAACATGCCAGACCTGCTTTGGTGATCGAAGTAATCAGTGTCTCTCATGCAAGTCTCCAAGGCTCCGCTTGGGCTCATCATGTTTAGCCGATTGTCCTAATGGCACATTTCACAGCCAGGTGACTTGTACTTGTGAAGCATGTCACACAGTGTGTGAAACATGCAGTGGGCCAACTATCAGTGACTGTGAGTCTTGTAAAGGTATGTTTCACTTGAACCTGCAAATGCTAAAACACTGGTTTCACAAAATCTTGAATAAATCGATAACTTATCCATGGATTGCCCATTTTATATAGCTTGAAATGAGGCCCCTTAAAAAGTCCATTCTCACAAAAATGTTGTCATAAAGCAAACACAAAACTGTGGAACTGTGTATATTCCTGAACCAAAAAAAAATCCTACTCAGAGCAGTCAGTAGTTAAAGTGGTACTACGACCAAAAAAAACATTCTTTTTTTTCTTTGGATTTCAAAAGTATGTTAACTAAACACTAACTGACCCAAGTTTTAAGTTCTGATTTTGAAAAGACACCTGTTTATTTTAACTGGAATTTTCTTATTTATTGGTCCGCCATTACTAACTTTAAAATCTTGAGAGAGCTGGGTCGAGGAGAAAATGACGTCCAAGACTCACTAGTTTAAGAATGCAATGCGTGTGTACGCGTCTGAATTAATATGCAGCACGGGAGTTTCGGGCCTTCAGACTTTTAAACCCGTGTTTTGC
>OX421448.1:52582198-52589698 GCA_949126865.1 Montipora capitata | reverse complement strand
TCGTTACTTGCTATTAATTTTGCAGGAAATGGTCTCAAAAACTGCACAAAGTGTGTTCCACCATTTGTATTGTATGAGCATTACTGTATCAGAGAGTGTCCCAAGCATGGGTGGGTATTGGATAGCAATCGTCGTGAGTGTGTAAAATGTCATCCATCATGTGGAAGGTGCATAGGACCCACTGCTAATGACTGCATTGCATGTAGTAATCCTGAAGAAAGCCTTGTTGGTTTTTCTTGCATGAAGGATTGTCCTCATGGGACCTTTCCAAATCAAGTCACAGGAGTTTGTGAGAGATGCCACCCAACCTGTGAAACATGCTCTGGCTCAGGTGTGGCAAATTGTGTCAAATGTGCCAAGGATTTGACTCAAAACAAAAGTACTGGAATGTGTACCTCAGTGTGTTCAGAAGGACAGTATGCATTGGAAGAGGAATGTACAAATTGCAGCTCAAACTGCAGAACATGCAATGGTCCAGGAAGCGTAAACTGTCTCAGTTGTCCGGATAGCAAAGTGCTGAATAACTTTACTTGCATTGATAAATGTCCTGCTGGAACATACGCCGCTGATAAAGATGGAGGTCGCCAGTGCATTCAGTGTCATCCAGTTTGTGACACTTGTTATGGTCCATCTATGGACAACTGTCTTGTGTGCAAGAATCCACTTTTTATTGAGGGCAGGTTATGTGTTATACAATGTTCACCTGGCCATGTCCTCAATGAACAGCAGAGATCTTGTCATCCTTGTAGAAACTGTAGAGTGCCAGCAAAAGCAAAGAATCGCTCCATTGATCACCCCAATGATGAACGATTACAGTATGTGGTTAAAAACAGTCAACAGAGAAGTCTATTAGTGATTGTTATTGCTGCTGGTTCCATTTCAACCATGGTTTTCTTGGTAGTTTTTGGACTTCTTCAATTTCATTCTAAGAGGAAGATGAGGTATACCATTATCAAAGCAAATTTCAGATCAAGCAAAATTGAAGATGAAGATGAGTGTCATATGTCTCTCATGGGTGGTGAACAGGAAAGAACCTAACTCTGGGAGAAAATAATATTTTTAACTCTTACTATTGTAATTATTCCATTGGCAGTCTGCAGAGCACACTGAGGCCTTTTTAATAACAATGTACATAATTACAATATATAAAAATTACGACAATGGTATTGTCCTACATTTGTATCAATTTTTTAGTCTTTTGACTCAATCACTCCAAGATCCTGGATGCATCTGGATCCTAAAGAATTTTTACTCAAAGACCTTTTAGATAATTTGTAACAAATACATTTGCAAGTCTATGGTACAACAAAACAACCAATGAATTCAAAATTTATATTTTAAAAACGATAGTATTCTCTTTGCAAAGGTTTAACATACACTGTATTTCCGAAAGGAAAGGCCCTATCTAGTTTTTTAGAGATGAAGCTAGGAGTAAAATTTTAATGTTGGTTTTTCCCTCAAAGTATTTCAAGCATTTACTTTTGGAAGAGATAGGAAACTTCCTGATGTCAAACCCAAATCAGCCGTTTCCAGCTTGCAGAAACTTTGTCTCTGCTTTGGAGATAAGGGAGATTGCTTTTATACTGAGTATTTTTAAATGCAACTATTATAATTTGGTTGATGCAACGAAAAATTGCCATTGATTTTGGTGTGGGATGTATAGGATAACATAGCTCTTATCTATGCCTTAATGTTTATTGATAACTATAAACTCCCTGATAAAGGAAGTATGAAAATAGACAAAACAACACTTAGTTTTGATCACCTCAAAGTTTGTCGAATCAAATGTTTCTGTATAGACATTTCACTGGAAATAATTCAATACTGCAAAACAATTTTGAAGGAACTTATGACATATTTTCATGCTAAGTTGAACTCAATCCCAAAGGATTGGATGAAATGGTTTTACTTGAAGTGAATCTCAAAACTCATAACTTTAATGGGGATATTGAGTGATTAACCTATTGACTCCCAGGGGTTCCCCATTTACGAGTAAGTCTGGCCGGTTTGGACGTCAAATAATTTATTGCAGACATAGGGTATTGTCATTTTATGACAAGAGTTAAACACAGCAAGGGACATTCTAAGTAAAGAGGACATTTGTATAGTCAAAGTAACCAAAATTTTATCAATTCTTACAGGGAATTAAAAGTATTTTTACAGAATTTGTTGATTGTTATAATAATTTTTTGTCTTACCGCATATTTTTTCATTTTTTTTCAAGTACCTGCAAGCTGAGTCTCCTTTCATCTTCCTGGAGAAGCCAGGACTTATCTTGGAAGATCGAAAGAGACCCTGTTCGCAGGATACAGTATCACAGGATTTACAACGTTTGGAAACTGACACCCGTGATTTTTTAATTATTAATTTTCATTTTTGTGGAGCAACAAATGGTCAAGCCATAGTCTTAAGTGTTATAAAGACATGAAGAGAATATTAAAATACCAGTTATTGCTCAACTTCTAAGTTCTACTGTAACATCTTCTTTATGTAACCATGCAAATCTATGGCCATCCCCCTTTTTTCTGTTTAGCGTAGTCCGACCGACCCAGATTTTCGCGTTTTCAATAAACAAAAGTTACGCAGAAGGCAATGACACATTATTTCAAACAATTGTCACTTTAATCTGAAACAACAATTTTTTTGTTTTACAGATTTGTAGTTTTTACTTCATACTTCTGAGAACACTCACTCTCCGACGAGAGAGACTTTCTGTCCGTGTGATAGGAAAACACTTAAGCAGAGTTACTTTGTTCGTTCCTGTCGCCTGCCATCCGGCTCTTCTTGCAGCTTGCCACTGGTCTCTTGTCGGCAGCGGCGCATTCCTGGCACACAGGGTTCACGTCCTTGTAGACGGCTCTTGTCTCGTCGTTGATTCTTGCCTCTGGCTCCAAAGTGCCACACCAACAGCAAATTTCTTCAAATTTTTGGCATGAGTAATAGAGTTTATCGACCGGGTCACCGCATGAAACATCTTGCCTGACCACGAAGACGCCGCTTAACTCATAATCTTCCGGAATTAATGGAGCCCCACAGCTTTATTGCAGCGCGTTGGTTATTTCACTGAGCTGCTCCATCTGTGCTGCTGTGGGCTTGGTGGCAGCAAATATGCACCTCCATTTCTTGCAGGCGACACATTCAATTGCATCACGAACACGCTCCTTCTTCATAAGGTGCTTTGACTTGTCGTCAACTTTTGACTTTGCAGATATGGGCGGTCAATCTCGCTGGTGTTTTGGCCAAACAAATCTTCAAAGGCTTTGCAATGTTCCTTTGAAGCATCTTTGTATTGTGGATCTGGAAGCCACATCAACTTCTTAAACGTGTCTAGCGACGCCCTGGGAGCTTTACACGTAGTGCAACTTTGCAAATACAGTGCGGCACGAACCTGCTTTGACTGCCTGCATTAGCATGACAAGACCCTCTATGCTTGTGACCTGCTGAATGGCTGAATTCACAAGCTGCTGAGTGTGAGGAGCAAGGCATTCCACTTTCGACTGAATTTCCTCCAAGGCTTGCTCTTTATGGACCTCAGATGGAGGAGCTTGATCGCTTTTCTTGATCTGAAACGAATACTGCCTTGCTCTGAAATGCTTCTTAGACCAGGCCTATAGGATATCCTTTTTAAGCAATTCAGATTTCTGGCCAATCCCCAATTGTAGAGTGGGATCAATGTCGTGGACAAACGTGAACTGGCGTCGCAGATCCTCGTCAGAAACAGCTTCAAGGATCTTGAACGTCTGTCCTTTGAGAGAGAATTTCTCAAAGCGATCTTGAATGAGGCCAGTGACGTTCTTTAAGCTAGACTGTATGGCCGCCTTCAATTCCCCATCTCCGTCTGCCTTCTCGCGGATTTCCTTCATGTTAGAACAACGACGCAATATCTTCTCATTGCGCGAGTCCATTTCATTCCTGGCCGATGAGACTCCTCCATACAGAGCTATGTTGAGTATTGACATGATCCTCGCAGGCGGATTTGCCCAAGAATTTCCAGGGCAGGTGTTGATGGCTACCAGCATGTCAAGATTATGACGCTGAAATGACGAAATGAGAGCAAATTGTGTCTGTCCATGTCGCACGTTGTGGTCAGGTCCACCATCTGCAACACTGGCTACAATAGGCGCTCCAGATTCTTCGGCAACTGGTGAACTTTCGGATGCATGACGTAAAGCTGAAGAGGACTGAAAAATGGAATCTTTTACTGCCACGTACACTTGGCCCTGGTAAAATGACTCCGAAGAAACTTCAGGAATGGCTGGTACAAGGGTTACACTTGGAGTTGCATGTAATCGGCAGAAATCGTGATCGAGCGCCGTTGGACGAGATTCAGCAGGGCTTGTTACCATCACACGTCTCCCCCTCCCAAGAGGTAATCCTGGTTCACCAACATTGATAAAGTGTTTATCGTTCTCAATCACCAGACAAACGTTAGACCTAATCTTCACGACAAATTCATTTAGGTATTTCAGCTGGGCAGCACAGTAGTGGCTATCTGGATGGTCGTGCCGAAGTTGCCGTGTCTGCACTTGGAATCCGACGTTGAAGAGGCCCGTATACTGTGTGGCTGTCGTGAAACTGGGGTCCTTGGACCAGAATTGATATCGCACCCACGTTTCTGAGAGAATTGGAGTACCATCTGGAAGTCTTCCTTTTATCTCTCCAATCAGGTCGGGAACACTACACGCCAATGGCACGTACCCAATGTTACCATAACGTCTCTCTAGGGCTGCAACATGCTCTTCAAGATAATCATCAAGCTTGCTCCAAAATTCGTTGTACTTCTCTGGTCTACCTTTGTTAAGCTGGCGAAGGTCAACGGTAAGAATCAAGGGCAATCATCATTCTTGCATCTACCTCCTTTGTAACTCGGTTGTCTGGCAAAGACTCGTCACCTGTAAGAAACCTGTAAACCGCTCCACGAACAGCTGGCGTCAACTTTGCAATATTTTCAAACCTGCTCTTGAACTCAGCTTCATTGCCCGGGTATCAAATGTAGGCATTGCTTCTCGAAGAGCTCCGGCCACTTCATCTGGTCTTTTCCGGTTAAAACCTTCATTAGGTATCTTCCATACTGCGGCAAGTGTTCGCACGCTGCCTCCAGGGAAGTACCTTAACAATTCAAAAGAAATATCACTAAGACCATTTTTTGAAAGATCTTTGATAAATAGATATCTTGCATCTCTTGATTCGTATTCTCCAATAAATCCAGTCAAGTCAAAAGGCTCATACAAATTCTTCTGTTTTAGATGCTGATATAAATCGGTGAACTTGACGGGGATGTTCTTCTCATTTCTTGTTGCCATAACTGTTTTAACAGTAGCATCTTTAAAAGGGCTTCGAGCTGGCATCAACTGTTTGTGGTGTGTAGCCATCACTGAATTCTGTTTCTCAAGGTAAACCATGTACTTCTCTAATCACTCTCTAATCCATGGCACAATATCGCGAGTTCCTATTGACAACCAAAAAATAATAATTGAAAACAAATGCGTGAGCTTTTTCCAAAAGGAAGTATTCAAAACAAATTTTATTTTAAGAAGCAAGTTGGTTTCTGACGAGCTTCAAACCAAATGGACATTTTCCATTCCGGTCTGCACAAAACTGTATGCTACAAAAGGGTTTGCAATTCATCCACCATCTCTTTAAATGTTTCTTGCTTTTAAAGTCGTTGTACCTTTCAAAGTATAACCAGCCAGAGGCAAAAGCATTCATTTTAACTGAGTTAATTCTAGCATTCAAAACTAAAAATACACTATAGAAGTGCAAAAAGTATAAGCTGGAAGGAAGTGTCCTTTTCTAACAATTTTCACCAATCCACGCAAATATGCAATTTAGTTTAACAACGGTTCTTACCCAGTGAAGTTTTCGTGAAACCCTCTGAACCTGTCTTTGTCATAAAGCAATGTCACAATATTCCTGGTAAATTTTAGGCCTTGACCAGCAAACTTTGAAAGGTGGGGATCAATATACCAAAAGCCTCTCGTCAATCGTTTGATAATAGTATGACCTGTTGAATGTTATTATTGGGTCAGCTAAATTAATTCATATATTCAACATTTATAAACTGCCAGTTCAAGTTTGGTGTAAATACATGCATTCATTACAAGAACACACATATGCTCAGCTTCTATTTATTATATTAAAGAAAAAAAAAATGGAAATAGTACCTGTGGTTTTTGTTTCTCCAGCATTAAAGCCAGCCATGGGATTCAGCCAAGTGATCACTTTTAACACTTCATTGTGCGCGTTGAATGAGTTCTTCTCTGATATTTAGTAGGTAAATAGTAGGAGGTAGTTCTTTGATGAAAGAGGCCGCCATCATCACATCGAACGCGCTTCGTTTTGCTGGTGGTTTTTCTTCATCATTTTCTTCCTTTTTACACGATATTCCATGAAATTCGACCCAGTAACATTGAGTTTTCCAATGGCGTCATTCAATTCCACCTCCACAAAATCTGTAGGTATTTATTTCCCACGCTTTTGAAAACCTACTCGGCATATAGCCGTGATACGCGAAATATCGGGGACTATTCGTTCCAGCAGCTGTTGAAAAGTCATGGATGCTGGCAGATCAGTGTGCACGTTTGGTGGTTTATCCTTTTTTCTCTGTTCTCGTTCGATTTTAACAACGACGTCGATTTTTCCATTGCCGCCATGTTGACTTTGTAACCACACCTTTTTGTTTCCAGACCCCACGGATATTATGCCGAGGTACCGGGCCTCTTAGCTCCAGACTCCTTTTCCAATTTTATTTTCGCTTTTTTTTTCCTTTTCTGACCGACCGACCCAAAATCAGACAACGCATTCGACAATAAACGAAAAAAAAGGGGGGGATGGCCTATGCAAACTTTGTTGTTGCAAAAGTGAAACTTTTTTTGCCGCATGTCCTGTGAATACAATGTTATTTCATTAATTCCAATGCACCCTTTCATTAGGATAGACTTCAAGGACTATTTTAGCTGGAAGTGCCCTTCTAGCCCCGTGTACATAACCTTTTTACCATAGGAAATTTTTTTATTACCACTTCAAGAAAGGATGGAGTTGTCTTGTAAATTACACTTGAAGGTCCTTTCAAATTGGTATCATGAGAAAAAGAGCAGTAGCACAGTTGAGCCTCGATTATCCGGACTCGTTGGGACTAGATGAAATAGTCCGGATAATCGTGAATATGAATATTAATGAGGAAACAAAACTGATTAAATTAAGAAAGCGACATTTAATCGCGAAACAAAACATCTGCAAATCGTTTGGAAAACAATATGGTCTACATAGTCACTTCCGTTGTGAATACCTGTACCCAAGTGTATTAACGATTAATGAAAAATGTTTTTTACATTGGCTTTATTCAGCGATTTACGCTTCAGTACTTCGCTGGTCTCTCAGTTGTCGGCAAACTTCATGATCTTTTCCTTGTTCGTGTGGATATTAGATATCTGCTGCTTACTAACGCCATATTCAGCTTACAAATTGGTTCCTTTTTCTCCTTTTCTCATCACAAGATTA
>OX421448.1:52569698-52577198 GCA_949126865.1 Montipora capitata | reverse complement strand
TGTATATGTAAGATACAATTAAAAGTATACATAATCATGGTCACTAAAATCTGTAGTAGAAATTGACGTAGCATAAAAATTAAAATTTAAGAAACTTGCATTATCTTTCAACTTGGTTGACAAAGTTTTACAACTCGCATTTACAATTGAATGATCCAGTCATCCAAATTCTGAGTTCATGTCTGCCTCCTCTTCAAAGTGAGTCTAAGTGCGACGTTTTTGTGATGGAAATTCGTTATACTTTACACATGAAAGAAAACTAATTATCACAAGAAAAACTTTGCACTTAGACTCGCTTTAAAGAGGCAGACATGAACTCGGAAATGGTCCATAGGTAGACCTATGAATGAAGGGGGTAGTTTCTAAAGAAACTGTGGTGCTGCGTCGGTGGGGAAGTAGTATACAAAAATTTGGTTTTATCAACGGACATGATAATGTAAATTGGCCTCCGTACAGAGATTCTAAAAGCTGACGTTTCGAGCGTTAACCCTTCGTCAGAGCGAATCGAGAAATTGTGGGTTACGTCTAGTTTTTATAGTAGAGTAGGAGGTACGCTATTGGTGGTAACATGGCAACATGAAAAATAGGAATGTATTAGTTAAATGAAAAGCGTTCGTTAATACCATGAGGATTAAGGGTGCCGATTTGGAAGATGACTTTTTGTTCCAGATTCTTGCGGCTTTCCGTCGTAACTAGATGTAAATTGACATAATGTAAATTGACGTATCGAGCGGTCGCCCTTCGTCAGAGCGGAATTATGGGTTGTGTGCAGTTTTATAGTGGAGTAGGAGCTACGCTATTGGCAGTAACAAGGCAACATGAAAAATAGGAATACATTAGTTAAATGAAAAGCGTTCGTTAATACCGTGGGGATAAGGGTGCCAATTTGGAAGATGAATTTTTGTTCCAGATTCTTGCGGCTTTCCATCGTACCTTGATGTAGGGAAAGGCTGCAGATAGCCATGTGTTTTTTGGAGTGGTTAGGGAAATTAAAATGACGAGCGACTGGCTTAGATGAATCCTTGTCATTCTTCTCAACATCGCGAAGGTGTTCACGGAATCGGTCGCCTAGTCGTCTACCTGTCTCGCCAATGTATAATTTATTGCATAACGTACAGGTTATGCAATAAATGACATTTGCGGAGGTACATGTGAAACGATCGGTGATCTTAACAGATCGCTTAGGTCCCGATATCTTGCTAGTGTTAAGAATGAAAAGACAATTTTTGAATCGCACAGATATGGCCTTTCATGTAAATTGTGTCACCACCCCCATTTCCCTTTTTATTCTTACCACTGTGACAGTCCCTAGGACTGGGCAGATATTAAGTCAGATGAAACATGACCAGATATTTAACAATTATCAGTACTTTTATAAAATAGACTTTCTTCCTGACGTATTCAACGAAATGTTTCCAATAACTAAATAAATCAAGTTCATTCATATAATACTAGAAATTGAGGGTTTTCATCTGACGTCACGGCCGCCATGTTGGTGAACAGAACAATGCTGTAAAATGTATTTTGGGAATTTGACTCTAAATTATTATATAAAATTTGTGGAACCATTTTCTATTGTTTTGTACACCAACATGGCCGTCTAATCACGTCTGCCTCCTCTTCAAAGCGAGTCTAAGTGCGAATTTTTTGTCAACATGAAAATTAGTTTTCATTCAGATGTAAAGAGGAACTTGTTGGGTGCAAACTCAACATGTAAATTTCCTTGTAACCGGAAGTAAATGTAACGATATCTTGTAACACCAGGTTGAGGCAGATTGCATCAGCCCACATGGTGAATCTATGTTGGAATAAAACTGAGTTGTGTTTTTACCTGAAGTTTGTCTTATCCGCCAAGAAGTATGGCCACACTCGCAACAGGTTATGGGCCCAGTCGACGACTAATGTTTGATGGTGACGAAACGAAATACGAGCTTTGGGAAATTAAGTTCCTTGGATTTATGCGACTACACAAGTTGCACGATGTTATCCTAGCAGAAGGCGAGCTAGATGAGGAAAATAGGGTCAAGAACATTGATGCTTTCGCCCAACTAATCCAGTGTTTAGATGACCGTAGCCTATCCTTGGTCATGAGAGATGCGAAGGACGATGGCAAGAAAGCTCTACAAATACTGAGGAATCATTACATGGGCAAAAGCAAACCACGTGTTCTTGCGCTCTACACCGAACTTACTTCACTGCAAAAAGGCCATGCTGAGAGTATTACGGATTATGTATTACGGGCCGAAACTGCAGCTGCATCACTGAAATCGGCCGACGAGATAGTCAGTGACAGCCTTTTGATTGCTATGGTGTTAAAAGGATTACCTGAGGAATATAAAACGTTTTCAGCCATTGTTTCGCAGCGCGATGAAAAGGAAGACAAGATGAAGTTCCAAGAGTTCAAGATCGCACTGAGGAGCTACGAAGAGACGGAGAAATCACGTACCCCATCACAAACTGGCGAAGACAGCGTCATGAACTGTAAAAAGAAGAACTCACCACCAAAAGCCACTGTGACATGCTATTCCTGTGGTCAGCTTGGACATAAATCGCCAGAGTGCCGGTCTAAGGACAAGAAGAATCCTAAGAAAGAAAACAACCGATGGTGCAGCCACTGCAGATCGAAGACTCACAATACGGAAGTATGTCGCAAGAAAGACACTGCAAAAACCGTGAGTGATGATAACAAGGACGCTTCGTTTGCGTTCAAAGTGACTGTGGACAATTTTAATTCCATTAGAGATAACTCTTTGTTAGTTGACACTGGAGCTACTGCTCACATTCTTAATGACAAAGCTAAGTTTTTGAATTTTGATGACAAGTTTAACCCCGTGAACCATTTCATAGAATTAGCGGATGGTAGTAGAGCATGCGGTATTGTATCTGCCAAGGGCAGAGCAAAAGTTCTTCTACATGATTTAGAGGGGGTGCCCCATGAAGTTTTTCTTGAAGATGCTTTGTACATACCTAGCTATAAGCAGAACATATTTTCTGTCCAAGCAGCAGTCAGTAAGGGAGGTGCCGTAAATTTGACACCAAATTCCTCTGAGTTGAGTGCCCCAGATGGTACGAAATTTTCCATACAGAAATATGGTAAGCTGTATTATCTTAACTATACAAATCCCAGTGGTGGAGCTTACAGTGCTGAAGTATGGCACAAAATACTGGGACACTGCAATATGAATGATGTGTTCAAATTAGAGAATGTAGTTGAGGGGATGAAAATTACCACAAAGGGTAAGCTTGAATGTGACACTTGTGTGCAAGGGAAAATGTCCCAATATCGAAATAGGGAGCCAGACTGTCGTGCATCTTCACCCCTACAGTTAGTCCACAGTGACCTAGCAGGTCCTATCACTCCAGAATCAAAAGATGGTCACAAGTATGCAATGGTATTTGTAGATGACTATTCAGGTGCTCTCGGAGTATATTTTCTCAAAAATAAGAGTGATGCTGTTAGGGCAACTGAGCAATTCTTGGCTGATACTGCACCGTATGGTACAGTGAAACGATTGCGATCCGACAATGGGGGTGAATACATTAGTGAAGAATTCAAATCCCTTCTGTTGAAAAACCACATTAAGCATGAACTTTCAGCTCCCTACTCACCCCATCAAAATGGAACGGCTGAAAGAGCCTGGAGATCACTTTTTGATATGGCTAGATGCCTGCTAATTGATGCAGAATTACCCAAGCAGCTGTGGACATATGCTGTCATGACATCAGCCTATATACGGAACAGATGTTACAACCCCAGAACAGGTAAAACCCCCTATGAGTACTTGACAGGTATCAAACCCAATTTGTCTAACATGCATGCATTTGGTACTGTGTGCTATGCTTATGTTCAAAACAAAACCAAATTAGACCCTAGGGCTGAGAAAGGTATTTTCGTTGGTTATGACAGGTCTAGTCCTGCATTTCTTGTTTATTACCCTGATCAAAACAATGTCAAGAAAATCCGATGCGTCAAGTTCACTGAGAAGTTTGACAGTTTTGATGAAAATGTGAACTTACTACCCGATTCTGTTAAAGCAGCAGAACCTGAAATACCAAAACCTGAAAATGGGCAGGAAAGTACAAGGCGTTACCCCAGTAGAGATCGTGCTAGACCCAAGTATCTTGATGACTATGTAACTGGTGAGGAACTTGACAATGCCGTTGATGATGCTGCAAATTGCACAGTTGATTTCTGTTACAGAGTAAGTAATGTTCCAAAGTCCTACCAAGATGCTATCTCATCCCCAGAGTCCAGTAAGTGGAGAGAAGCAATGAATGAGGAGTTAGATGCATTATGGGACAATGAAACATTTGAGCTCACTCCTTTACCAGAGGGTAGAACCTCAGTGGGGGGGAAGTGGGTGTATGCAATAAAACTAGATCCCAATGGGGAGGAAAAGTACAAGGCACGATTTGTTGCTAAGGGCTACTCCCAAGCCCCAGGTATAGATTACCATGAAACTTTTTCACCAACTGTTCGTATAACTTCAGTTCGTATACTAATGCAGTTAGCGATTCAGATGGGTATGGTAGTACATCAGATGGATGTTAAGACGGCCTATTTAAATGCTCCCATCGACTGTGAGTTATACATAGAGCAACCTGAAGGTTATGAGAGAAAAGGCCCCAATGGTCAAGAGCTTGTATGTAAACTAAAGAAATCCTTATATGGCCTGAAACAGAGTGGTCGGAATTGGAATTGTTTGTTGCATGGTTATTTAACGCAAGAAAAGTTTATACAGTCCCTGGCTGATCCATGTGTTTATGTTAAGAGTACTGAATTTGGCCTAGTAATTGCAATTGTATGGGTCGATGACATCATTATTGCAGGTAGTAACACTGATGTGTTGAAAAAGGCCAAAGAGTCTCTTATGATGAGATTCAAAATGAAAGACCATGGTTTCTAAGTATCCAATTCAAGTGTGGAAAGGATTGTATTGAAATGAATCAAAGAAAGTTTGTGGAAAAGATTCTGGAAAGGTTCAACATGTCTGATTGCAAGCCAAAAGCAGTTCCATGCGAGCTGGGCGCTAACAAAACCAGTGCAGTCAATGAAAGCGAATTTGAAAATGTAAAACTGTATCGTGAAATTGTTGGAAGTTTGATCTATCTCATGAGTTGCACAAGACCCGATTTATGTTATGTTGTGACGTATCTATCCCAACATCGGTCAAAGCCAATGAAATCGCATTATGGGATGGCTAAGCAAGTGCTGAGGTATTTAAAGGGTACTCATAACAGATGCTTAAAGTTTGTTAAGGGAACGCAGCTGAAACTAGTGGGATATAGTGATTCAGACTGGGCTATGTCTGATGATAGACGTAGCATTAGTGGTTATGCATTCAAGTTATGTGATGAGAGCTCACTGATTTCGTGGAAAAGCAGAAAACAATCCATTGTAGCATTGTCCTCATGTGAAGCTGAATATGTAGCTTTAGCCACTGCTACACAAGAGGCTAAATTTCTTAGGCAACTTTTCGCTGATCTAATGTGTCATCCTTGTAAGAACGTTTGTATATATGTAGATAACCAGGGAACGATGGCATTAGCTAACAATCCTGTACATCACAAAACATCAAAGCACATTGATGTAAAATATCACTATGTAAGACTGGAGATTCAGAGCGGAGCTGTCAGCTTAACTTATGTGCCTACAGACAAAAATGTTGCTGACGTATTTACCAAGCCTGTAAATAGAGTTAAACTCGATAGGCTGTTAGGCTAATGTAGCAAACCCCATGTTGTGTTTGAGTGGGGGTGTTGGGTGCAAACTCAACATGTAAATTTCCTTGTAACCGGAAGTAAATGTAACGATATCTTGTAACACCAGGTTGAGGCAGATTGCATCAGCCCACATGGTGAATCTATGTTGGAATAAAACTGAGTTGTGTTTTTACCTGAAGTTTGTCTTATCCGCCAAGAAGTATGGCCACACTCGCAACAGAACTAAGTACCATCACAAACACTTTGCACGTAGACTAGCACTATGAAGAGAAGGCAGACATGAACACGGAAATGGTCTATTCCAATACGTTCTTCTTATTTCCTTCCCGAACGAATGTTAGAAGTTCTGCTTTAAATAAAAAGGGGCCAAGATTTTTCAATTCCGTAAACCAAAGTATACAATGTGCTGCCACTTATATCTCTATTTTTAAATTTTTGACATTTCTCCTTAGCTGATTCTCCACAATCATATAGACATTTATTTAGTTATTTCTTTTTGCTGCCTTTTGAATGTTTAGCATGTCTTGTTCTGCTTGCTTTTTTTATATCTTAGCTTGTAATTCAATCTAAAGCTAATTTCGCCACTCTTGCATTTCATTTATAGTCGTAAGTTCGGGAGGGAGCTCATAGTAATAAGCCCCCTATGGATTATTTTGAGCTTCCTTGCTAGGAAAAAAAAATCTTCTGTTTTGTTTTGTGTAATAAATGTGTTACTTTGAATCCTTTAACTTTTTACATACATGTATATACTAATTATGTATATGCGAAACATGTTCCTTAAACTCAAAGGTGTGGTTGTATTTTTAAAAATATTATTATTTAGTAAAACTTGTGCTATCCAGACCATTAATTTTTTTGGAAAAGTCCTATTTAGTATTATCGATAATAAACAATTATTGGATGAGGTTGAGCATGATATCATGAATTATCAAAACCGAGGTCTGTGTTATCTGCCGAAGCCGAAGGCTGAGGCAGATAACACAGACACGAAGTTTTGATAATTCATGATATCATGCGAAAACTGAATTCACTAATTGTTTTATTATACATTTTTCACATAATTCATCCTCAGAAAGAGAAGCGAAGCGTTCAGCCATTTTGTTTCTGAGGAGAACACTCCAAGGGCTTAGTAACCAGGCAGATGTTGAACTTGACATGATAAATGTAATATCTGCAGCAGATATTACATTTATCATGTCAAGTTCACATGTCAAGCTATTGTGAATAGATTGAATGCTGTCGACCAATCAGATTTTTCATAGTGAGTCTGATGTATAATAACAATGATTGTAACTATTACAAAATACAAGATAATGACGGTGATAAAATTTTTGTTAATTTTTTTAATAGCTCTGGAAAAAGATGACTGATTCAAGTACAACTAGTGCCTGCTTGATGACACATATGACTGTCCAATTACAAACTGTCCTATTAATGCAGAAATCAGGGCTATTGATAACCATTCAGATTCAAGAACTTTGTAATAGTTACGATTAAATAGATATTTCATAAAATTTAAACCTGACTTTGATTTTGATTTTCCTTTGTTTCAGACCATGATAATGAATATACACCAAATTGAACTCAGTCTGGCTTGAAAAATTTTAAACCAAGAAAATGTTGCTGGAGAGAATACAGTAGGCTACACACCACACCACTGGAAATTCTGTGTCCTATACTCTTTCCAGATAGCATGTTGGTCTTATAACATCTCACACACAGGCCCTATCGAAGAATATAATGCACTTGACATTCTACACATACATGTACTAGTTT
>OX421448.1:52542198-52567198 GCA_949126865.1 Montipora capitata | reverse complement strand
AATCATGATAGAGCGGTTTTCAATTGAGTGTCGAAAGTAATTAGCGAATTGGTTTGGTTTTGCATTTACTTCACTCAGTGATTGGTTCAAAGTTCTCGGGCCACTTTTTCAACCAACCAGAAGTGAAACCAAAACCAATCGTAGCTCGCGCGTGCACATTTTCCCGCGCTTTGTGTCGGCTATGTGTAATTACTTCGGGTTTTGATTGGTTTACTGGATTGTCTCCGTCCTTTTTGATTGGCCAAAGTAATTACTTTGGTTTTGGTTTTACGACACTCATTTGAAAACCGCTCTAATTGAGTCTAACTGTGTCACGAAAATGTTAACCCATTGACCCCTGAGAGTGACACTTAATAGATTATACTGTCTAACCCCAGATGATTTCACTCATCAATGGGGGACATCCTAGGGCATTTGAGGTGTGAATTGGTTAACCCATTGACTCCCAGGGGTTCGGCCCCCATTGACGAGTAAAATCGTCTGGCGTTAGACAGGGTAAAATACTACGTCTGGCCGGTTTAGGCTGGTTTGGACGTCAAAGGGTTAAGTAATGGCGAAAAATAAAATTAGGGCATAAAGGTATCTTGCAAGGAACTTGAAGGGGATTAGCTTGCTTTTTATTGGCTTATTATCATCTTATACATGTGAATGATAAAAATAATATCTTCACTGCGTGAGGTGAAGATAATGATCTTTCAGACAAAAGAAATTCCTAGTATTTCATCGTTGTCAATATACATTTTTTAACCACACAAGTTGTACCTTTGGAGTTCCACAAGCAGTAGTTCTTGTGCTGGGTGTTCCTGGTTGCAGCTGCTGTGATCCTGTGGTAACAATTAAACACATCTCATAATAAGAATCCTTCAAGTATGTAATAATTATTACCAAATATTAAAGGAGACAAAAGTCAACAACTCCTCCTCAAAAATTCAATTAGTCCAACCCAATCTGACTTAGCATGTTCTAAGTATCAGCACCCATTTAAAAGTGCTAATAAAAAGTATTTGAGTTGAAGCATCCATGTTAGCATTCAGTGATAATGATACAAACTCCTACATGTATATCTGGTAAAGAATAAATAGGTTGAAAATTCCTTTTAGCAGCATCTACATGTAATGGCTTTTGTCACTAAGTCAAGTTGTGAAATTGCTAGGGGTTTTTTGTTTTGCAAAAAATTTAAAAAATTACTGGACTGCTGGTCAGTTAGTAATTTAAAAGGTCTTACACATGGCTAGCACACACATTAATTCAGCTTTCCTTGCTTCTCTGCCTCAACATATCTTGATCCAGTTGCATACAATTCTCTTACTTTCAGCTTGTATTTTGTGGCAATGTTCTAGTTACCGTATATCAATCTAGAGACAGCAGTTATTATTGTTTTGAATCACTGTTGTCCATCAGAAAAAAGAAAGCTGTATCGCATTTAGTCACATGCTCTAAAGGGCTGTATATTGCAAAAGAAATATAAACTTGATTACCATAAACTCTTCACAGGGGCTATAACCTGAGTTCTCTACATAATCACAGAGTACCGGATGCAGCAAATGCATTTGATTAAAGTAGAAAAAGTTTCTGCCCCTCAAAATGTCACTCATTTATTCAATTAATCCAGCAGAGCTGAGGATACACAGTAAGTTAAGAAATTCAATCAATGAAGTAGCAGCATATTGGTTATAGGGAAGATATCTGTTTACAAACATTACTTTTGCTATTCAAAATTTTTATGTGCCAACCACAGGAACAGAACACTCTTTGTTTCGACAGCCAATGAGGCTCTGGTTGGTACATTAATGACAATAGCTGACTTCAACGATATCTTCCCTATAGCAACAAGGCATTTAAGTTTAGATATTTGGGCCCTCTGTTATGAATTAGAAATTCATACTTTTTTGCAAGCCATGTTGAGTTGAGGCAATTCTTTTACCGAAAGATATCAGTGACATCAAATCCCACACACTAGTTAACAGCCAACGAAATCTCACAGTAACATCACATTGAAACAGAAATTACTAAGAGACTTTTTACCAGAATCTTGCTGATAAACGCCTCCACTACACATCCCTTTCAAATTTATCTATCGTAGACCCCAGACCTTCTATCAACGCAGGTTAATGTAGTCAGAAACCACGAAACCCAATTTTAGCATTAGCTTTCGGAAAACCTTACTTCGCTCCTCCCTATATTACTTTGGCAAAGGTGCAAGAAAATCACATAATCGCTTTACCGTCAGTTGTTTTCGAAATCCCCACCACATCTTCCGCCATCTTTTGTTTGCTCGCAGGAAAAAGGCTTCGCTCTTCCCTATATTACTTTGGAAAAGCTGCAAGAAAATCACATAATCGCTTTACCGTCAGTATTTTTCGAAATTCCCGCCTCATCTTCCGCCATGTTTTGTTTGCTCACGGGAAAAAGACCCATGACGACACAGTCGGGATAATGTACGTCATGTAAGGTGATAAGTTAAGACCCAGTCTATGCCGACGATTTTCCAAGAAACATTATGTGCTTGCTTCTCGGAAAATTTGCCTTTGGAAAGTCATAAAGATGTTGTCTGACAGAGAGAAGGAAGGATGCAGAACTATTCTGAACAAACTTTCTGAGCAGGATTTATTAACGCTCACGGACACTGTAACAAACCGCGTTGTTTCTCCGGAAAACAAAGGAGGTAAGCTGAATGACATGAACATAACCCGTACTTCAAATACACATTTCTTTCCTTCATTACCCAAACTACGCTGCAAAACTGATCTCACCTTTTTTTTGTGAACTCAGGCTTTTCTTGAATGCGGTCCTAATGTAAGTAAGCCCCAGAATAATAGTGGATGGTAAATTCAATGGTTGAATCGAGCTTCCATCGTTCTAACAACGGAGAAACCTCACACCATACAGAAAAGAGCCGTTGCCGAAAGTAGAATTAAGTTCTACAGTACTTTTAGTGCAACTTGTCTTGCAACAATTTTGGCCGTTGCAGGGTACATGTATGTTACTGTGAAATGATTTGTGCAACTTGTCCTTCCACAATGTCGCCAAAACATTGCAAGACAAGTTGCATGTAACATTTCACAGTGTAACAGCGCCTGTACGAGTCCCCACAGATGTTTATGTGCAATAAGAGGGCAAGATTTCCGCACAGGTCCCTACTTCATTATGCATACACTCCTTTGTTTCAAGAAAACAATAGCGATAACAATAGACCTCCTTTGGGACTGTGGCGCTTTGTTCTTTCTTTTATATGGACTTAAAAAAAGTCGGTCGAACTTCTGTCTGAAATACGGAAAATCGAACAGTTTTTCCTGCAATTTCGGCACTTTTCCTGCAATTTTACCCATTTTTCAGTTTTAGAATAAGCGCAAGAAGTGGAGTTTCAAGCAATCGTTGTAATAGGGTTCAGATTCGCAAACGTAACAAACAAACCAAATAAAAGTACTGTCATAAGAAATTTAATGGCTACCTGCTCTTTTTATCGTGAAATTGTTCTTCCTGTTTGCTTAAAAATTCGCCGAGACACTGCAAAGGGTATATTTTCTTCCTTTCCTCAGTGTATTTAGGATCACGAACGGTGCATTTAGAGGGATTTTGCGATCTATCGCTCTTTGTAGAGATTGGCAATATGCTCAATGTTACTTCCAAGTAAAAAGCTTTGGTAGAGATCCATGGATGTTCCCCTACGAGGCATACTTCGTTTCACTCCCCATCGTGTCTTTTCAATGCCCTGCTGTGGGCTTGTTTGTCTGGGTCGATGAAGTTTAGGCGATGGTTTACTGCGGTGAGATGATGTTAGCCCTTGTCTTGTAGGCAGTTGTAAACTTTCCGGCCACAGGTAGCTAGGGCTAATATATTTTCAAGGAAAGTTTACGGTCAGAAAATTAATATGTGTTCTGGCGGATTGAAGGCTATCCATTGCAGTTTTTTCTTGAGCATCGCGAAACAGATCCATCTCCCGATGCGGCACTTTGTCTTTGCCAACTGACTGCGTTTTCACACAGGTTTTGGACACGGAAGACGAAAGTAAACTGTTTTCTTTGCAGCGCTCTATGCACAACTCTGGAAAGGCTATAAAGCAGGGACGATTTCCAAATGATCAAATCTTCCATTGCTGTGACCCTTTTACTTCAGCAGCCATCTTGATTATTACGAAGACACAAGTTTGTTTCAAAAGAAGGCAAATATGAAACGATTTTAATTGCAATGAACTCTTGCATGAAAGTTTCCCATGAAAGATGCACCAATCAGACTTTAAGCGTGGTATACTCTTCCACGCAGTGAACTTATAAGTGTGCCGCACGCATGGGGCATGAAGGAAAAGCAGGTCACAGTTCACAGCAATACTGGAAAACCTAAAACTATCACAGGGACTAACCTTAAGCCTAAACAGTGCCTTTAGTCGTAATCAGGGTTACGGTTAGCATTATTAAAGGGATGGGTTGTTTCAAGAGTAGTAAAACAGGGATCTCTTAACGGTAACCTACAAGTGTAAGTTCGATTGTAGGTGCTTGGCGCGGCACGTGTGTATAATTACGTATCATTGTTATGTAAATAGTCAGCCAGAATTCAAAATAAATATCATTTTCAAGGTGTGAATTAGCAACTTGACACGTTAGCTCAGTGGTAAAGAACAGGGACAAGTAATCCAGAGGTTTACAGTAGGTCGGAGTTCAAGGCAAGCTGTGAGTGACATATCATGGGATAAAATGGCAGAAAAAGCCGAGCGGGGTCTGGAAATAAGAACAAGACGAAGGGATAGAAAGAGGAAAGCTAAAACAAAAACGAGTAACGGTGTGGGCGATGAAGGGAAAGAAGAGAGAGAGGGAGGGAGAGAAAAAATGAGATCCGTTTTTATTCATCCCGTAAGTACAAATTACCCATGTATATATTCGGTTCTCTTGGGTATACGTATTGTTCTACCAAACAATAGCACGAATGAATAATTAATTTATTCTGCATGCATAATGAAGTAGGGACCTGTACGGAAATCATTCCAATAGGAGAAAGACTTGAAGTGATGCTCGCATTTGTCAAGACAATTTAAGCAGTTGTCTCATATAATTTATGCACCTGGAAAATTCAGGCGGCTCAAACATGACTTGAACCCTTCACCCCTGCGAGACCGGTGCAATGCGCTACCTTCATCAGGTAGTTTCACGGGAACTCATGTACCCAATAAATTGACCTCTCTCGCATGCCTTCATAGCTAGGTTGGGAGAACATTGTACTGGCGTCGTGAGGGTTGAGGGTTCAAGTCCTGTTGGTCCAGCTGCCTGAAGGTTTCAGGTGCCCATGTAAGACAATTGTTTAAATTGTCCTGATATGTGTGAGGATCACTTCAATCTTAGTTTGGGTATTGTTTGTTCTTGAGGGGGACTGTCACTAGAAATGTTAAAAAATAAAAGACCCCCTCCCTCCCAATTCATTAGCCTTAACCCTTTGACACTCAAACTGGCCTAAACCAGCAATACTTAGTATTTTACTCTGTCCAGTGACAGACGATTTTTCTTGTCAGTGGGGAATCCCCAGAAGTCAATGCGTTAAGTCCACAATAGTACAATAATTACATGTATAAGTTCCTGTCTGGTATACAGGACATAAAACTGTTCTATTAGTGGTCCGTCAATACTTTTCTGAGTAAATCTAGGCATGCGTTTTAGCAGCTTCAAATATACTGCCTTCAGGATTTTCATGCTAGCACGTTAAAGCAAAAGTTTTAAGGGATGCTAGTAATGAAGTTGGTGATTCAGAATGAATCCAGTAGCCAAAGGTGCTCTGACCTGAAGATTGTAATGAATTCTGTATGGATATTAATATCATATTAACATCTTTGCATATACACTGTAAAGAGAACCTTCACAGCATTGTATGTATATGCACATTGGGAGTCCTGTAACCATGGCACCATAATGTATTGACTTCACTGAAATGATTATTAATTTGTCATTATTCATTGTCCCCTTTTTTTGTGCAGAGGCTGTGGAAGCTGTTTTGTCATACAGTCATACAGCTTCACAGTTGCTGAGAAGGAAAAAAGTGAAAAGAGATCACATTTATCAATATTTAGCCGAAAATGGTATCATTGAGCCTGTTTCGTCAGACAAACCCAGCCTAATAAGAAGAGCATTGCTATTTTGGGGAAGTGAACAAGAGGTAGAATTTGTTTTTTTTTCTTTTTATGCATTTCTCAGTCTTAACAAAAGTTAAATGGCACAAAACATCTGTGTTGATTCAAATGTGATGTGTTGTTAAACTTGGCCAGTTTCTGTTTTTCAAAAGCCATTTACACAGTAAATAAAGCTTCAATTTTGCACAATAAAATGTCTGAACCATGTTATTTTATCCTTCATTGGGTTTTAAACAAAATCCGGGTGTCTTGAGCCATGGTACATGTTAACCTTTGATGTACCAAATGGCAGTTCTGTTGACGAAAGAAATTAAGGTAAAGGAGACATGCATGCATGACCATCACGTGGGATGTTACACAATTCATGCATACTCGACAGAAAATCAAGTGGTTGCTCGCAGCACTTGGTTTTTCTCGCGGGAAGCCTTAGTAGGAGAAAGCAAGTACTTGCAGGGTAGCAGACATGTCCATGAACAATCTGTCTTTCTGATTTTCACCCAAGCTACTTTTATCCAAGAATTGTTATCTTGCAGGGTCCGAAATTGCGCCTTCCTGGTTGCCAGTGCGACTAAGAATTTAGTACTGGTGACCAGAATTTCACAACTGGTCGCCAGTGGGCAACCTACCATTAATTTCAGAGCCGTTTGCCAACAGCTGTCTGACTTTTAATCCTGCCGATATTTTTGAAATAAAAATCTAAGACGTTTTTCCGTTAACTCCATCCATAACATCGCAAGCCGCCACATTTTTTAGCAGTTTCTCATAAAATATGTATTGCGGACGCAAAAGCAACGACTCAGAAAAGATATTCAAGGGGCTGTTGCGAGGGATGTAGCACGGTAACAACATGGCGGCTTGTGTGTGACAGAACGTGACTAAGGGGCAGACTAAGGGGCAGATTATTACATTCAAGGTCGGATACATTTTCTCTCCAAAATGTCCGCTTTCGAAAGCGAGAAATAATACTTGACACATACACAAGAGTGTGCAGTCATTGCTTTCTGGTATCCATAAAGAAGTTCAAAACTTGCATTTTCAAGTGAAAATTTTTGGCAACTGAAAATGTTTATCTAGTCGCCAGTTTGCACCCATATAAAAAAGTTAATTTCGGACCCTGTCTTGGAGAATTCCTTACCTTCTGACCTCTACACTCTCTCTGCCATTCCTTTCAGTTTCTTACCAATATCTAGAAAACCGCCCATCTGCAGGTTCTGATATTCCTGCTGTTGTTCGTTGTTACCAAATGCTTTTTTCCCCTGACTATAACACGAGAAAAATAAGTTGTTATAAGGATTTGTTGAAATTGACAGCTGTTGTTTTTTCTCGGTCCCATTGTTTCTTTTTAAGGGTTCAGATGAGGAGAATGACGATCCTGGGGAAAATTTAAGAGAAAGTCCGTCAACATCGTCAAATCCAACTTTGCCAGTTTCAAGCAGTTTGAAAAACTCAACCTTTGATGGAAAAGTGGATGGACAAGAGTTGGCCACAAATTTTGTACCCTGGTTTTACAATATTTTGAACTCTTTTAATACCTCTTCTGATGAAGCTACACAACAATGGGGCCCTCAGCACTTTTGGGATGACGCTAAGAGCTCAATTCTGATGGTTTCCGGAGGACAGGTCAATGATGAATGTCAAGGTTCAGTAGCAGTCAGTGACAAGTTGCGAGAATTGGTTTGCAAAGAAAAACTTCTTTTTAATGCAAATGTTGGAGGAGCTAAGGGCCAAATAGATGCTTATGGACTGGTAAGAATATCAGTTGGAGGCACAGTTCATAGATTTTCAAACTGTCTCGGGATTTTTGAGCAATCATTTGGACTCATTCGCGACCCAGAAATGCAAAATAATTGGAAGATCAAATTCACTGATTTAAAATTAAAGGCACAGCAACAACCTGAATTGGAAGGTCAACATAGAAAGGCCATCACATAGTGGTAATATTTTTCTGTGGACTTCATTTTTTTACTACGAGTAGGACAAGCTATGTGAAATGAAAATAACTTATCAATGGGATTTCAATAATATTAGTGTAATTATTAATGAAGAATTTCTCATTTCAAATACCTGTGGTTAAATGCATACAAGACATGAAATATTTAAAATACTAGATGCCTTTTTTAACCGTGGGCTCTCTAAGAGACGCCCTGTTGATAAGGAAAATAGTTTGTCCATAGCCAGGGTGGTAGTAGTACTCTTAGGACTGAAAGAATGGAAAGAGATATTAACAACTACAGGATCCTGTCAGGATGCCTTGGATAGGACATGGTACAGTGCACAGCCATTGGGATGAGGTGGCTATAACCAAACACATGCCCAACGCATTCAAATGGAATAACTGTTTTATTAAATTTCATTTAACTCTGAGGTCTTTCAGTGTTACAAAACGACCACAAAGTTGTTTCAATTTTACAACAAGTCTGCCGCAATCAGTTCCCCTATGAGGGTCATACAGTGTGATAACCAAGATTGAGTTAGCCAATCAGAATGCTAGAAAAGGGGGGGGGTTCTTAATCACATGTCAAGGAAAATAAAATGGCTGTTTCACAATTCACAAACAATAAGACGACCATTCGAGTCTCACAAAACAAATTTTCTTATGTTTGTTAACAACACAGCCGCCTGCCATAAAGAAACTTATCATAACGGTTACATTGGGAAGAGTCTTGTGACCTTCTGAGACAATTTCCCAAGCTACGTAGTTTTTGTCGTGTTGATTGACCAGGAAAGCTGTCAAGGCTAGTAAGCGAATGCTCACTTTTCAGTGAATCCTGCAATCCAGATGTAGTTGTTGTACCTTGCTCTATTTACAGTCTATTGTTATAATTTCTCGGGCTTGGCTCCTGCTCGTAAAATAAACAAAATAGGCACGCAATGCGTACGTGTGGTGGTTCAATAACTTGACGCAGTGCTTTATTCCCTAACTTTCAACTGAGCTGCGTTTTGTTTTCTAGGAGATTGAAGTTGTCTTTGCGTAGTATGTAGCTCTAATAGTACACGATATTGTTTTGGTATCGTATATCATTATTGTGCCCCCTGAGAAGAAATGTGGTTACTAGTAAAATACTAGACGCAGAGAGATTGAAGAAAATAAAAGGGAATCGAGAAACATTGGATTCGAGGCTGACGTAGAAACAATGTAAATTTTGTGCCGCGAATATAAAAAGTTACCATCAGCGAAAGCCATTTTGGGAGATTTTTTCTCTGTTCAGTTTGTCTATTGTACTTTTGGCTGCACAAGTGAATCGCAAAATCGAAAAGTGATATCGATTTCAGCGGCCGCCTGCGATCAAGTTGTCTTGCGTGTTACTAACAACTCACGAAACAAAGGAGAGATCTGTGATAAAATGACGGCAAGACACCGGGTTTTTGTCAGTTTGGGTTTTTTTTCTTTTGAAGTTCAACAAGAAATTTGCGAATTCAACGTAAAGATCACAATCGTGCAACTTTTGATGTTGACCATTGTTTCTGCAAAGTCAAAAATTCACTCTCCAAGACGGGCAGATACAAACCACAGGTCTCAGGTCACATGTCTCTGTTTTACCAATACAGAAACAAACCTAAACATTCATTACAGCTAACCTTAGGCCTAAAAACTCTTGTTTAGGTGTAATTAGGCATACGTTTAGCTTGAATGAATGTTTAGGTTTCTTTCTGTATTGGTAAAACAGAGACCTGTGACCTGAGACCTATGTTTTGTTCCTGCCGCTCCTAGATGACGTTATTTATCACCAGGTAATTCCATCGTTTTGGAAATAGAAGGTACTATATTATTCATGAGCGTCACAAATTCTTGCCGATTTTGGGGCTCATTTGTTGAAACTCAAGCACGCTTCCAACAGACCTGTTTATTTTCGTGACTTATGCACGCGCTGCGGGCCTAATGCCTCCACGGACTTTCACCCACTCACTCACTCACTCACTCTTACAACCCTATGACGTAGTGTGAAGTGCACTACCACGAAAACATGAAGCAAAATCACAGTTCACGGTAAATTAAACACCCGATTCTCATTTCCCGGATAAGTATTCTCAAAAATCACGGCTCACGGTAATAGACCATATTTATGACGCATATTGGTATTCTCAGTATTGGACTGGAACTCGCTTTCAATAGAGGCTAATGCGGGGAATCTTTTAAAACGCAAATTCCCCAGCATTAGCGTCCATTGCAAGCTAGTTCCAGTGTAATACTGAGAATAAGAATATGGTCTATTGACACAATCACGTTTTACGAGGGAAAAAAGGCAATTCTCGGTTCACGAAAATACCCTTTACCACCACCTAGAAAGTCAAACGTAATGTCTGGGAGTGTTCGGGAGTGAGTGCTGGCTCATTTCCCGAAACAGCGGCTGGCAATCGAGCCTAAATCTGGCATTTAAACACGAAGACACACAATAAAAGGGGTCGCTTGAATCCTCTGGTTTAGTTCGAAATCATTCAAGCACCACTCATAAGCCAAGATGGCGATCAACAAACCAGCAACAGAGACAGAAGCCTTAAAATATATTACCAATTTGAGAAAAGTGACTGGTGATGTTTAAAAAGGAACAACAGGGAACGACTTGTCACTTATTACACATTGCCGTTAAGTTCTTTTTTATTGAACAAAATTATCACAGAGCTCTGTATGCATCTGCGGTTCAGGTACCACGCCTTTTATAGTGCGTCTTTGTGTTTAACCCTTGTAAGTCAACAATGGGGCCCCCATTGTTGAGGGTAAAATTCCATAAGTGGCCATTTGGAGATAAAGGGTAAAAATTAAATGATGGTGGTTGCTTACCATTTACAAGTCGAAAGTGGTGGATTTTGAGAAATTCCGTTGGGAATAGCGCATTCCATTTTCGCAATTCTCTCAAATTTATTGAGAGAGAAAGAGAGTGGATGGTGAATAATCCGGGTTGGGAGGAGGAGGAGGAGATGGAAAACTCGTTTTCCTTTTGAAAATTTGGGTTGGAAGATTTGGACCACCTTTTTAGACTTTCCGACGGAGGTCTTGCCGTTTGCCAAACCAAAATAGACTTGCCGTTTACTGCATATAGGGGATTCTGATCAGAATTTTCGGGTGTACTTGATAATTGGTAAATAGACACTGTTACCCATTGCAAGACCAGGTATTTCTTAAAACGAGGTAAAAGTGCCTTTTGAAAGCCACCTATCTCACTGATACAGGGCTCAACCTAACAGGTGCTCAAGGACTGGGTCAAAGCTTTAAAAGCAAAATCACTCGCTTCTACCACCGACAAGCCTATCGGTTGAGACTATAATTAAATTGAAGCAAAAGTGTGAGGCCAAAAGGACACATTCACATTAATGCAGAGACAGGGTTTTCGACAGTTTTGTGAAGTAGCGGACATATTTCTGAAAGCACCGAACTTGGCATTTTTGGTGCCGCAATGCGCCTTGTGAGCGCCGAAGGCGCAAGTTACCTAGGGGGGTTAGGGGGGTTTGGAGGCAGGCCCCCCTCCAGGAAATTTTTAAACACTCGGTTAAGAAGGTGTTGTTGTGGAACTCACCCCAGCCCTTCGCGGAAAATGATCATTTTGACGCCGAAACGTCCCCTCTGTCATCCATTTAACATCGTGTTGCGAAGAAACGAGCACGGTGACCATCCATTTTTAATGGTGTCATTTGCTCGTAATAGGTTCACGGAAAACATATTTACAGGAGAAAAAAAGTTGGGTAGTAGAACAAGGGCGTAGCTAGGGGGGGGGGGGGGGTCCTGGGGTGCCCGTGGCCGCCCCTCTGTAAGCCGTTTTTTACTCAAACAACCTACAATATTCAGGTTGCGAAAACGCGAGTACCCTCTGTTTGACACAGTGTGACCCCCCCTTTGAAAAATCCTGGCTACGCCCATGTAGAAGTTGTAGTATTTACATATAAATGACGTGAAACTGCATGAGTGCAAGGTGATGCCTGTAGCGGTCCAATTTGCTTACACATCTTTGCAAGATGGAACAATTTGAAATTTAACAAATTGATGTCAGTTTTTCATGCGTCTGTCCTGTTATTGATCATGAATTTCGTCCATTTGTTTAAAGTAGCTGTATCACCTCGTGGATCCGCACACTACTTTGACAATGTTATGACGAAGTTCATTGTCAATAACAGGACAGACGCATGAAAAACTGACATCAATTTGTTTTTTACAATAACAAAAAGGCAGAGGGATCAAACGTAAGTCAAAACACCAGAAAAACGCGAGACAAAAATGCGAGAAACTTCAATTTTCTTCAAGCTGACGCCACCAATATCGCGTCAATTTCGCATAAATTCACTTTTGTCAAAGTGGGGCTTGAGCTTGCAAATATGGCGCCCAAGATAACCTTGTGGCCACGTCACCTCCTTAGAATGCGTTGAGTCTTCTTTACTCCTAAAATTGGCTTAAGAGCGCTCCGGAACCACAAGTGTGAACCCTGTCTCGTTTTGCCAAATTAATAAGCCCTCCTTTTCTATTAATCCTACCACGCCTTGCCTTGCTTTTAATTAATATGTCACCCCTCGTTAAGTGCGCCAACCATAATAGAGGATTTGCGATATACGATCACCTTAAGAGATATCAGTAGAGTTTAATCAGAGTGGGCTATCCTAAAACTTTTTGCGGTCTCACAAGCAATTGTGACTTAATTCCAATATAATGCCTTTTCATATTCTATGTTCTTAGCCACAATCCGCAAACTACCAGCTTTAGTCTAGTGATGGAGGGACTTTCGTGTGACCTTGAAGAAAAAGTTTTCGCAATTTCATACCTGCCAACTGTCCTGGTTTTCCCGGGAGTCCCTAAGTTTTTCATCAAATCTCCCGGTATCCCGGTTAGAGCACCAAATCTCCCGGGAAATACCTACCGTGGCCTTTTTCAACACTTTTTCATTAATTTCGTTATCTTCGAGATGTCAAAAAAGAAAATAAAACAAGAAGTGGATTCTAGTGCTCTCATTTGAGCTGTTCTGGTTCGGAAAGCGTAAATTGATATAGGCTATATTTAACAAGTACCGTAATTGGTCAGAAATCAGCCCATCAAATTGCACAATACGTGGTAGAAAGTGGGCGCAAAGTGGGCGCGGTTATGGGAAGCAATTGCTGTTCTAACCGAGAAACGTCGGGAACATTTGGAAGGGCTTCGGGTGATTTTCGGAGAGTATTCAGATATTTTCGAAAATGACATTCTTACAATGCAAAGATTTTTAGATGTCTCCAGATTTTTGTACTCTGGGGGTTGGCAGGTATGCAATTTGTTTCGAGGAGCATGTTTGGCAAGATTAAAACAGAGCTTCTCCTTATTCCCGCCAAGGAAACTCCAAATATGGGCAATAAACAGTTCGATTGCCAAATCACATTACTGCATTTCAAATGAAATGACTTTGTTTGCATCCGCGTTCGCTATGCCAATGAAAATTCGCGCTCGCTTGTTTTTGTTCGATAAGCCAATTAAATGTTTTGCATTTTTGCATTTGTTTGCGCGTTTATGTTTATTTTTCAAGGTCATATGAAAGTCGCTCTATTTAGCATAAAGACAAGAATAATTACTTAGCCGCCATTTATGAATAGGGTCTACTTAACCATTTTTTCCTTCAACAAAACGAGCACTGCGATTGGTTGATTCTCGGTCAAGTGCCCCTGATCAAATTCAAATGTATCCCGATCGGGATACAATTACGCAGTTGTTGCCCGCTCCGGATGTTTTGCTGCGATTGTTGAAGGAAAAGGCTAAATATATAACAAAGCACTTAATGTATGGTCCCTCGGGAAACTAGTTAGTTTTGTTTTCCCTCGAGTGCTGATTTCGTCTTGGGAAACATCAGGACTCTCGGGAAAACAAAACTATTTCCCTTGGGACCATACCTTAAGTGTATATTGTGGTATTTTTGAAAGTGGTCTATATACTCCAGAGACGTATAATCAGTCCAGATGAATTTTGCGTTTCTCATGTTTCCCGTCCTTGTGTAAAGAAAAAAACAACTATAGAAGTCGCATGATCCGTCTGGGACGAACTTGAGCAAACAATTTTTCTGCTTTAAATTCGTCTGGTATAAAGACGGTGGCTGACACTTGACACGACTGCAGACTAACCCCAAATCACGGTTATTGAAAGCTTGGGTGCTTAGACTTAAATACTGTTTATCAGCGTTATTTTTGGGCAGTTTGCATTTGTCGCACACCTGTATAAAGACGGGCACAAGACGCATTATATTATTAATATAATGCGTCTGGACGAACTATCTAGTTTGGTACGTCTTCAAAGACGCACTAAACTGGATTGTTCTCTCAGACACGTTATGCGTCCTGTATCCATCTTTATACTTGACAAATTTAACAGACGCTGAAAAAAATGCCCAAGTTCGTCTCAGACGAATTATGCGTCTCTAGTATAAAAACGGCCGTGAAACTGTTTTATAGAGTTAATCTTGCCAATATTAGACATTCCCTCGGAATTGTTGAAACAGATGTGAGCCACCTAAGTTGATGAACATTAGTAAGTTTTGATGTACGGAAATTGGAACACTTGAATGCTCAACATCTACATCTACATATTCCAGCACTCGGCAAAGTCCCTTTTTCACTTGTAACTGTTTCTGCTTAGTTTCCTCATAAACCACAAGCCTTTTTAGAGACATCATCGCCAAGCCGGCCACTCTCTGTTGGAGGGAACAGGACAGCCACAACACCGGGAGTTCATCCCCTACTCTTCTCGAATAGTGTGTGGGTTCTCTAACGTCCCACAGGGAACTTATGAACATAAAACATGTTGGTATGACTGGGCCTACGGTTTATAGTCCTTATCCGAGACTTGGAAGATGAAATTACAAAGGAAGCACTTTCTCCTCAGTTAGTTTAAGATCCTGAGTGTTGATTCGGTCGGGGTTCGAACCCGTGACCTCGCGATACCGGTGCGACGCTCTAACCAACTGAGCTATGAAGCCACTGACGTTGGGAGCTGGTCATTTGTGGCCGGGTTCCAATGTTCCCGTGAGGAATGAATCAACGATGAAATGATATATGAAATGGATCATATATGAACTGCGGATATGAAATCAAGTGAAGCTATGGTCCTCGCAGTTATGAACGCAATAGCTTCCCTTGATTCAGTTCATATATAATCCATTTCATATATCATTTCATCGTTGTGGCTTCATAGCTCAGTTGGTTAGAGCGTCGCACCGGTATCGCGAGGTCACGGGTTCAAACCCCGTTGAAGTCCTTAATTTTTCGGGCTTCTTTACGCAATTGCGAAAATTGCGTTCATAACTTCGAGGACAATAGCTTCACTTGATGGTGAATAATATTGGAATATCTGGTAAGGAGGAAAATCCACTATCGTGACATAAACATTTTAACAATGAACTAAAGAAAGTAATGATCCTCGCACTTATCTAAGTAATCATCTCTAATAGACACCTGGAAAATTCAGGTCTGAACCCATGAACTCCGTAATGCCCTACAAACTGAGGCATGAAGCCACACAATAGGCCATTTCCTAGTTCATGTCTGCCTCCTCTTCAAAGCGAGTCTAAGTGGGACATTTAGATTTCATTCATCGCACTTAGACTCGCTTTGAAGATGAGGCAGACATGAACTCTGAAATGGCGTATTGGCAGATCAATTTGTTGGGTTCATGTGTTCTCGTGAAAGGATGTTAATTAGCCTCCACTGACAAACAGTTTTCTTCCTCTGTCCTTTATTGTTCGAAATGTTTACTTACAATTATCAAATGATCTTTCTTTTTTCCTTTCTTTTTGTACACTGCATGTTTCTAATGAGTGCTTTATACACTGAAACCAAAAATAACAATTACTGGCTTTATGAAGTAAGGGAACATGAGCCTTTAATTTACCGGCTGGTTTAAAACGTCATATTCCACAGGTCACTCGTTACAGGTCATTGTTTACCTACACTAAAGCAACCCAAAACCTTCAATTTGGGTAACCTTAGGCCCAACCATCGTTTTAGTAAAGGTTTTGTGACGAGTGACCTGTGAAAAGTGACCCGTACTTTAAACCTGTCCTTAATTTACCATAAATAATGACTTGTCAATTATGAAACAATTTAAACTAGGTAACTTTAAAATACTAAAATGTAAATAAAAGTAAATGGAATATTACCTACATTGTGCACGCAAAATTATAAAAAAAATGAAATACCTACATTGTACACATCTTTAGCGACCATTAAGCTTCTATTTTTCAATATACAATCATCTGAATGTACACTTAAAATTTTTCTACAGCAACATTTTTCTATAAATCCTAGGCCTCTTACTAAAATAATCTAACAAGTTAACAAGTTACCGGGAAACTACTTGTTCTACTTTACATGGCCAACAAATAATATCCAGCAGATTCAAAGAGAACAAATCAGTGAATTGATGGTACAGAAAGTCAATGCAAACAGAGTGCTCTCTTGAGAGAGAAACAGCGTGTCATCGGACGCCTGTTTTGTTCATGTTGATAAATGTCATGACCATGGTCCTTTTGTATCAATGTCACTTATGTCCACTAATGCAGCTGTTTTATTGAGAACCAGAAGTGAAAGGGGCATTTTGTTGCAACAATGCCTGTAACCCTCGACACAAGTGACGTTGAAGTTGGGGCACTCACCCTGCCAGCAGAGCCTTTCTTAACTTGAAAAAAACTTGGGCTGCGGTGACTTGCAGTGCGACGTGCCCAACAAACTTTCACATTTGACAACTATGTCTATGTCACCTCAACAACCCATGCAACGGTGTTCAATTTTCAACCGTACGAACTTTGCAAGGGGGCATGACTGTCAATCAAATTTGCGCACCCTTATTGGCAGATAATTTGTAAATAAATTTGTTAGGTAGCCATGGTGAGGCGCGTAGCACTGTAAAAGACTCAACACAATTTCTGCAGAGCATCTCTTTCTCGTCCTCTAGTGAGTTTTAGAGAGGCTATGCCTGCAGGGTGGGGTTACTTTAAAAGTGTGACACTTTAAAAAAAAATCAACATGCATTTCTGGACACACAGAACACTATGTACATTTCCTTTAAGAGTAAAGTTAGAGGGACAATTCTATGACATTTTGTAAAGGAACTCTGTGCAATTAATTATTATTCAGGAGATACCACTTAAAGGCACATTTAGATTCTCAGCTCACACCCCTTTGAAGCATAGGAAAGAAAGAATGTCCACGAAGAGAACATTTTGGCGGTTACTTAATGATAATTCAGACATAGAGGATATTAGATGGCTGCGCGGAGATATGAAATTTCTCTTCAAGTGTTGAAAAATATTTCACGATTGAGCTACCTGGGCTCACTTGTGAAATATTTTTCAACACGAGAAGAGAAATTTCGTATCTCCAAGCGGCCATGTAATATTCTATTTATTATATATATTTAACAAAATTAGTTTAATTATCTATGCCCTTTTCTTTGTACGCCTGAATATATTTTGCACAATGGTTCCAGCTCTGTGTCGAAGTTTTTTGTCCTTTTGGGTTGATTTCAATCCCATTCGTTCTTTCCTCCGTATTTGCCTGATTAACGAGTGGAAAACATCATCCACAAATTGCCTTAAAGCAGCGGACGTTTCAAAAAATGGACAGTCAAACTCTTGGGCTAAAGCTTGTCCTTCTTCAGTTGTAACCTCTCTTTTGCTTTCCAAATCAGTTTTGTTTGCAACAAGAACCATCGGTATATCCTCTGATCTCCTTACGCGTTCAATTTGATGTTTGGCTAGCGACACTTCTCTAAAACTTTGCCTGTCAGTGATGGAATACATTATGACAAATCCTTCCCCACTGCGCATGTACTGTTCTCTCATTGCTGTGAACTCTTGCTGAAAAGTTAGAAATCCAAATGTCAGTTATTGAATTTACAGTCATTACTAGGTAAGCAGGAAAACAAAACAGATACATGATCGATAGCAACATCCCAATGAAAAGATATTCAACACACAGATGAGACTAATGGATAAAGATAATATATAGATTTACCCAAGCCTAAAAGCAGAGCAAAATTAATTATTCTTACAATAAGTTAACCTGACTTGAGCCTACGATCCAATCAAAAACAATACCCGGTCAGCGGTCAACTTTAAAAAAGGAAAGATACGCGGTGTATTTTGTCATTTAGTGGTTATCTATTGCACAAAATTATCTAAACACAGTAAAACCTTTAGGGTTAGGATAAGGGTTAGCGTTAGGGTTAGTGTTAGGTTAGGGTAATTGTGTAATTACTGAACGTTTTATACCTTGTTTAAAAAAATTTGAAACAATAGAAAAAGAGACACCAAGTACCTACCAAAAAAAGCTGACCTCAATGAGCTCTAAACTTGAGCCCATGATATGTTCATGTGATACTGGTCACATTGGCATACATGAAGGGGTGGACATACATACAGTCGTATGGTGACCTAAACCAAATTTTCTTGCACAGATGGGTTACCTTATTTCCTTATCCATGGTGCTCCATGCACGCACATCACTATAATTTACAATTTTAATTGAAGATAAATCTTGAGACAGTTCTTTCCCTTTGATTCACTTAAGTGCACTCTATTAAACCACTATCTTCAATGAACACAAGAAAGCTGTAATTTATGAAGTCATGCACCTGCAGCTAGGTCTGACCCTGTTGGAAGTCTAGTCATCACACAAAAACAGTGTGTTTTTAATTTTAGGACAGTACTGCTCAATTCACATCACTTAACATCACATCAACATTGTTGTGAAGTTCACACATCGTCAAACCCAGGAAAGAAGAGTGGGGGGGGGGGGGGGGGTTAATATTGCTTTTACCTCAATGAGCTCAATGGCATGGGGTCAAACAAAAAACTGTCTACAGGACGTTGTTTCTCGTAATTACGTTACAAAAACCACTGATGCAACAGTATTGTCCACTTTAATAATAATAATAACAATAACAATAACAATAATAATAATAATAATAATAATATACATGGAGAAATTTATCCATATTGATTGGCCAAAATAAATGCAGTTTCCAGGTTACACACTGCAAAAAAGAGGTAACAACCCAAGCACACTGCTTGGTCAATGATCAAAGAAAGCCTGAGTTGGCCAATCAAATGCAAGCCCCGGGTGGCACATATTTTTTCATGATTGCATGATACACATGCATTTCTTCTTTTTTGTCATTGTGACAATTAAAGTTATTCCAGTAAAACTGAAAACTCCATTAACTGCTTACTTGTCCAGCTGTATCCAGAATATCTAACAGTCCTGACTCTCCATCTATTACGGCTTGACGCTGATAAGCATCCTCTATCAGAAAAAGACAATAACAATTATTTCTCGATCAAGCTTAGTGCTTTGGAGTTTTTGGATAATCACTGAATGCTGAAAAAGACTAATACATTCCTTCAGTCAGAGTAAAGAAAATTATAATGAACTCAGTCACCTCAATAAGATTAAGCATTTTGCATTACTACTGACCTATCCACTAATCCACTTTATCATTACTAACTGCCCTAAAAGCCCTGCAGTAAAAAGCCCAATAGTAAACGTGACTAAGCTGCCAAGGGTGAACTCAATGTTGCAACTGTAATTTGTAAGCCACACATGTACGCATTGCGGACCTATTTTTTTATACACTGCTGAAAGTGCTAATATGGAGGATTTGCCAGACTTTAACCTGTTTGATTTTAGTTTTCCTCAGGTGAGGAAGTTGAGATGTTCATTGATGCATGTTCCTATACCTAAAAATGTCTCGATTTTCACGAAGCCATGAACATTTCTGATCGCCTCAAGGGTAATTTTGATGGCATTTCAATTCAGATTTTTAATTCATGTACAGCTATAAGTTGGTGGTGTGATTAAACAACTTAATGACATGTTACTCTAAAAGTATGGTCTTTGTTCTTTGGGTCAGTAGAAAAATTACCAATAATCTTTAATTGGCTTAAAGAAGCTTAAAATTGCCAGTGAACAAACAAGAATTATGTCTGAATGTCATTCTTTTAACTTGGAAGCACACCAGTTCAGTAGTGACTTCCTGTGCGATAACTCCCTGTGAATAAACAAGGTTAAGAATCATATTCTAAGCGCTCATTAACATAAGAGTGTTGCTAAATGAAACAGACATTTAATGTGAATAATTCATGTATCAACATTCCTATAATATTTGGATAACAATCAAGAATGTTTTTGTTCCAAGATTTGTAAAACGCCACATTTTTAACATCATAAGTTCAATGTGTGATGATGAAATGCTTAAATGATCATGTGTAGAGTCTGAAAATTTCTCCAGTTGATTTTGTCAGTTATATTATAAAATTCACTAAATAAATGACACTTGAATTAGAGTCAAAGAATGCTCAATAATCCAATTTTAGTTTGGACTTTGGTAAAACTGTAGTAAACACTCTTCAGATGTATGCATAAATTACATATTTATAAATAGAATTAATGAAGAGTGACCAAGTCAGTGCACAATTCCCATTTTCACTACCGAAAGGTCTTCTGGGGGGCTTTGAGGAAGAAGGAAACGCTAACAATGTTATTAGACTTGGGAAACAAAACCATGACAATTCCCTTGAGAACAAGAAAATAAAAACAGTTTTAGAGATAAAAGAGAAAAAGTTTTCAGTCAAAGACAATCAAGTGTCAAGCAACCATTAACCACACCCCAAGAGCTCTCAATACAAGAAAGCTCCAAAAGACAATCACTAATTTAATTTTTTTTTACTCCATAATAAGCTACTCTTTGTGCATGTGTCAATATTACAAAGGAATAGCCCACAATCAATGGATCAATACTCTGAAATTACTTGTAAGGGTTTACTGTCACATTTCATACATGTAGCTAAGTTAATTTTCCCATTCTGAAAAGAGAGTTTTATAGCAGGGAATTATTTAGATATTTTGAAAGGTTTCACATCCAAGTATTTGATACGTCATGTATTTATAATGAACATGGGCTAGTCAGTTCTACTTTTATATAAAATGCAGTGGACCAATACAGCTGCAGTATTGTCACAGGGTTGGAAAGCAATATTAATGGCCAGCCTTACAAATTCAATACCTCCCCTAAGATTTACTGTACAAGTATAAATGTAAAGATAATTTTGTCTCACCTATAGTGGGATCATGGTAATCCAAGAAGCAATGGGATACGAACTGCATGGTCAGAGCTGCCAAATAAATTAAACAGTTACACCTTTTTAAGTGAAACAAAATGGCAACCAGTGAGACATTTTAGGTTAAACACACTAATTTCTGTCAACCAATTTTTGTCAAGTGGTGCCACTTTGAAGTTTGTCCCATATATCATATGTCTTCAAGCAGCAAACAAGTTTGGGAAATTTATACATGAAGGTAACTTCAGCTTTACTTGGTAAAATTGTGTTGAACATTAGAGAAAAGCAAATAGCCTTCTGAATAAAAAGATTATAATTTTTTAACATTAAACAACAGGTATTGGGAGATATGGTCTGCTTGACAAACTATTCTTATATTATTCAGTGACGTGGAAATTGACCAACCGTAATACAGCTAGTAGACCTAGTAATATAAGGCCCTCATTGCAACGTGAATTGTCTCAAAACAGCTGCAGTCCTGGCTGCAACACTAAATTAATGCAGGAAACCAGGAAGTCTTATCACTGTTTTTCCATCTGCTTTCATTGTCTACAACTTCCTAGCATTAGTTAAAATTATTTTCACTGTCTTTCCCCGATCCATTTTTGATTTGATTTGAACAAGTGCCAGACAGGTAAAACGCAATTAAACAAGATTGCATGAGCAAATCCTGTAAAAAAACGGTTTCTGTGGTGTCTCAATTCCGCCCGCGTCAACACGCGCGGAACATCGCGTCTCGCGGGATTGTTTTTGTCGATTTGAGATACTGAATGTTCAAGACTAAGCATACGTTTGTCACCAAGTTAACCAAAACCGACAACATAGCAAATGGTTGACTAGTTATAAACTCAGAACTAGCTGTTTTACTGCCGAGCAGTGGTCATGTCTCGACTGAAATAAACACCAGGCCAGTATCGCAATCAATAATAATTGTTGCTTCCCCTCTTGGACTGATCAAAACAAGATCCAACATACTGCAAAAGTGAAGTTGCATTTCGCATCACCAATTTGACAATCTAATGTTTACGACTGCGTTATACTTCAATAACACACACTAGGAATGTTTTTGGAATGTCTCTTCGAAAATCGAGTGGAAACACGTGAATAGTCTGAACCAAATAGGGCGGAACAAGAAAACAGCGGATTAAAGCACAACATACACGTAAAACACGAATTTCACAACGTATAGACCGCTTAGTTCGTACAAGGCGACTTCTTCATTCAAGGTATTTGAAACACTGTAATTACCTTTGGCTTAACCAAACAGAAGGTTCAAAGTTGCTGCTAGAAGCGAGCAATCGAGAGTCGTAGTACTTAGTTCCTTCAAGTGATGTTGTCTGTTTGCAATGGATTAAAACTTCATTATTGATCCCCTTTCAAGTGATAACAAAAGGGTTTTTGGTTGTACAGCAAATCAATCAGAAACTGATTTCGGCCAGCAATCATGAGTAATTTCCGAATGTTTGCACCCAAATTCCTTTGGTCATGCGAACTGCAAGTCACGCAGATTTGAGCATCATACCTGATTTTCCCACTCCGCCTTCTCCAAGCAGCACTATTTTGTACATGCGAAGTCCCCCCAGGAACGAAGCGGTCGTCGGATGCATTCTTAAATCCCCAGTTTTGCCTTGTGTATTAACCGGTCACCACAGATCACTGTAGTTCACAAGTTTGCTGATCGTGTACTTCACCCGCTTGAATTGTTTTCCGTAATATACTCAATGATTGGCCGCGACCTATTTTTGTCCGCGTTTGTGATTGGTTCATTTTTGTCAAAACACGACAAACAAATAAGAGGAAGAAGACAAAGTATTTTTACGACCATTCAAGCTCTTGGCTTTATTTGGAAGTCAGTTTTATCGCTGAAAGTACGTTTAAGCTCATTTCATGGTTTCATATGACTTCCCTAGGATTAAAAAAAAAAACAGTTTTAGTTCCACAAAACTTGGGTGAAATGCATGTTTGTAACATTGAAATTCCTTTGTTCGTGCAGGCCCATTGAAAATTTCGTTATGCATGGTTTAAATGCACTTATTTTCAGTAAAAAGTATTAGAAATTCGAAATGTGGAGTACAGGCTCGGAGTCCTGGTTGCTGACAAAGACGATGGGTCAAGATTTTGAACATAACAAATGCCTATTTCAAACGTCGTGCAACTGCGGACACTGCAGTCCCGAAGTCAAAATACCGTCGTTTTCACCTAAGCGTGCACGTGGACACATGACGGGAAAACATGTTCTTTGAAGTTGAGTTTGGCAGCCGTTAAGCAAGCAATTGAAACTTTTCTGCGCGATAGTTCGAAAGTATTTGAAGCATACTTTATCAGATTAGGGTCAATTTCTTAGAAAAAGTCTTCGATGTCCAGTCTTGCCGCCATTCTCGGAAAACTTGCAGGAACATCTCTCAAACTTAGAATGATTGAAGGCAAAAGTTGTCACGTTTGCAGCCGATTAGAGCATGTTTTCCCGTCACGCGTCCACGCGTAAATGAGCTCTTCCGATTTACATTTCGACCACTCTTCCATTGGTACTTTTCCGTTTCTTGAGCAAAATTTGAGCACTTTTCGGCATTTTGGGCAACATTTCAGCTCTTTCTTCGTATTTTGGGCTAGTACAGAGCAACATTTTGTCTACAAGAACAGTTTTCAGCAAAACGGGGTCCTAATAATTGAACACAAAAATTGGCACGCCTGACTGATTCAGTCTCCAAAATACTAAAGTATTTTTTGTTTGAAAAACTTTGGTGTTTTCTTCGATCATTTCTAAACAACGGAAGACTAATTCTCTGGTAAAGATCAGACATACTTTTTAAAAATCTCACTGAAGGGATGCTTCAAAGTCTTTAGGAACTTTTCAACATTATTTCTAAATTTCGAGCACAGCTTTTTCCGTTTTTGAAGCATTTATTTAACGATTCTTCCCTGGAAATATGGACAGGCCTTTTGGCAGTGGTGACAATGGTTGCAGACTTAATTCAGTTGTGGCAGATTTGAAAAAAATCATCTAGGGAGCTTCGGCAAGAACAAAGGCTAATGCAAGGCTAAGAGCATAGGTCTAATGAACAAAAACAAAGGCGCTTTACGCGCAGCACGTGTGTCTCACGTTTTGCGGTAACATCTCTTTGCTGTGCTCGTCCTGACAACGACGTGAATTGACCAAACAGGACACAAGTCGTTGACAATAATTTTCAGCTTTCTCTCCAAAAAAATCACACCGTTGATACCAATTTTAACTCCCGGAATGTCGATACCAACTTGACACGCCGAACGACTTGGAGCTATCGCGAAATAATTTCAAAAACGGGAAATAGTGTTCTTAGACAACGTCCTCGTAGCCGTTGTCGTCCGAGATTTTCTCGTAGAGCAACAGTGAGCTCGCGCAAAGCAGCGTCATTTTGGCGGGGAAAAAGTGATACCGTCGTCATTTTAGTACGAGCACAGGTAACCCAGGCTCACTGTGTGCGTCACGTAGGTATTAAAATATAGAAAACATATGAGGCGAAGTTTAGGTCTGAAAATTTGCTAGAAAATGGAAATAAAAATCGATAAAACTTACCATGTGGTGAGCTGTTGTTGTCTTTAATACGTACACGAAGTTTCGGGAAAAATGGTCCCCGTTCACCTTCCTTCATAGTATAGTGACAAGGTAGGAGACTAAGGCCAGCGTCGGGACTCCGATCGACCCAAAACAAGCACGATTTTTTTCGCTAAAATCGAATCCAGTCGCTAAATAAACACGCCAGGTTCGTGGAACAGGAATTTCTCTAAACCATGAATCCACTGAAGCATCTCCAGGTAGCAACGCGAAGCGACCAGGCTCCGTAGAACTTGTAAG